>CM045450.1:19251612-19740719 GCA_024666655.1 Dascyllus trimaculatus
AACCTTTAGTAGCAGGGGTAGTACACTATGAGACAACACAAATATGTCAACCACAATTCCAACTGAGGCCAATATTCTTTTAACCCTATGAACCCTAAAACCCACTAACTGGTTTGAAAGGCATGTTATCTTAAAAATATTGCCAAAATTGCAGCATTTATAAGAGCCTGTAAAAACAGAAAGAGTCACTGATTTTTTGACTTTTCAGTATTTCTTGAAATACTTATCTGTGATGTTTAATGGATGGGATTTCTTTTGGGAACCTTATGCCTTAGGTATAACCATTAAAACTGTTATCGCCAACAATAAACCATGTGCACAAAACAGCTGCTGTCAAAAATGAAAAAAAAAAAATCTGTTCTTCTCATTTCAACCAAGAAGAAATGAGTAACTTAACTGTGACAAACAGTGATCGGTCAAAAATTCAGGGACTTTTTTTATTACACTGGCCTGAACTGCTGAACTTTAGTTATGATTAATGCAATTATAGCTGTGTCAATCTGGCCAGAAGACATTTTTGAGTTCTCTTGACTTCTAGCCACGGCTGTACTTTGAGGTTTAAGGACTTCATACTGCAGTGAAAAATGAGCCAACAGTGACTAAAAATGTGACTGGAGAAAAAACAAACAGCTTGGGGTTTAGAGTGGTGATATCTCTGGTTATCTATACTGGATTTAAAATACCTTTGTATAAGTTTAATGACGTACAATGCTTGGTATTCATTTCACAGTATCATCAAAGACAGCCACTTCCACATGGTTATTTTATGTGAAAAAAGGGTTTCTCGGTTGACTTTCAATAAGACATGTAATACCACTTTGTAGAGTTGGACATATTATGCTAAAAGATTTTCATCCACACACACATAGAGAAAGGCATGTTGGAACTCCACCACGACACTGTTCAACATTATCATCTCACAAAACAACCCCCAAAAAAACAACTGTCTGAATGGAATGCTACAGTTGACATTATGCAAAACCCCCACAGCAGGTAACAACAACGTCTGCCAGGCTGCAGGGGTGATTTTGTATGTTCATGTGTGTTCGTGTGTGTGTGTGTGTGTGTGCTTTGCATGAACAAATATGAGCTTCATGTGTTTCAAAATGTCAGCACAAGAGGCAACCTATTGACTGGGCATTCAAATGAGGTTCACATGGGTGCACCTAAAACACACACTACTTATGCATCAAAGCAGAAGCACCTGAAAAGAGGGAGGGGATATTTCAACCAATCCCAACATGCCTCAGTGCTGTAGGCCTAGTGAAGGGGTGGCAGCCAAAGTGTCAGGATTAGCCAACCAGGGCAGACAGAACATCTGTTGCCCAATCATAGCATCTGGAACATCTGGCTGCAATGAACAGCAGTCATCTAGCAGATGCACTCTGACCTTACCCACTTGGCTTCACTGGCTGCCCTTTTCTTATCCCAGGGTTTATTTCTTTTTCTTCTCCATTCATTCTCCAGCCCTGTTCCTTCATCTCTCCGTCACTGACATTAATGAGCTGTTACATCTAAGATCTGATACACAGGGAGTTGTTGTTTGCTTGTACCGGTTCATCTACATAACATGGTGATAGCAAAGCAGACATTCCTCTTTTATCTCTCAGCAATCAACTGTATCCAGAATGTAGGGGGGAGGCATGCAGAAATGGATTAGACATCTCAATCTAAATCGCAATAACACACTCACTGACTCGCAAGCAGAGCTCTGGAGTAGGCCAACTCAGCACTTAGAGTTAGTAAATTTCAGGCTGTGTGTTTTCTCTCAGGTGCCGCAGCAGCCCTGTAGTAAATTGTCATATCGAGTACCAAAGAATGAGGAAGCAGAGAGGCCAAAGAGAACAGAAAATCAATGAGAGTTTTCAGCCACGCCGT
The DNA here is from genome assembly GCA_024666655.1 of Dascyllus trimaculatus. Classification (NCBI taxonomy): domain Eukaryota; kingdom Metazoa; phylum Chordata; class Actinopteri; family Pomacentridae; genus Dascyllus; species Dascyllus trimaculatus. Next base: position 19,253,491 of record CM045450.1, read on the forward strand.
GTCTGATGCTGACACAGCACAAGGTACACTGTGCACATAAAACTGAGAGGACAGTGGGACACCTGGTTTGGAACACATTGTTCTACTGTGACCTATCAAGGAGAAAAGAGGATTTGGTTTCTTAAAAAAACTACCTATCTTTCTGTTCCTTTGTATTCTGAGAGGCAATTGCTGTAATTGCAGAGCAAAAAACACTCACGTAGCAAGCACAGTCACACTGTGTGTATGTGTGTGTGTGATTCCTTTGCCCAAACACAAAGCTGTGAGCCCAAACAGGAAGCTTCACACACTCCTGTATGATCCATGTGTGTTCCAGCCTCCCGAACCTCAGTTTCACACAAACATCCTTCCTGAGTGATTATTTTAAGCCCCGTCAGCATTTTCATTCAGCTCACAATACAACACTCTGATCCGGGTCTCTCCACCCACACACACCAACACACTCTGACAGACATTCACACACTTGTACCGGGTGCAGCGAGTAAACAATCACCATTCAGAGTTGTGTGATTGACTTGTGGTTGATAATTGCACCATTAAGTCAATACAGTGCAGCTCTAATTAACCGAGCGTTGTTAAAAAGATCACACACACAAAGCCCTAAAACTGTCCTTAATTGATTAGCTTAAATATGTCTTCCCACATCGTTCCAACCACAGATTGCTGATATGAAGGCCAGCAATGTGTGGCAGTGACAGTAATGCTGTATCCATCTTCCCTTCCCCTCTCTATTCCCTCTGTATCTGAGTGTATTATTTTTGCTAATAAAGTAAAAAATAGAATCCTCTGCGCTACCCCTGCTCCTCCTGCTCAAATAAACATCAATCAACAACAATACACTGACAAAAAATATAGGCCAAGCATAGAGCCTCACATAAAACAAAGACACAGACCCACAATCCTGCAGACAAAAACTTTTGCTGTGTCACCACCTTTCCTATTGTGTGCTAGTGAAAGCAGCCATTTATCCTAAATCATATGTTTCTCTGGCTGCCTTGTAAACATGCAGCTTAGTAACATACACGTAGGCAGACATGCAGTTTGAGGTTATGGCCAGAGGCGCTCATCCCTCTTCAGAGACAGATCAACATCATATCTGTGGAGCTGAAGGACTTTATTAGCGAGTCTGGAAAATTATAATAGTCTACAGGTTTTTGGAGATACAGCCTGCTCATGCTTTTATGTGTTTGTCTGTCTGACAGTGTTTAGTATAAAAATCAATAACAGTTATTCGGTACATCATCAGATTGGATGGCCATTCATAGACTTTCTGCATTTCTCTGATGGGCCACAAAAACACCACAGTCCATTTATCAGTGACAACAACAGCAGCCACTTATTACCATTGCCAGATGTGTAAAACACTGGCAGATGCTGATATGCTGAGCTAAAATGTACATGAAAAATGAAACAATGTCAACATAATAGTACCCAGTTTCCACTGAAATAACACGGGGAGTTTACTGACATACTGTAAAGGAGGGATGGTGTGGCCAGTGGAGTAGACAGGAAACACTCCAAATTAATCAGTGTTACTATTATTTGCTCTGCAGCATCGGTCAGTGCACATCTAATGGCTATAACCATCTCTTGTTTACCTGTCAATATGCTAGTGAGAATTGGAAAGTTTTAATACAAGCTGTGGGAAAAATGGTAACAGAACAATCTGAAGTATTTCTAAAAGCAAAACTGCTTCCTGGAATACTAAATACTCTGAACTACAAATGGTAGAATAATAAGTGCATTCCTTAACTCCATTTTAGCTATGTTTAGTACCATTTGCATCAGTGTTACAATATCTTCTCTTTATATGTATCCCATTTTCTCTTTCTTTACTGTTGTGTCTCATTTTCTTTCCCTTTCTTTCTTTCAATCATTTGTCTGTGTGTCTCTCTACTTTCACAGACACACACCCTCCTTCTGAGCAAGTAGGAACATTCCTTGCATCAGCCAGGATCCCATATTAGAGTATCAGCGCTCTGCCTGTGTGAAATAACTCCGACCGAGAAAGACATGGTGGTACTCAAGCATCGATGTGCATTTGAAAAAGCAACAATCTTCAGCTCCAGTGTCACCTCATGAGACAGCAGTGCGCTCTGACCTTTCTAAACCTACTGCCTCAATTCACAAGAACCTTTCATTTTGTTTTTCTTATTTTATAAAACCTGGTGGTTTGCTGCATCAGGAAATATAACATGTCATATCAGGTTAAATATTTGCCAGCAATTAAAGTGAGACAGTTAGTGGGGCAATAAAGTAGCATCATAGAAAGCCAAATTATGTCAGGAATCTTGCCAGAATTTTCAGTGTGTTATGTCACACTAAAAAATTACACAAATAAATATGCACCTATTTTTCAAGCAGTAAAATGGTACAACAATGAAGTACCACGGTGCTACAGGAGAGTACAGGCGGCTTTGCACAGCAGGAACTCGAGGTAGGTGCGGTGTGGCGCAAATGTTTACAGGAACAGTTCCCTAATCCGCCTTTTCAGTATTTCTGTTTTCGTTGCAATGTGAGATCAAACAGCTTTGATAGTGACATTAACCTACTAACAACGAAAAATAGCAGCCACTGGACATAACTCTTGTTCTATGGAAATAGAACAATGGAGGGTTTGTTATGTTGGCATGTACAGGGAATTTTACATTGAAGATGGTGATCTTTTAGAGGGGAAGACTGCTCCTCAACAACAAGACCCTGAGAGAGCAGAAAATGTCAATTGTTGTCCTCTCTGGGTTTAGCCAATTAGCATTAGTTTTCTCCAAGTTCAACCAAACCCAGTTGGAGATTTTTCTGCCGTTTTTTCCACCTGAAAAAAGGCCCTGAAAGAGGTTCTACCGAGGCAGTTCTTCGCAGTCACAGCAAGTACAAAGGTTTGGCCTTTCCTGAAACAACCGACAAACTCTTGCAGTGGAAAGTGCTCCCTGTATGCCCAACTTGGAGGGATATGAAAAGACAACCAAAACAATATTGTAGTCCTTAATATGCCAAGGGAAGGTCTTGAATAATCAAGGTAAATGTAATCATCAAGTGCTTGATTAACTTTGTCAGGCCTTTGTCTGTGTGAATATCTGAATGTTCATGCAGCTCCCTCTCCTGCTGCAGGGCTTTATGAATGTTATCCATGGGAGGATTTACATTTATTTCCCCCATGATGCTGCAGTGCGTGGCTGCAGCATGTAAAATCTATTCCTGCTGTCTGATGATGGCAAACACATGCAGGTGTGTATGAGTCCTCCTCCGTTAGCTGGACATAAAAAGTGCATCTATTAGAGATTTAGGAAAAGAGACAGATACATGTCAGCAAATACAGGAAAAGAGAGATGTGATGTGTAGCTGCTTGATACCCTTTATTAGAGAATCTCTAACAGCAGTGCACAGGGTAATGACAGACTGTGCCTCCTAGAGAAGGCAGACTGCTGGGAACGTCACAGCAGACACGCAGCATCTGGAGACATCTCTACACAGATGGAAAAACACACACCTACACCAACAGCTATGTGGACGCACAGGTTTACCCTTTCATCTGTTCCATTCCAGACAGCGAAGATGGTACGCGGAAAAACGAGCGGACAGACTGAGGAAAGAAGAGGTAGCGCAATACAGCTGTTCACTAGGAAGCAGTGAAGTAACTGACAGGAGGAATCAATGCAGAGGATCGATGGACAAACATTAAGTCCACAGTGTGACAAACACAGCAGACAATCCTCACAATGCAGTACGAACAGAAAGCCTATACACAGGCCGCTGAACATAAACAGCAGTCTAAAGGGACATGAGATGACAACACTAATGTCACTGTGGTGACAACTGAAGGAGTTTTCAAAGAGGCAGGTAAACAAGAGGAGGCGGTTAATAACAAGAGGTTTAGTCGAGGTACCCTGGATTCCTCTGTCCGTTAGGTTAAATGACAGGGCTAACTGTCTAAAAAAATCAGATAACTAACCAGATTTTATCTAGATGTAATATGCTGTTTCAGTTATAGCATCAAATTAAATGAAAACACTTGGACTGAGTGGAAAAACATCACAAATTCAAATGCTACCCTGCAGGGCAAGAAGGTACCACGGATGATGGGTATGATATTGATTTCAACTGTACGGTGTAGCTTTTGCAGTTAATGGATCTTAACTTCACAGATAGGCTATTAATATCATTTTCAAGAGCATTGTTGATTCTTTAAGCTGTGGAAACTTGTTGAGTCTATGCCATGACACACTAAAGCTGTGTTCTGGCCACTTTCAGTATAGCTCCGGGCCTCACTGAACCACTTTCTGAAGATTTTTCCTTTCAGTGTCACTCAACTGTATAAAACCACCACAAATTCTAGTTTGACATCACTCCGAAACTGACATGGTGCCCGACAGGAGTGGTGTGAAGGGACAATATGGAGACACGGTGGGAGCCTTGTACCTAAACGAAAGCAGTGGTGATGAGGAAAGCAGTGGCCCATCTTATCTAGTGATCTGGCACTGCAGTAGCAGAGCAAACATGCTGTTCATGAGGAGGATAATATCCTGTCCTCCCTCTTCCACATCCCTCTCCCCCTTCCTGGTACCTCTGCTCGTTTCCTCTCCTCCACACTCTGAGGTATGCAGCCACCACATAAACCCCTATGGATCTGATAAGCACCCACTGTCACTGTGACATCTGAATCCAGTGCCTGAAACATCCACACACACACACACACCCATCAGCCAATAAACGGTTAACATCTCAACGCCCCTTTCTAACAACTACAATCTGCTCTCCCACCCCGGCTGCTTTCCTATGTCCTTGATCATGAGCAGGAGCGGCACCAATGAACTGTGATCGATGAACAGGCCATAGCAACAAATTGATCGTTTAATTGCAATCTGCGTTCCACGCGTGAACGGACGACAGTGCAAACCAGCAGCCACAGACACGCAGGAGACAAGAGGGGGGAAAGAAAACGCCCTGCCTTGTTCAATGTCGAAACCTCAGCCCTCTAGGCAGTCTACACAACATCCACACATCACCTTTATATCGGCTTCATTAGAGACCGTGTTGAGGCCACATCTGGAAAACACCGCTGATTTCTGTGCGTTTTTTTCCTCTGCTTTTGTTGGCCATCTGTGCGCTGCCTCAGATGCGAGCGTTTAGAGACACGCCGATCATGATGTCCTTTTCGTGATTGTACTTCTTTATATATTAGCGATCTTCCACGTCCGCGTAATGACAATTAACCTTCATAAACGGTCTGCAAAATACAAAGGCAAGCCGACCCATTGCGCCTCATACAAGAGCTGAGGGGGGGAAAAGCCATGCGATCAGCCAAGTCCAGGAAAACACACCATATAGTAAGAAAGCACAGGTTTAACGCTGTGTTGACTCAGCTTGTGCTGCCAGATAACATCTAAAACGCCATTTAAAAGTTTTTATTTTTACCTTTAACTTGAGTTTCATATTCGGCCACGATCTCCTTGTCCTTTCGGAATTTCGCTGGAGACGTCATGGCTGAGTTTTGGAGATTAAACCACTTGCGCTCGTAGTGAAGTCAATTTTCTCTCAGTTTATCAATAAATCAGCCGCGGATGGAAAGGAAAAGGCCACTCTGGAGGCGGCTTCGGAGAGGGAAAAAGAGAGCCCCAGATGAGAGATTGCAGCTCCTCAGTGTGCCTCCGTATTGTCTCCCTGCCTCTACTCACTCAGGGCGCATTGTGAGTTTGGCGCTGCTGCTGCTGCTGCTGCTGCTGCTCCTATCCGCCGCCGCGCCTCACCGCCTCCTCAAAACCGGTTATGGTGCAAATAACTTCAAGTGAAATCAGACTCATTCCCTTCTTTAGAAACTAGCAGCTTGTCAGTCAGCACTCCCCCAAAAACTTTTCTTCTTATTATTTCTTCACCCTGAGCGGGTCTCGGTCACGCTGCTGTACGTGCGCCAGCCCAAACTGAAGTGCTCTCTTCTTCTTCTTCCCCCCCTCCTGAAGTGAGGCAGAGGAAACCCGGTGGAGATGGAGGGGCTGGCTGCTGCTGCTGGTCAGCCTCAGTGCGCAGGACAGGCATGGATGCAAACGTGGGTAGTAGTCACTTGGACACCACGAGCTCTAAACTGCGTGTAGAAGAATCGAGGTATGTTTGACCAGGTGAGTTTCCTTTAAATGTCTGATAGAGAACGCACTACTAAAGAGCAAACGGTCAAAAGGTCACATTTCAAATAAATGTATTAGTATTTAGCCCGTACAGTCTATAGGTTAGCTAGGTGAATGTGGGTAAAGTTAGCAAAACACTCCACCAGCCACTTCATTTAACATTTTCGTCACGATGACAAGATGTTTCTGTACACATGCCCTTACGTTTAGTTCAAGTGTCTGCAAATTCGAGTATATACCAAACAAAAACTAACCATGTGTTTCTGGGAAGTTACCTAGCTAACGTTAGCCCAAAATTAGCTTAAAAAGCCGGCGCTTTAGCCAGTTAGCAAACAATTCTTTCGCTCCAACGCTGGGCTTTACACATTCACTGATTATATTATTGTCATTAAATATATCAACCATGTGCCGTTTTACTAAAATAACAACTTTGAACAAAACAAAATGATTTCGGTGTATATTTAGGACGCACCCCCTCTCCGGGATATCAAAGCATCAACTTTTTTCATCGATAGCCCCGCCTGATTTTATAGGACAAGAACAATACTTCCCACACTACGATTAGTGAAATGGAATTTGAATGACATTCTGTTGTACCAGTCGGCTTTAAGGACCTGCGAATGAGGGCGTTTCGGTTCGAATTTCTAACCAATCAAATTTAGATTTTGTAACGAGGCTGGCCAATGGTTTCGTTTACTACGGAACACATCCAATCAGAGCGAGGTGTTGGGTCTTTTAAAGATAGTTTCAGGAAGTGCCGTTAAATACCAGGAAGTTGTAAACAAAGCTGACAGCTATTTAGTTAGCTGTTAACAACGTCTGGATGGATGCAGATACAGCCGTGTAAAACAGGCTAGTATTACGCCGACTTCGTGTATTTATCATTGATACAGCTAACTAGCTCTTTCTGAAAGACTTCGCTTCGCGGAACGATTTATCCTTCCGTGCGTACGTCCCACAAGCTAACGTTAGCTGCCTTCCGTTGTATCGTTAGGAAAAGGCTAACGTTTGCACAAGGACATAAGAGCTATCTCTGTCGCTCTCAGAGTTAATCTAAGTCGCTTTTCATTTGACTGAATTGAACGGATAAATAGGGCCATCCGGATCCTGCTTTTCTTTTCTGCTGCATTTGGTGTCAGGACGCAGAAAGAGACTTCGTCCATTTTAGCAAAGCAACAATGTCTACATCCAACGCCAATTTTAAGAACAAGTGTGTGACTCAGGTGAACTGCATATTTTGTGAGAGTCTGCTGTGCACAAGAGGCATGAAGGCAGTGCTTCTTGCAGACACCGAGGTCGAGCTTTTTTCCACCGATATACCTCCAAATAGGTAAGTGCCAATTTGTTAGCATTGCTGCTAACCTTTGTTTATGTCTGTTGTTGTTGTTGTTACCAGGGCAAGGTGTACTTCACAAACATGTAATCAACTGATATTTCAATATTGATTTAATGGGAAGAGAAAAACACACTTTTCACACAAACTATGATTGATAGTTTTTACAATAAAATGTTAGATTAGTGTCTGTTGCATCCTTTTATGGCTGTGTTTGATTCTCTTTGCACGCACCCCCACCACCAAGAACTGTTGACTTTGTGGCCAGCTGCTACTCTACTGAAAGCTGTAAATGCAAACTGAGAGACATCGCTTGTCTCAAATGGTATGTACAGCTCTTCTATAGCCACAAGGTTTGCTTTAGGAAGACCATCTGCTGATGTGAAAAGTTAAAAACACCTGACCAAAGTTTACTTGGCAAACAAGCAATTTTTCACATGTACTCATTTTATATTGTATCAAGCTGTTGAGCTGCAAATGGCAATTATTTTCCAGGTAGATTTATATGATTTTTTTTAGTATTATTAATCAGGTTATTTATTTAACTTTTTAGTGATTTCTAAAAGAGACACATTACAATTACAGAAAAATTTACAGGGATATTAAACTAAAGCAATTACAACTTCTCAAATTTGATAGACAGGAACTTGCAAATATTACGCTTAGCAGAATTGTAGGTGATGAGTTATTAAAATACCTACCAATTAATTTTTGTAAAGGATGACAGAATGAGTGTTGAGTTGTTGTTTCAGCTCTCTGCAAATCTATTTAAAACAATCTGTTATTTGGCATTTATTTTAGATTTTAATTTGAAGCAGAGTTTGGTACTACAGTGAGTCTTTATGGGGTCCTCTTTTGTTTCCCCAGGCTTTTGTTGTTGTACACAGGGCAAAAACAAACATCAGTTAGATAATAGACACACACTAGTGGAGTTAGCACTTTTCAGAAGTGCCCCTAGTGAAATGCTGACTCACGTTTCTTCTTTATTCTCTCTCCCTCCCTCTCCCAGTGGTAATGTTGTGGGCTATCATGTTGTAGCCCCCTGTAAACCCTGCCTGCTCTCCTGTAACAACGGCCATTTCTGGATGTTCAATAGTGATGCTGTATCTACTCTCAACAGACTGGATGCGACAGGTCAGTATGAACTTCCCTTTAATAACGCTGAAATTCAATGCAATTTCGGTCTGTTAAATGTTTATAAGCATTTGCACGTCACTCTCCGATGTGTCTGCAGGTCTGAATCTGCTCCTGTGGGGAGATCTTCCTGAGCTAGACGACAGTGAGAATGAAGAATCAGAAAGCCCATCAGAGGAGGAGTGTATTAGGTAGAAAGGGAAATGGACATTGTGAGAGACCTGGAGCACCAATATTTGAGAGGTGAAGCTGAAGAAGTGTACAAACCATGCTGGGATGAGACCGAAAAGAGAAGCCTTAAAGGGTAATTTAACACTGAATCACATAAGGCAGATAACTTCTGCTGTATTCCTCTATGTGGGCTGAAGCATGAGACAATACTGAACGTCTGGCTAAACTCAAGTGATGTCACAGCAGGTGTTTGCCTTCAACACCTGACAGAAAATATCAGGTGTGATATCGTTAATTAGAATGTAACTATGAGCACAACGTGCTGTAAAGTTTGAACCCACAAAGAACAGCACAGGAGAGGTTTTTGGTTCTTCTGTTTGAGTGTTGAATTACCCTTTAACCTGTGACCATGCCTTTCCCGATCACTTTTCACTGTTAAAAGCACAGACACACACATATTCTTTTCACTCTTTTTCTCTTTTTTTGTATAATTGCGTGGGCTATTATAACCATGTAGCTGAGGTAAATTGAAAATAACAGACAAGTAGACTCCTTAATTTAGTGTATTCTACTTTTCTGGGCTCATAGTTTTGATCAGCTTCATGAGAAGTTGAGTGTGGTATAAGTCAGTGGAACTTACCAGTGAATGCTGTGCTTTTTCACGCCGTTTCCGTTAAATCAGATTGATGTCTGATGAGACATCTGATGAGATGGCCCTGGTGCGCCTATTATTTTTTAATGGCAGTTACAATCTGTACATTAAGAAAAGCTGTAATAACAAAAGCTCTCATTAACAGTCATGTCTTAAAGGCTTGTATTCTCGCTGTGTGGCTGGGTGCTGACTGAAATTTTGAATGCTTTTTAAATCCCACATATTGGAGAAATAGCACAATTACTGAATGATACATATATATCTCTAGGTTCCTTACTTTTGAAGGGCATATTTAATTTAAGTTACCTTACGATCTGATGCTCTATCAGTTATATAACTTTGATATGCTAATACAGTGTTTGCTACACCTCTGACAGCAGCAGTATGTGTTTAACACCCAGATGAATCTGACTGTAGCAGTATCTCATACTAACATACTAATCTGTGAATAGGGTGTGCTTCCACAAAAGCGTAGAGCAGCTGAGTATAAAACTGAGTTCAAGTCCTGGAATAAAATCAATCAATGATACAAGAAAGCTGGAAAAATTAACCAAGGTCTACATTTGTGACACCCCACTTTTTAAATTGTGAGTCATTAGGCAAATTTATAAAAACATGAGCTCTAAAGTAATGTCCATGCTCTGTTTTTGTTACACCACCGTTCAGTTTTATGTAGCAAAACACCTGTAGCACCTGAAGAGAAGGAAAAAGTGAACTCCAAAGAATCATGGAACATATCAGTATTTAACTTACAGACTGGCTACCCGTCTAAAATGCAGTTATGTCATTTTAGGATAGTTTATAGTAGAGCATTTCACTTTTTTAAATAATCTGTTGTGAAGTTGAGCTTAGAACAGTGCAGCTGACGGCAAAGCTTCCAACATTTGAGTATTTTAGCCTTACAGATATATTTTGTTTGCAGACAATCAACCACTGTTACGCTGTAGACTCTGGGTTGATGCTGTATGTTAGCTGATCGTCACGATCAGACCAGGCCTTCTCCTCAGCAAGCTTAGAAATCCTCCAGTCACAAGAGACTTCACCCAAAGCAGTCTCTGTTTGGCAGTGCCATCTATGTTGTCGTTTCACTGCTGTGCCCTGCTAATACTATGATCCTGTCTTAAAGTAACAGGCGTTCTGTGAGTGAATGAGATTTGCCTGTGTTGTTGGCAAACATTGTTAAAGAGGCAAACATTGAATGTCACACTTCTTACCTGAAGGAAAAGGATAAAGGAAGTAGCTTTTTTCATGTCACTTGCCCTCTGTTTATCTATGCTATAGCCTTTAGTTGTGGAAAAACACTCATCGAGGAGGAGAACTTGGTCCAGATTTTCCACTTCTATCACCTTTAAAATTATAACTGACAGTGTGTTACACTTTCACACCAAATACTGTCTGTGTGGTAAACTGATAGCATACAGTGCATCTGATAGATATTTATTAAATCCACAAACCAAATATCTATAACCGCATACTTCCTTTTTGTTTACAGACTTTGTTTACAAATGCTTTGGTTTGTATTGTGCTATAGTACTTATGTTTTTTGTTTATGTATTTAATATTTCATTGTGTAGTGCTTTGTTTTGTATGTGAAAGATTGGATGTGTACAGTTTTACCTCAAGAAGGTATCACTTGTGAGCTTCCTCTGGCTAGGACAATTGTCAAATGATAATCAAAAGATCTATTTAAATGGCTGTTTCTGACGTGAATAACTTTGATTAACATGCCCTGCTGAAAATGTATATTTTGGAATTGCACTGAAACTGCATTGGTAGTTTGAAAAAAGGATTTGTTGTTTTGTATGCTTGTTAAATTAATAAACTTTTTTTTTTCAAAATATGTCCATCACTCAGATGTTCTCTTGTTACATTATGCAGGAGAGGTGCTTAATGTTCAAAATATCGCTGCTTGGAGGAGGTATATTGTACTAGACAACATGAAAACATGACCCTGCAGGTTTTCTAATCAACACTGCTGAAATGATTGCCAAGTGTGATAATAAATTTACAAAATGCAGTTTATTTTTTTTCCACAAATTCCAAGCTTATCTCAGAAGGCATCAAAATTTTTACGTTTAAGTATTGTTTATAAATGGCTTAAAATAACACACACTAGTATCAAGTTTTAGCTTTTTTTTTTTTTTAACGAAAACACAGTGGGCGGCCGGTGGGCTTCTCTACCACCTGGCTTTTCTTGGGGAAACCCTGACATGCATATAAAGCAAATTCTGTTAGATTATGTTTCATGCATCACTTTGTGTTTTTGCAGACAAAACTACTTTTGGTGCATTTTAACTCTTTATTTTTTATGAACAATATGCTGCAAATGTATTGGAAATGTAGCACTGACAATAGAGACTAGATTTTGGAAGCACTGCTCAGTGTTCTTTGCAGCACCGTGTGTGGTTTTTCAACCTTCACATGTGCACAAGGAAAACTGGCCTTCTCTTGGAATGACCTGAATGAAGTTTTGGAATTTGTTTTTGCATGCCTCTGTATGAAACATTCTCTGTTGCTGTTGAGACACGTACAGGGCAATTTAGGAAGTGCAAAAAAAAGTCAGATTCTTGTGGTCTGCCATGTTTTCACATGTTTTTGTAGCATCTGTGCAAATTGCAAAGACAATGTCAGCCCTTTGTGTTTTATCTTTCACTAGATGTCACCGTGGAGATGCCAGTAAGATAAGATGTATGTCCCTCTCTCTTTCAGCATGCAGTACTGCTGTAAAAGGGACACCTGGGAGCGTTTGTAGCCCAAAGGATAAACACTCCAGCAACTAACAGTCATTGTGGCCTCAGAATATTCAGTGGTTGACAGGAGAGGGCAGGTTGTTTAGAGCAGCTTCTACACGTGTTTGTAAGATGGTGAATGAATGTGTAGCAGGGTGTGGTAAAATAAAAGAACGCATGCATGGCACTCAGTGCATGGGTGAATTCATTAGATAAAGTCCAGCATTGTGTTTACGCTTCAGTAACAGCCATTGTGGGTAATCAGACACTCAGCTTATAGGACAGAGGCTGATACACGTCTTACAGATCATACCCACCTACACAAATGAAACAATGAGTGTGTTTGGTGTTGATGATGAATCATTTTAATCTCTCACAGGGCACAACATTAACATGCACAGAACTTTAATTTGCTAATATTAATTGTAGAAAGCTAAAGTTCAGTATTGTAAACACCAGTCTTCACTTTTGAAATCACCTGTATGCGTGAAAGGATGTCGGAGCTCCATTGTGTTTTTGAGACATTCGTAAAAGTTTGTTTGTTCCTTTTGAGTATTCTCATTTCCTTGATATCAGATTGCTCCACTCGTTCAGTCTTTGTCAGCATGAGTTGACATCAGTCCCACTAGTACGGCATTACGTCATCCCAGTTAAACAAAAACCTTATTGGTCACTCTTTTTCAGCTGCTAGTGGCATTAGAGGTTTTCCCCTTTTGTTGCCTTTTCAATGCTGAATGATGGTCAGTTTATTTTGTTTACAAAAAAGCAAGTCTTTGATGTTAAATTTAATTAAATAAAAATCTAAAATGTAAAATAAATAATTTCAGGCACGCTCCCTCTTTAAAGTAACACACCTAATTCAACAAAGGTGCAGCCAGTTGGTGCTAGAAGTCACAAGTCATGAAAAGGAGATTATCTGAATGCAGTGAATGTATCACAAGCGATTATACTAAGTAGACACATGTATCTGGAAGTGTAAATGTTGAATTGGTACTCCTGGTTATAACTACACCATGAAGGCAAAAGAACACTCAAAGCAACTACCCTCAAGTATAGTTAAATCCATCAGAAATAAAAGGATTATGGCACATACATAGATCTGCCAAGAGCAGGCAATCCCCAAAAACTGAGTGACTATGCAAGAAACAGATAAGTAAGGCTACCAAGACAGCTATGACTCCTCCTCATCATCCTTACAGCAGTTTAGTACAGGGAGTACAGTACGTGGACTTTGGTGCTACTAGTGTGGTGGCAGGGTTCATTAATAAGGTTTCTGTGGAAGCTAGTTAGACAGAAGTGCCACCAGTTGCTGAAAAAGATTGTTTGACTGTTTTTGTTCAACTAGTGCAACCGAATGTTAAACAAGTGCAGACAAAGACCTAACTCGTGGAGAAAATTGACAAGCAGCATTAGTGAATGATCAGATAGCTTTCCACAGACAATAACAATTCATAGACGTGCAAACTGTGACAGTTAGGCCCTTTTAGGGGTCAGAAGTCGAACAACTTCGGAACTACTTTATGTTCTTTTTCTATTATCTGCTTTGTTTTTCAAGGCTAAATTTTGCACATTCACGTTTTCCATATTAAATGTAATTGCCTAAAGGAATTGTGCGAGGAGTGTCATACAGATTGTTCCACTTAAACGTCCTTGTAAGCCACAGTATTGAGCAAGCCTGGAGATGAAACCATAATTATGCTCTTCATTATACCTGATTTTCCTGCTATGGCATGACTATGGTGAAGAAAAGCTTCCTCCACTCAAACCTCCAGTGCCTCGAGTGTAAGTAAAACAACAAGAGCGTGTTGCTTAATCAGAAAAAACACCCAAGATTGTGATTACAGAAACATGGTTCAGTATCATTCCACATTAAATACACATTTAGATAGAAATCACTAATATAAGAACTTTAAAAGACTTTTTAAGAAAAAGTTTTTTAAAAAGGCTATTTAAAAGAGAGATAAGGTTTGTTTGACCTCCTCTAACAGATAAAAGTATACAGGAAGGTGAGAGATATTAATCAAGCAAATGTGCTCATGAGAGGTCTGATCTCCCTAAAAATAACAGAAAGCTTGACTTTCAGAACCTTCAATGACAGTAACTGGAGCAACTGATTACAAAATCAGACCTACAGTAGTCAGTCGTTCACTACTTCTGAATACTGTAGTACTGTAGCTCAGTACCGTTGAAGTAGTACTGTATACCTGAAGCTTTGGACATCTCAGACGGAGCACTCTGGCTCACTCTGTTGGATCTGAGGTGTAATGACACAAGTCAGTTCAAGATTTTATTTTTGTTTGTGTTCAGTTACATCAATATAAAATGTATGTGTGACATTACAAGTGTTAAAAAATAAAATATAAATGAAAAAAAATGCCTAAATGCACATGTTTTTGTATTTAATTAATGTAATTATTTATTACATCACATCCACACTTTTATTTTAATATTTTTAATATTTTTACTTGTTTTTATTTCAATCCATTGCAAGTGATTGAATAAGTGATCCCCCTTAGAGATTAATAAGGGAGAAACCTGTCAACACAGCTAGTATTAGACTCTACACTACTGCAGTCTGTAAAACAAACAAACAAACAAACAAGCGAAAGATTTTCTGAGATTAAAATTTATTATTATGTAAATGTAAACATCTTGATCCTCTGCTTAGAAGTAGTCCAGGGTGGAATAAGGACATTTTCATTAAATAAAATACACAAATCTATGTATTAGTAAATGTAAATATGAAAAAAATACAAACATAATACGGAAAATCAGCCAAAAAAAGAAAGATTCTAATAAATAGGTCATAACAGAATCTGACTGTTATTTTGTCAAAATAAAGAGAACAATGTGTAAAGGAAAAGAAGAAGGCAATCAGACAGGGCAAACAGAAAGCAGAAGTTGCTGCTGATGTGGCTTTGACGTGGAGCAAAGTGTCTTCAACATCTTAAAAGCGCTAAAGTATAATATGTAAAGTAAAGTAAAGTATATAAATATTCATGAAAGTTTAAATGAAATACAATAGCCTTTTTGAATAGTAACACTGTTCTCATATCAAAAAACATTCACCTGACGTCCATAAACTTGCATGACAAACACCCCAAGACAGTATACACTCTAAAAAATAATGTTTGGGATCAACATGAAAAATATATTAATGCAACATTTCCCATCATTTGGTTTCTTTTTGGGGTGTTGTGATCTAATAAAGTTATCTATTTATTATCAGTCAAAGGTATTTTAAATAGCCACTTGTTTATTTTTGGAAGCATAAACACAAGATTCTAAGTTGATAACTCATAAAAATGAAGCTTTTCCACATAGCATTTTCACATTATTCAAAATAAGTTAAAAGTGTTGTGAATTTAATTAACACAACTCAAGTTTATAAGGTGTCATAATTAAGAAATTACGTTGCTCCATTGTAAAGTAGGAAGGGGAGGGGGCTTGAAATCCCCACTTCAAGGTGAATAAAGTTGTAGTTATAAAGCCAATTTCATTAAGTTAGCTCAACTTGAATTTAGTTTTAATTATCTGATGCAGAAATGTGAGTTTAAATTACACATTATATTAGGTTGATGCAGTTACCAGCATTATTCTGTCAACCCAACCCATTAAAATAATGTTTGCAACGTAAAAGATTTACCTAAATCAGTAAATTAGATATTTTTCCATCTTGCAGCCATGCATTTCATTAAATAGTGGCATGAGTCCCTTGAATTACTTTTAAGAGTTTTTATGTGAGTGTAATATCCAGTATCTTCCAAATAAAGATTAGAGATATTAACAGAATCACAGGCCTAAATATGTTTTGACATACATTATATTTGTATAATATATACAATATATTTGACATCATTTTTTTGATGACATGAACTGCACATTTATTACATGTATATTTGTAAACTTGCACATCATAAAAAAGTATTTTTTTATGTGTTTCAATAGTTTAAAATGTAGCTTTTGTTTGCATTTGGTCCATGCATTAAAAGACCAATACTAACTCTTTGCTTACATTTAGATCATGAATTGCATTTTCAGCAAAATTCAGAAATGCTGTAGTCTCCAAACAAACTTTTAAGCTAATCAAAATCAGTTTGCTTCTTGTAAAACATGCTTCTAAATGTGTCTTATATTTTCTCAGAGACCATGGGCTCTGCACAGCCAAAAATACTTTGTCTTCTGGACAGTAGATGGCGTAGTCGCACCATTAATGAAGACTACTATAAGCTGGTGTGCTTAGAGACAAATAGACTCAACCCCTCAGTGTAGAAGAAGGATACGGAATAGAGAGAGCTAATTAATTTGAAAAAATCCTTCTTCATATTTGCTTCATCACTATAAGTGGTATTTTATATCCAGAAAGACTGAAAGTCCTAAAGGATGAAATTTTCTCTTACCAATGCCCTTAATCAAAAATCTGTGCCCTCTGAATTGTTATAATGACAGTGAGTTGTACACTTTAAAAGAAAAAAATCCACACAAAAATCAACATTTCATCTGATTCTATAGAGAGGCCAGACTTTTTCAAAGACTCAACTATTGTCCTTTTCGCACAGAATAAATGCTTTTGCGTTTAAATAGTAAATGTCAGTATTGTGCTTTGCTAGGACAGATGAAGAGGATTGCCATCAAATTAGCGGTCACCTTGATCATCAGAGGGAGCAGAATATTTTATATTACATATAAGGAGGTTCATAAAAGCTCAGCAGTCTGTCATGGTCATCTCCTGATAATAGACCTAAGAGGCTAGACTAATGTCCAGCTTTGCTTGATTATGCATATTAATGACACCTCAAGAATTCATCACAAAAATCTTTTTTCAGCGGGTGAGGAGGGCAAACGGTAATAAATGGCTGAATTTATTCACTTTAGGAATAATCCCTTTAATCAGGAGAGGAAACTTTCATGATACTGGTAGGCCAGGCGCCTTGAATTATTAAATAATTTAACTAAATCAATTTTATATGTAATATGATCGCTTATCCAGAAAAAAACAACAAATCCTTTAGGAACTAATGAGCTTGAGAGCACTCGTTTTATAATTAAAGGATAATAAAAACAATTGCTTTTCCATGCTCAGTCTGGGGGAAAGGAACTGCAGGTGGCAAACGCAACAGTGCAGGTTTTCAACAACTGGGCTGCCTACTGGCCCAGCATTATACTCTGAGGCTAGCTGCACTGGGCTTTTGTTGAAGTGCTCAAGATAACACAAAGAAAACTTCAAACAGGCTTCTTATTGTGTTCTATTCTTCTGGGCAAGCTGATTACAGTTAAGGATAAAAGTTGTTCCTATACAGTAAACTAATGCGGAGAATCAGAGAGCACTAATTAAGTCATGGGGGATCTGAGGCGGTTGGCTTGGATGTGTTCCCCAACACCCAGACCATGGGGGTTTAGTGGGAACTTTACAGCCCAACAGCAATCAGCATCAAAGGTGTTTGTTGTCAGCTGAGTGTCCGGTAGAAGCATGAACTGCTGGATCTTCAAAGCCACCTGGGAAAAAGAAAAGCAGAAGCTCCTTAGCCTTGCTTGTCTATTCTCCTCTTGTCTTCTCTCCATCTCACTGCCCCTAGCTGAGCTTAGGAAGCTGCGCCGAATGCCACATTTGTCTGAGGGAAATGCAGCCAGTGGCTATGTAAAACATAAATACATGTTAACATAATATAACAAAATCCTTGATTTAACCTTAATTTTGCTGGTCACCATGAAAAATAAAACCAATTTAAATGGTTTTCATTTCCTCTCTGTAATGACAATTAGACAGTTAGAAAGGGTCTCTAGACTAATACTGCCTGTAAAATCAGATTAATTGTGAATCTGTGAACCGGCCTTTCAGGTCAGTGTCAGCATGTTACATCTAATTTTCAAATTTAGTTTCAATAGAATGGATATTACTATGTTTCATGATCACAGCTCTGAATAGGTGCAGCTGAAGCGTCATTGCTGTGGTTTGTTTTGCGACCTCGGCAGGCACTGAATAGACTGAACTTGTAAAATTGTGTGTTAGTGTGTGTTTGTGTACGCGTGTGTGCTTTGTGATTTAAGAATGCTGTGTGTATGTGTACTTAGTGTCTACGTTTTTGCATTAGTATATTTTAAATACATTTGCTTCAGTTGGTGTGATGTCAGGCCACTGACGAGAGTCACTGACCAGACAGACACTCACTGAATTTTAAGTGTTTGGTCCTGGCCTCTCTTTGCTTTTCTTTTTTGTGGCGCTGGTTTTGTATTTTGTCCTTGTGTTAGCCTGGCCTCTATGTGCTCTTATATTTCTTGCATGCATCCTTTCTAGATATTTCCTTGATATGTCTGTACTGTACACCTGCCTTACATCTCCTGCTGCACATTTTCTCTGATGCTCTGTGAAAGCTCCACCTGTCATTTCATCCTGTTGTAGTTCTTGTGTGAACAAAAATGCTAAAATATCCTTGCGCTCATGCAATCGCTTGTGTGTTTGCCCTGTGATTCTTCACTGTTGTTGTTGCACAGATACTCAACTACAGATGTATTGTGTTTGCATCCTAAAGCAAATTATGACTGAAAGTTTGTGGAGCAGAGAGAAATTTACTAGGGATCGGAAAAAAAGGTTTTGATTTAGATTTTAGATTAGTAGTGCACATTTGTTGTGATTCACACACACACACACACACACACATACATTTCTTAACCCCTTTTCCTATTATTGGGACAGCCTGTCCCACCGCCTGTAGCCATCTGCAAATTACAATTTAGTACTTCAAGAGTTAAGACTGTGTTCTTTCAGCCCACTGTGTGCATGTTTGTAAGTGTGTCTGTTTGTGTGTGAGTGTGTGGGTGTGCGTGCGCGCGTGCGTGTGTGCGTGTGTGTTTGTGTGTGTGTGTGTGTGTGTCGGGGGAGGGGTAGAGAGTGTCTGGTAGAAAACCTTTAATCCGGGTGCTGTCAGGCCCAAACCCGGCTTGACGTCCCATTGATGTGGAACAGAACAAAACACAGGGCCCCTTGCTAAGCTCCCACTGGCTCAGTCAAACACACACATACAGACGCACACAGACACACACACACTCTGGGCCCCTCTCTAAAGCCCCCAGCTTGGGCCCCCACACTCTAACCGGGAAGGGCATTCCTCAGCCCGTGCACATGCACGTGCATACACACAACTCACTCGCTCTCACGCACATGCACGTGCACCAGCATGGGCAGACGCACAAACTGAGCTGAAAGAACACAATCTTAACTCTTTGAGTGCTGTGTCATAATTTGCAGGTGGTAACAGCTTGAAGGTCTCCCTCTCACATGTGTCCATTCATTTCCATATATAAACTTAAGTGTGTGTTTGAAGGGGATGGATGAGTGTCAGGTCGGAGAGTATCTTAGTCACCAATCTATTTGATTTGTAGACAACTGTGTGTACTACACACACACACACACATGCATATATCATATGTTTGTGAGATGCTAGGATACAGTTAACAGAAGCCAGATGCTCTCGTGTGTGTTGCCAGTAATGAAAGTGTGTATCCGTGGTGACAACAAACAGTTATTATTGTCCTGCTGTTTGGACAGCTCCCAGCCCGCAGCATCTCTGTTTACTATTAGCTAAAAGAAAGAGAAACAGAAAGAAGGAGACAGAGACCAGAGACGGAGAAAGTGAGCAGCAGATGCAGGACTGAGCGGATACAAAAAGTGACTTATATTAGAACAAACATGTGTTTTAGGTAATGGTCTGGAACTGTGGAGGATTACTGTTTATTTGGCTGTTATTCCCCTGGATAGCCAGGAGGTGGGGATGTGGGCAGCAGGCAGCCACTGAGCAGAATGTCCTGCTCCAACTTTGACCCAGGGTTGGCCTTTGGGTTGAAGCATTTTGGATCATCAGTTCAGTTTCAGTCTGTCCCACTGGAGCTGAGGTGGTCCTAAACTGCGAGGACATGAGGAAGCCGCACGCCTACTGTATGGAAAACATTCCCATCTGTCACACATACCCACTCACACCTACGTGGTCAGCTCGTTTTCCCCCCTTCACCTTCTCCAGGACTGAACTCACCCTCTGTTTCCGCTGTTAAATTACCGAGATCTGGTGCTAAAAATTCTGCCGCTTCCGTTTTGGAATGTCAGAAATCCGAGTGAGCCGTTTGTTTGGGCCGGGCTGCGGTCCAGAGAGGCTCGAGCAGTCCCAAGCAAAATGTTTTTATTGACGGGTGAAAGCAGTCAGACCGACAGCACCGATTGGCTGTAATTGGTCGGCAAGTCAGCAGTGTGTTTGAAATACCCTATGTAAAGTGGCAGCCTCTGAGAGCACACACACATGCATGCACACACACACACGCCCACCCTTGTTTCTTCCCTCCAGTCGCCCTAAGAGAAGCCAGATGGGCCACGGGGAAGCAATCACCTCTCTATTTGTCTTGGTGCTGATCAGGTTAGTGAAGTGTTCTCAAGCCTGGCCAGAAGTCTACACACTGCTGCCTGTTGTCCCTGCTGCTCGCCGCACTGCACTGCACGACTCCAGCCAACTGGCCTGGTCAGACCGCTGTGGGACTGTCTAAACAGCTGTACAGCACCAGGGGGGGAAATGCTCTGTCACCAGTGGAGGGGCAATAAAGGGCAGAGATGATCTTTTTTTTTTTTGTTTGAGCTTTAATATAAGAAGCTTGCTGCACTGCACAGAGCTAAGTGGCAGGACGGTTAATGTGTAAATATGAGGGTCGGCAAGGAAGCTAGTAGCTAACATCTTTCATCTGTTGATATGGACACCACCATTTAGCACTGGGTCAGTGGATGGGAGGTGTTTCAGGCAGCAGTATGTGTGGAGAACATTCCAGCCATTGAATACACAGATGGTTTGGTTTAGAGCAATGAAATGAGCACCAGACACAGAACAGTGACAGTGAACGAAAGCCTCAATGATGCGCGCACACACACACACACACACACACACATGTAGCGCCGACTGCTCAGCTTAATAGAGTGACGGAATCCAGAAAGAATTTACTCAAGGACTCAGGCAGTGAACTATTAGGTAGCCCCTAAACTGCCATGCAGAAAGTCCAAGAGCGCTGCGCCTTTTCACGTTAAAAAAGCATCTGCAGCTCCTTTACGAAGGCATGAAAGAAGTTCGTGCACGAGGAGAGGTGACGATGTCAAAAAGACGCAAAGATTTTTGATAAGCAGCTGAAAAGATGGGAGATGGGCTGTGGATCCATGAGGGGGAAACTCCTCGACGGAGAAACCTGATCCCACTCAGACTTGCCCGCCTCCTGATTGGCTGGCCCTCCCATGAACCCTGACCCTTGACTTTGTCTGGGCTTGTGACCTTGAGCGAAGTACATTCAGAGTGTCGCATCTCCTCCCAGACTCTCATCTGTGCTCTCTCCTCCTCTCTCTCCCCTGGCTTTTCCTCTCTGCCCATTCGTCTCCAGCGAGAGAGGGTCGGTGGGGAGGAGACGGAGAGCAGAAATGTCAGCGAGACATTAAACAGAGTGCGTCTGTGTGTGCTCTCATAGTCCAACCTGTCTGATTTCCCTCTCCTCCATCCCTACCCCCTCTACCTCCTCCTCACATCTCTTCTACATACGCTTCTCCGCAGAGCAATAAATTCATCCTCTTCTCTCCAAGTCTCTGTGGTTTTTGCTCCATCAACACCCTTATCGCTCTCTGTACTGATCCATTCTGCCTCCCTTTGGCCTTATATGCTTCATTATACCCGGTGTCAAGGCCGGTATCACCACTAATTCAAATACAACATTTTAGGTATTTTAGTATTGTTTGTGGAAGCACTGGGGCTTAAACCGCTAGACGTCAACAGGTGAACTTTTTAATTCCCCTTTGTAGCACTTAAAGATGAGCTAAGGTCATATCAATGTAATTTTTGAGAGGTTTAAATTCATAATGCAAATTTTGCTTTAATCTGAATGCTAAAAACTTCTGTCTCCTCCTTCTGGCAGTGAAAGTAGATGCACAAACACTGTTGAGGCCTGCTTATAATGTATGCCTCACTGTTTTTTGCTCTCTGTCTTAGACTGTAATCCTTCCTCAGAGTTTATTTGTTGTCTGGAGCATCAGAAACCTTTGTCCCTCTACAGTCTCCTAGGTACCATAGCTCTGGCAAACAAATCATTGCTGACTGACATAAAATCATCGCCACCAGTGTGCTAGTACAGGAATGTTACCACAGATACACGATTTAAAACTCTGGTAAAGGCTACTGCCAAATACTGAGAGATTCACCTGCCCCTGATATGCTTAATCAGCATTTTCTGAACTTATTTTGCAAAGGCTTGGATGTCACATGTACACTGCTCCAAAAATTTATACTTTACACTTCATTCTCACCTCATTTTGTTCAGAATAAATTGCACATTGCATATAAATGATTGGACAGTGGAAAACAGAATTATTAACCAACTGAGGAGGGTGATTCACGATCACTTACTAACTGGACGGATCGATATCCCAGAAGTTTAGTTGAATTTATGTTACGCTATGATGATTAAGTGTTCCCTTCATTTTTTTAAGCAGTGTATTTATTTATGTAGAAATCATTGGACCAAGGGATCACTAGTCTTTTCCACAAAAACATCACTAGAACTGTAATTTAGGAATTTCAGATCTCCATATTTTTTGAAACGCAAATAGTCACAATTTGTATGATAAATATTCAAAAGAGAAAGAGACTAAACTGTTCCTTTTTCTTGGCCTAGTGGACGCTGTGCAGACCCTAAAGACATTTGATGTAGTATTGCTGTGTGACTTTTCAATAAAATTCAAATATCTGTTTTTTAAACTTTTCACCCCAATTCAATATCTGACACTTTTTCTCCTCCTCCCTTTAACACACACACAATTTAAAAATGTTTACAACTCTATTTTTTGTAGGATTAAAATCTGGATACATGTTGCCTCTGATGCCACAGTTCTTCGATAGTTAGACATTGATCAGGGTTGCGCTTCTCCCTTTGGCATTTTTTAATTTCAGTTGTATTTATGTGACTTCAAAGTGACCAGAAAAAGTGGTTAACTACAACGATGTTTCACTGCTGGGAAAGTAGAAATGTGTGCGTTTGTTACGGCTGAGACACATCAAAAAGGAGCAGAGGTCATTAATTGATCAGCATAACCAATACGTGTAAACCCTATAGAAATATATGGAAACTCTCAGCCATGGCGTTACTT
Source organism: Dascyllus trimaculatus (assembly GCA_024666655.1). Taxonomy (NCBI): domain Eukaryota; kingdom Metazoa; phylum Chordata; class Actinopteri; family Pomacentridae; genus Dascyllus; species Dascyllus trimaculatus. The sequence continues at coordinate 19,276,781 of CM045450.1, forward strand.
ATCTCATCTTTTTTCCTGAATAGAAATTAGAAAATCGTGTGTTTTATTTAATTCCTATTTGAGCATAATTTTCCAACATGCGATCATAGAATAGTGCATTTTACGGCCTGCTGGCCTTCTGACCATTTCCTAACTCACAAAGAAAATAAACTGATTCATTGGGAATTTGTTTTGTTTGCTTATATAATAAATGTTCAGTAATGTCACTTAGCTGTTCCTCAGTTAATTTGAAAATAAATATTTTCAAAGAAATATGAGTGATGGGACTTTCAGTGTTAATTCATTTTATCTGAGAAATACTGTTTGTTTATTCACTGGCCTCTGGCTTCCTGTCATTTTGCAAAAGTGGCCCTCAGGCAAAACACATTGAGTCTCCCTGCTCTCGTGTTTTTGTGAAAAATGATAGAATGAGTAACCCCATGTGATGAACCAGTGTATCTGGAAAAACTACCACATTAGATACTTGGTACAACTTAAATTTCAGCAATATCTTCTTTGATCCAGTGTGAATCTGATTTTTAACCTTTCAAAGAAGGGCACATTTTTTCTACATTTTTCTGCCAGTTAGGAAACGATAAATATGATTAACCTTAGTGGGGGTTTTCTTTACATTCTAAATATCGTTGTTAGTCATTTGTGTCGGCTGCACACTATTAGGCAGCCTTGAATACATGAATCAGTCAACATGGATAAGTTATTTAGGGAAAAAAAGCTTTAATTCAACAAATTAACATAACAGCGTATAAATAAAAATGAAATAAAAATGTAGTTTTAGCTTATGATGGCTTCCATGCAGATGACTTTAAAATAATGGAAATTATTTTTGGTAAATAGGCTTATTCTCTGTAATGCCAAGAGATTCATACCACGCTGCTATACAGACGTGTATATATGTAAGTCTAGTGCGGTTTGCACAGCTTTGCACAAAGACTGGAACCAGTGTAAACACCACATGTAAGTTTCACACTATATGTTGTTGGCTTAATCAGTACAAAAACTGAAGTGCAACTGTGGCATTGTGGTTTTACATGGGGATGTGAATCAGACGATTTCTTGGACCAGTAACTTCTGGGTGTCTTGTCATCACCACGAGCCACATGGTGGAGGTTACTATGCCTGTCTAGTCTTTGAGCTAAGCTTAACTTAGCGGCTAACGGTGACAGCCTCATCATAGTGCAGATATGAGAGCAGTATCGACCTTGTCATCTACAGTAGATAACAAGAAAAAGAACCGTCTTTCTCAAAGTACTGAGCCCTTTCTTTAATTTGGCCACAGAAATAAGCCTTATAAGCCTAGATTTAGTCATTATTTTTAAAAACAGAAAAATGTCAAATGAAGTTTTTTGTGTGTGTCATTAGGGTGACAAAAGTTCCTCTCTATCATTCCTGTCTAACTGATACGTGAGTCAGTCTTCTGCATTGAAAACCATCACACAGATTCCTTCCTCTCACCTCACACCTGTGGACACACTTGTATTTATGCCTGCGTGCAGTGCAGATGCACACAGAGGCTCCTCTGTGCTGTCCCGGTGCAGAACATGGCAGCAGAGTGCAGCAGAGCACAGCCGAGTGGTGTTTATTTTATTGGATGTTTATTTCGCTCTGTAAAACATGCCACTCAGGGACCTTGTGGAGCGATGTACTCAAACCCCTTTCTCTGTCTCTCTCTTCTCTCCCTCTCCCAGTGTAAACAGTGTGTATATCGGGAGTGTTTCCTTTGCTAGTCTGTGTAGATGTGTAATCCATCCAGTCAGACATTGTAAACAACATCTCTACATGTTTATAAATACTGCCCAGCCACTCTAATGAATTTATGGTAATGCCTTGTTCTACTGCTTCTGCTGTGTGTACGAGCATGTGTGTGTGAATGCTCTTGTGTGAAAGGTGTGAGTGTGCATGTATTGCTTCTCTGCTTAGGAGAGCCGCACACATTTTACTGGTTTCTGATGTTTCTGCAGGGTTGGGTTTTTTTTTTATTTCTAGGTGCATGCAGCCTGGTTAAAAGCTTAAAACCTGTGACAGCATTGAACACTGAATGACTGTTATGAACCAATGTGCCACAGTACGAAGTCCATTAGCAAACCAACCCTGCTTTATTCCATTTACCTCACTTCAGCTCACCACAGCAAGATCTGATCTTTTAATAATGAAATATATGTGTTGTATTTCCGCAGAAAACTTTTTTCAATTGATTTTGACTTTGATGATTTTATAAAGACATGGCGGAGACAGCTAATACCACTGGTAATGTGTGCACATTATTAAACTTGCCATTAACTCGTTTAGTCTTATTTCACCACATTTTCTTCTTTGTAATAAAAAATAGATAGGCATTAAACTTAATTCCCAGTGTTGGAAACACGCTGGAGAGCAAACCAAAGTATTACTCACTGGATAAGTGGTGGTGGCTGGACTGACTTTTTCTTTCATAATGTGATTCAGTCTGTTATGTTGAATTTTCAAATGCATCTGTGGCTTAAATGTTCCAGTCCTTCTTTTCTTTGAACTAAACAGTATATAAACCGATAAGCCACAACATTGAAACCCTGTTGGGCATGGGCATGAGACATCTGAGTGTGTCCTGTGGTGTCATAAGGATACTGGCAGCAGATCCTCTGAGTTGTGGAGGTTTGGCTAAGTGGATTCAATGGATTGTTCTCATGGATGCTCTATCCGATTAGGATCTAGGGTGTTTTGAGGCAATGTCAACAGCTTGGGCTCTCTGTCTTGTTCCTCGAGCTGTTCCTGAGCAGTTTTCGCAATGTGACAGGATGCATTGTCACTGTGAGGTGGCAGACTAGTTGATTGGTAGGTCTTACACAAGAAAATTTTCATAATCTTCAGTTTACACGACACGTGCAGCCCGTGTTTATCCCTCCTAAGTTAAATTATCTACACACCACAGAACCACTTTCTACACGACTAAAGCCAGCACCATCAGCTGATTATTCTAGGATCACCATACACGATATCCCCATGAAAATAGCCCCACCTGAATAACATAAGGTGTTGGGGCTGAAAATGAGCATGAGGCACAACAGTTGATCATTTTATCTAGAGCAGTGTATAATGGTGAACTCCAAATGATGTTGCTTTTGGGAGAGGTCAAGACACCCAGACAAAATATCAGAATTTCTCTTTTTACCTTCTCACCTGTCCTATGAAAGCTTCCACAATGTGTCTGTGACATTGACCAGTCGGAGCCCAATGGGCCCTTTTGTACACAACACAGTGAAGTAAAAACAGGCTGAAGGATAGATGACTCATATTGTCCTCTTTGTGACCATATCTTTAATATCATACAAGTTAAACAGTAGTCCCTTAGGTTGTAACTGCAGTATTGTGGTCAAATGTGATATTAAAGCCATATCAAAGTCTCCCAGAGGGAAGAATGGTTGTACTGGCATCCTTTGATAAAGAAATGGTGTCAAATAGTTACTGTCATGTCATTGTAAAAGTTAACTCTGAACTTCTTTTTGTTAGTTAGTTGCCAGTAATAGAGACTAAAATAATATCTGACCCCAGTCTGACCCATGGACTTGACATGGGAATCCCCAAACACAATCTTTTCAAAACCCTCGTCGTTACAATGTGGAGATGTTCCTGTGAGTTTAGATGATTTTATCAGGCAACGTGATGCCATTTGTATCATTAGAACTCATACATGTCATTTACTTTTTCCAGTGGTCGTCACAGGATAAAAAATGACATGTGACATTAGAGAGTAAGTTTCCTCCTGATACAGAAGAAGCTTCACATCCTAAATATAATCATCATCATAGACTGGAGACACAACAGTAATGGAGATGGACAACACTCAATCTCCCAAAGCTAATCTAATGCGTGTCTGTACTGACTGCAGGTAAATATGCTTAAACACAAAATGTGGGTTTGCTCTTCAGTGCCTCCTAAAGTGTGTTACATGTGTTTTGTTGATTTGATTATTTTGTGTGCACGTATGCACGTGTGTGTGTGTGTGTGTGTGTGTGTGTGTGTGCGTGTGTGTGTGTGTGTGTGTGTGTGTGTTGCTCTCAGACTAAGCCATCATGGCTCCCCCCTCATCAGGCCTGACAGGTGTTATTACATTGAAATGAGAGCAGTGATGTATGCATCTGTAATGTGGACCTGTCTTCTTCTGCTTGATGGAACCTGACGCTTCTCATTATCGTGACATGTCTGAGGAAAGAACAAAGTACCAACACTTTGTCTGAAGTGCGGCTCATAAGGCATTACGGAGCATCATAAGCACATCTCATGAAGACATTGACGGAAAGTGGCTCATCACATTTTAAAATTCTTTCAAAGTGCTAACAAATCAGATGTCAGTTCCATTTAGGGCTACAGCGGCGGCGAGTATAGCAGAGAATAATGCATTTTGTTTTGATCTGACTTTCAAAGCAGTATTTTGAGCTAATTTTCTCAGTGATAACATTTATTGGCATTAGCGACAGGTTAAAAAAATTAATAAATGAACAGTCATATTAAAAGTAAAAACAAATTCCAAAACAACGACAACAGCTCCTCTGCTTCTTATGGAGAGATATGGATATATAGATATACACCGATCAGGCATAACATTATGACCACCTGCTTAATATTGTGTTGGTCCCCCTTATGTCCTCAAAAATGCTCTGAACCATTGGGCATGGACAAGAGGACCTCTCAGGGTGTCCTATGGGGTCTGGGACCAGGATGTTGGCACTGGATCCTTTGGGTACTCTGGCTTGTGCAGTGGGGCCTCTGTCAATCAAACTTGTTCTACAGCATCCTGTTGATGCTTGATCACAATGGAATGCAGGAAGTCTGGAGGTCAAATCAACATGTGGGTTCATTGTCATGTTCCTCAACATGTTCCTGATTGTTTGATGTTTTTCCATGTGGTGGGGTGCATTTTCCTGCAGGGGTAGTCCAGTGACATTTGGGATTTCCATTTGCATGAGGGAGTGTGCTTGTTGTGGGACAATGTTTATTTGGGTGTCTAAGTCTCATCAACACAGATGTCAAAATCCAAGGTTTTCCAGCAGAACACCACATAGTACCAATATGATCAATGTTACGCACTTCATGTGTCAGTGGTTCTCATGTTGTCACTGATCAGTGTATATCGACTACAGCAAACCTGCTTTGTCACCATCATTTCCAATCAAGGTGGTATTTGCCATGTTGTTTACCATATTGACAGCTTTGGAATACAAGCCTCTTTCCTTTGCATATTCCCTTAAACAAATATTATATTCATTCCACCTTAAAGACAAGATTTTATTCACTGCACACGTTGCTTCACTTGGTTGCTGATTTGTAACAATCCCCAAAGCTCTCTTGTATTATTTATTGTTCGTTAATAAAGCTTTCATATGCTGTTTGTCCCATCCAGAGGAGTGACTGTTGCGCCGCAGAGACTCGAGAACAAACTGGTTTTAGTTGTTAACATGCTGCAGCAGCAAACTTGCCTGCTATGCTGCTGTGATCACGAACAATGAGCAGTGATAAAATAAAAGACAAAGATAAAGGCAGTGGTTGTCGCATGAAAAAGAGACAGAAAAGGGAAAAACAAAAGAAATAACAAACCTAATTTAGTCTCTTAAAACCATGCTCGTTTTACCCCCATACGTTAACTATTTGTTTTATTGGTTTTTTTCTATGGTTACTTATTGTATTAACCTGTACGTTATTATAAGTCTTTTATTTCCTACTTGTATTTGTGGATTCATCCTAGTAAATTAGTTTCACTGTATGAGAGAATTTCAGTTATCTCTTTGACTAGTTCATAAAATCAACAGAAAAATGTGCTATCTTGAATATGTCACAACCTCTGATATTTTTCTGTGTTCATGAGCACAACCTTGCACTTTATCTTTTATCTTTCAACATAAAAACACTTTTTTCACTATTCAGAACAAAATGGATCCAATGCCATGCCTTTGAAGCTTTAGCTCATGCTGCCCTCATCATATGCCAAACTACAAACTTTGTATTAAGGGAAAAACACAAACAAGATAACATTTTGTGTCGTGTCACATTTACATATGTAACTGGTAATCCTGTTTCCTGTGCTCATATACTGTATTCTGTAGTCTGCTGCAGCAATGTTAGTCTGTATAAATAAGTGGGGCAAAGCTATAAACACACAAGGTTACTCATTAAGCAGCACTTTGTCTATACATAAGCATATTCAACAGATATGAAATCTGAGCTGATTCGTAGTTTGGGTCTAAATATTTTTGAGTTTGTCGTTCGCATGTTTTCACATTAAATGAACGAGATGCCAAAAGAGGAAACATTTTCTCGACTAAATGTTAATGTGATTATTATTAATATTATTATTTCCCTGGTTTGCTCAGGTGTGACCTGTCCTGCTGACTTAACTGTTGCAGGAATGCGCATGGACACCTGGATGTTCACTTTCTTTCATTTTTAAACACAGCATAGATGTGCTTATCCATCATTCTCTCTAGTTTTCAGTCAGAAATTACAAGTTGAATCTATCAACCAGGTCAGCTGGACCTTGATGAAAACCTCTCCTGGGTGTTTCTTCTTCTTGCTGTAATTAGTAAAGCTCAACATAACACACATGTTCCACATTTGTCTCCACAGATCAGTTGTTACAAACATCATTACATTGTCCTCCAGAGTGTAGCGCTGCTTTCAGTGTGTTGTTTACACCACAGAGCTGATCATTTGCTTGCTGAAGGCTCCAATTCTGACAAGGACCAGACTGTTTTTGACACCTTGCACCCAAGCGACAGTTCATTTTCTAATTTTGTCTTTGTTTCTTTCTAAGACCTCTGTCATCTTCAAAGTGAGTCCAGCTGAGAAAGTTACTTTAGAAAAATTCTTCTTTTTACATTCGTAGAATTGACCTGACGATAATTGCTCTTTATTTGTTCTCAAAGAGTATCCGTGCACTGCTTTACAATCTGAATGGCAGCAGGCTCTGCACCCTGAACTTCAATGTTGAGTTGTTTTATCGTTCTCTTAGCTCAAATCACCATTTTTATACTTACACTAGAGCCTGACTGATTCTGGATTTTTGGGGTCGATGTCGATTTCAGTTAAAAAAAAAAAAAATCCGATATTGATATTTTGGCTGATATAAAAATAGATACAGCATATACACATAACTGAATTATTTATCTGAACCATTACCGCACTAGTTTACATTGTATATACTGTTTTACAGTATACACACACACACACACACACACACACACACACACACACATATATATATATATATATACATATAAATGTACAATGGTCACAATCATTAACTCATGGTTCATTACTTCCGAGTCAGGACATTATTAACGCCTCTGCTTCCAAACTTAGGGGAAACTTTCTGCGTATCCAATGGGTAACCAGACTTTTAAATTATGTAAATGCAGTGATTGGAATTGTTCAGGTTGAGGTGAGTGTCAAATTGCAATTACTGAACAGTTTATAGATGTAATATTACCATTAGACTCATGTTAATGTTATTTAAGGAGAATGGACTTTGATGCTAACCTGTTAGCTTTAACTTAACTGACAAGGTATGAGAGTAGCTACATGGTTTGCTAGCGAGCTAACAGGCTAATAAAGGATGAGTCAAGATGAAACATTGCTTAATTAATTTCCCCCGAGTACCACGTAGTGTGAAGGTAATGATAAAGAAACTCAATCCACCACTGCGCCATCATCTTCTCAGCTGCAGGAATAATGGAAAGACATGCTCTGATGCTCGCCTTCAGAGGTTACTGACTTTACTGACAAACTATAGCCAGCTAGCTAGCTAGCTAAACATGTCATTTCAGCATGTCAGTTAACAGCGACATGGTAATGTCAGAGTTACATTGAGAGGAATAAGGGATGAGGTTGTTATTTATTAACTTTTCAGCAGCAGCAGCTGAGATGCGCACTCTGTTTGCTGCATGTGCTGCTAAGAGCAACACAAACAATAGAGTCGGAGCGCATTCTTTTGGACAAACTGTGATGACATGACTTCTAACTTATCCCAAGCCTCCTTTTCTGCCATATGTTCTTTTAAATAAGTTTTCATATCGGACAATATTTGTGCCGATACTGATATATTAGCGAATAAAATTGGCAGCCTGGTAATGTGGTTGGGCTCTAGCTCATATTATTCCATTAGTGCCCATCATTTGCTGTCACCGTTATCTTTTTAATCTGTTTTTTAATTGCATGGACTTTTTGCAGCAAAAAAAATGACAATAAGACCAGAGAGGGGCAATTCAGACTCAGATAGAGGATGTCTGCTATGATGAAATGATGGCAGCACCCTGAATAAACACTCCAAGAAGCACTTCAAGAAGTTTTTTTCACCGTATTTAGGCGGACAGATTGATAATTCATTGTGTGTGTGAGCATGCTACCGATTCCCTCAGAGATGGCTCGGGTGAATAGCATGAAAGGACAGCCCAAGTGTACTAGCGAATAAAGTATACACGTTTTATTACCCTTCATCCCTTTATCTGTGGATGTGAAAGGGTCTATTCACTTGGCTGGGCTTATGCAGTGCACGAACAAGCAGACAGTCCCATGTGTGCTGGTTGAGTTTGTCCATGTTCGCTCCAACAATTGAGAGGGACAAAGGTGAACCAACTGATTTGTTGCAGTCGCTAAAATAATAGAGCAATTTCTTTTCTTAATGCTCATGGTCTGCTGTTGACTCACACACACACACACACACACACGCACTCTAGCGTACTCACACACACACACACACACACACACACCCACGCACACACACACACACACACACTCTAGCATACTCACACACACACACACACACACACAGGCGGCCAGGTCTGCAGAGAACAGGCTGTTCGCTCAAATCGTCCTCAAACAATGAAGTGCTGAACAGATCACATCAATCTCTCTCAAGAGAAATATTAGTTTCCCCCACCTTCCTTCCCCCCCACCCACACATGCTGGAGGAGGCCGGGGTTGCGTATGTGTTTTCGCTGCCTGTGCTTGAATGTGTGTGTGTGTGTGTGTGTGTGTGTGCGCGATCCAGAACCAGACATTGGAAAAAAGACACACTTTTAGGCTTGTCTCAAATTTACCTCCAGTCCCCCGCAAGGCTTACACAACTGTTGAAAATAGTCGGTGAGATTCCACTGCCCTGAACGAGACATAAAACAACCTCTAACTGGCACCTCACATCAATTACACCTTTATTTGTTGGCTGGAGGTGCCGTGAACAAGGCCTTATTTTCACAGCAGCCCAAACAAGGGATTTTACTGTAACAGCAGTAGTGCAATGATTTGTATTTTTTGCCAATTTTATTAGCAGCATTATGATCCTTAAACACACTCAGGTAATTCAAATATTTCCAACAGCCCGGATGAGAAATTAGCTTTGAAGAATTGAAAGAGAAGAGAGACTATCTGTTAAGGCCACTTTAGGATTTAAAAAAGTTTCTATTTTTTATGTGGTTCTAAGGGGTTTTTTTTTCCAAGTTTTAAGAAAGTCATTCCCTCTCCATCTCTTTCTCCCACCCCCCACTAATCTCTGTATATTAGCTCTCAGGAAGGGAAAGCTCTCTCCATGTGTTCTGGCTGTTTTAATATCTGTCATCTTCATCCTGTGCTCCATCCCTCTGCTTCCTCCTCTCTTATTTTGGCTCTCTGTTTCCTCCTGTCTTCATATTTCACTCCTTTGTTTGACTCCTCTGTCCTCATCTCCGTTCACTCTATCAGTCCTCGTCAGTGGCCGGTGCTGGACAATGGAGTGTGTGTGTAAAGTTTCGGGGCGGATGATGAGGTCTTGCGCCATTTAGTGCGTTGTCTTTGGCATTCCTCATTTCACTTTGGTGCTTTTTTGTCAGCACTGCCCAGGTTTCTTGACACTCCATATAAACACGCTGATTACAGTCTGAGCTGTGGGACCGGTGTGTGTGTGTGTGTGTGTGTTCGTGTACAGTATATCGGTGTGTGAGTGACTGACGCCTAGTGCACACCTGTGTTTAAGTGTTAACTCTGCAGAAACATCTCTCAGCAGCCCATCTATTCCATTAAATATATTTCAAAACAGCTAACGCACAAAGATACATGTTTTTTGTCCCAAGTTAATTTCCAAGAATGTCTAATTAACTTGGAGACTGCACAAAATACACCTAGCAGTGTAACACACTTTGATATCCATTACTGTCGAGATTGAATTGACAACATGCCCTTGAGGCACGGATTAGATAAATGCATAATGAAACATTCTTTCAGTTGCATAAAAACTATTGAATCCAATTTTTCATTTTAGAAAATAAATTCTGTGCCACGCTGAGGTTTTTCGTCTCAACAAGGTACAGTATTTGGTACAGATCCATTCAAGTAGGTTAGGCTACAAATTTTGATTAGAGGCACACATGTTCACGTGCTCTCTTTTGCAGTGAATCTAATTAATCAGTTAATAAAGGCAAACAGCAGGAATGCTTTCTGCATACATATATATCCTTGACACTGTTGCTCTCGCTTTGCAAATCATCGTTCCACAGAAAAGACATTTCTGTGGCTGAGGTCCTGTTTATATGCAACAGGCTGTCTGGTCAACAACACTTTTCATGAATGCTTTCAAAAGGCATCGTTTTTCTATAACCCTATGAGAACTGTGCACATTATGTTTTGCAGAGTAAAGAAAACAACCTTGTTTTAAGTTTAATGATAATGCATTTTTGTTATACTCCGTTGTGTTTTGAAAGGATTTTCATGAGCCCGAGAAGTAGGGGAAATATCTTAGGACATGAAAGTACATGTAATCCTTCCAGTATATTGAAAACATCAGAATCACCATACTTGGAGCGAGCTGACTTTCATTTGGATAGTGAAGATACCAAGTATTTAATGAGGTAATTAAATTCTCTCCTAAATTTAGTCATAACCAATTTCATGTCCCATGACACTGTACACTCACTGTTGATCTGGGCAGGGTGTAAAATTTCCTGTTTGACAGACCTAAATATGAACCTGCCGGCTACTTCTTTTTTTTTCTCCTGACAGCGGAGATTAGCCTGGAGAGCAGAAAGCCAAAGGTTAATATTATCTACTCCAGATCTCCTCTCAAGTGACTAGATGCCCTGACCAAGCAGTGAGATTATTTTTCATGTGATGTGTTTGTTGCTACCTCGACCTCTCTGACACGTGTGGCATTTGTGCAAAAGTTTGAGAATGAGGCTTTTTGTGTTTCCAAAGATAACATGGGAAAACATCTGAGGACACGCCAATGCAGTAAGTAAATATTTTAGAAACAAAACATGTATAAAGGCAGATCAAACAATAGTATTACAAGTAATGAAAAATTTGTGCACAGCATACCACATTTTCTCCACCACGGTCAGCACTTTTTAAAAACTCTGTGACCAAGACACAAGCTGCCTCTCAGCTATCATCACAGTCATAAAAAAGTTTATTTATATGTATACGGCATATACATGTGTATGATTTGTAGTTTTTTGCATACAGTATTTATTGCTGAGCAGTCGTACTGCCTGGAAGAAAAGAAAAATGTCTTATCACTGCTGGTTTTTCTTAGAATTTAGCTGGAGAAATGTCATCTTTCCTTGTTTTGTCTATTCCGGCTTCCTACTTATTTTAATTGTCCACTTCTTTTTCAGTTAATTCCATACAAATTGCTAGGATTGATGCTGATAATGTAAAACACACCATCTCCTGCGAGGTAAAACACTTTTCCACATATCGGATTCTGCATGTGTACATGGGTTGACTGTGTAAAAAGACATTTAATCAGAGCATGTGGAAATAATTCAGATTATTACTAAAAGTCAATGTCCTGTAGTAGTGAATCAGCATTTAAGTGCTTCTATTCAAACAGACGACCTCATTGCCTTTACCTTGGCTCTGAAACGTATGGATTTTTCTCAGTTTTTCTACATTTTTTAATATGTGCTGAGAGGAGCGTACTATAGATGTGCTGAGTGGTGATGGATACTCCTTCTCTGCTAACGGTGTAATGTGTATTTGAATGAGCTGCTCTGTTTACATTAACTCTGACCGTTTTCATCAACGCAGACACTAAAGGTTACTGCTTACACAGGTACAATGAGCGTTCTTTTGTCTGTTTCTTCCTTTATATTCAATTTCATTCTCCTCTGTTATTTTCTCTTCTAATCTGCTCTTTTCCATTCAATTTAATTCCCTTCTAGTACATTGTATAGCATTCTGTTCTTTTTTTGCTGATCTGAGCTGTGGACTTTTGGCAGCGCCTCATCAATGTTGACAACCCATCATTACTCCATTAAATGTTGCGGTCTCAACGGATTTATTTGCATAAACATAAACAAACTGAATTATTAAACTACATATGACCTGAATATGATGGAGAAACTTTACCCCGAGTGTATGAATTATTTGAATTCTATATAATAACTGTCCGACGGCAGGAATTATACTGTACTGCGCTCACTGTATAAACAATAATCACTGCTCACCGAGTGTTTAGAAAGGTACATTAGTAATCTGAGAGTGATTATGTTTAACTTCCAGTAGCTGGTTATGTTTTATAAGCAATTATTGGTCGGCTCAGGGAGACTTTTGGGACTGTTTTTGGACCCTTTACACTGTCTTGAATAGATTTATTCCACACATCTCCCTGTTTGGTGAGATTTAAGCTTCGTATGGCCGGTGAGACACGCACAAAAGCTACAATAGGAATTGGCTGAATTCAAAGACCATCGTCCGTTCTGCATATCTGCGGTGACTATTGCACCCTTATTGAAATGCAGAGTGTTTTTCGTGCTCTGATTGTAAAACCTGAAAGGCCAAGGTGGAACTAATTCTCTCAGCCTTGTTAGTGAAGGCTGTCGCACTTTGTTTGCGTGCTGCAGAGATGTGTCTCTACCTTCCAAAGCTTGCCTATTCTCATTTCTCTATTTGCTTTTATGTCTCAAGTACATTATTTTGTTATTATTATTAACCAAAAAGCCAGGCTCTTTCTCCCTCACACTTCCAAGAGTGCGAAAATTGAATATTGCATTTAAAAGTCAATTTCCACGATGGGATTACGCAAATCAGCCTCTCCCTGTTTCACCCCTTTGCTTCCATTCATCTCTCATTCATCCTCCTCCACCTTGATGCATCTCTTCATTTGCTGTGGTTTACTCTATTCATTTGAAGACATCTTTTTTCACGCTCAACAGCCAGACTCATGTTTTTCCACTTTGCATTGTTACGTTGCCCCTGGCTAACCTGTGTGTGTGTGTGTGTGTGTGTGTGTGTGTGTGTGTGTGTGTGTTTGTGTGTGCATATACAAATATCTTGTCCAGGTCCTTTCAACTGGGAAAAAAAACAACCCACAACCCTAAAAGCAATTACTCCTCTAAAATGTAATGCTTTTGGTCAATGCAATTTGACGATTAGAAGTGGGAGTTATTTATTTATCTTTCTATCTATTCATTTGTATATATCACCTTGAAAGAGGTGAAATTGGTGAAATTGTGCCTGTGAAATGAATTAGGATAAGAAGACTTGGGTGAACAAAGGCACACATTATTATCCCACAATCCCACCTCACCCTGAGTCAACCTGTCTGTCTCTCAACAAAAGTGAAAACATTCTGTGAGAAAGAATTCTTCTTCACAGAATCGTCAGTTTGGTAAAAGAAGCTGCTGAAGTCACATATAGAGTGAAGACGACTAACACTGTCTCAAAATCAGAAAGCATAGGACTTCTAGTGATAATGGTAATGGTGATTATTTTTTTACAATTCATTCACAAAATAATATTCATGTGTCTCTCTAAAAATGCAATGGGCAGTTTGAAGTCAAAGACTTTCAAGTGCACTTTTCAGAAATGGGTATTATTAAGCTATGGAGGATGCATATGTAAAATATTTCGGAGACGAAGGGATTGTGTGAGCTGTGGGATTTGAAAGAAATGGAAAGTGATTTATTCATTTATTTTTAGAATCATTGTGAAATATTCTGTCTTATAAATTAGCAAAACAGGCAATGAATATTTAAGTTTCTGAAAAGTCTCAAGAAGACAGCAGGATGTCTATTTAATTACTGTTAACATGGATTTCCCCATTAGACGTAGAAGTACACGCAATAATCTGGACATAGCTTATATGGATTTGTGCTGTATTCTAAGTTCATGTGCACTGTGCATAGTTATATACAAAACACAATATTAAAAAGCATTCATATTCTGTGTTAGATCTACAGCAGAGTGGATGACCAAAATAGAACAGACAGTAGGTTAAGTAAATGAATAATAAAACTGTGAGTGGCTGTGTACAAAATTACCTGTGCTTATGGGTACCACCATTTATGTGTCACAAAAAACTTCAAAACTTGTGACAAACTTCCTGTTTTTTTAACTTGACTTTAATCAGTCTAGAAATAAAGGTGAAGAAAAAATACAGAATCATATGTAATATGTAGGAAAACATGTAATAAGGTATATATATATACACACACATATATATATACACACGTTATATAAATTGAAAGGCTAATAGAGAGAAAGCTGATTGCTTAAGTGAAACGTGGATGTTGTCAGCAATATTTTCAGTGTTTTTTTCTTTTATTTTGAAACTATTTTCTAGATTCTATGTCACAGAAGATAAAAGTAAAGGGGAAATGTGAGTGAAGGATCTTGCCACATTCTTCTGCTTATAGGTTTGCTGGCGATACATGGTGGAAACTGGCATGGAATAATTTATTGTTTGTTTAAAAAAATTTTCTTGCAAAAACTTTGTGTATTACAGAAATCTGGCCTCTTTAACCAACTAAATAACTTCTTTACCTGCCAAGAGAACAAAGTCTGAAACTCTGGCCTCCCCAGTCCTCTGCCACTCCTCACCCTCCTTCTCTTCGCTGCTTTCTTCATTTTCTGCACCTCTCCAGACGGCATCTCTCACCCGCCCCACTTTCCTCTCTGCTTGTTTACAGTAAGCAGGTCCGAGCAGGATGGTTTTACCTTTTATGGCCATTCTTCATCCACGGTAAAAGTGCACTAATACAGCGGCATGTTACCCACTTCCCCCTCCTTATTCTGACCTCCTCCGATGGGGTACCAGGGGTGGGTGGGTGGACTGTGTGTGTGTGCGTGTGTGCATGTGTGTGTGCGTAACATCCACAGACTAGATCACCAAAACTGTGAGGCATTCAATTTCTGATGTGCGGTAAAAGCACCTTTTAAAAATGTCTCACTCGTCTACATAGACAGATAGTGGCTGAGGCAAGGGGGATTGTTTTGAATGTCTGGCTTTATAAAAAGCTTCTCTCACAAGTGTTTAGGTTAGACTGGGGGTCCCTATGTCTGACACACACACACACACACACATTCACACGTGCACACGCTCACAAAGCAGGCAGGTGTTATTGAGTAAGACCTGCTGTGAACACATCCAAGTATTCAAGGGAAGAACGAGTGTGAGCCAGAGAGAAAGAGATGACATGCAGCATTGTGCAGGCATAGTGGGCACGCACAGGAAATGTCATGTTTCAAAGCAATGTTAATTAATATGTGAAGACAGCATTAACTTCTTTTCTTACTTAAGCTCTGTAATTCCACCATACACAGTGTGGCATCAATTAAAACCCTTCAGACCTTCTCCACTGATGCTCTTGTCAAGGCCGGCACGTTGGCAGGCACCGTCTCTGTGATTTCTCACCGTCACTACGCGCTGCAAACGCCTCTGGTTAAAGTAATTCAAGAAATAAGAGCTTGTGCGTGTGTTATTTCTGTGGATTTTGCGTGCTTTATTGACATATTTACATGCCTGTTTGGGGCCGAAGTGCAGCGGCAAGGACTTAAGTTAGCCACAGGGTGTGTGCTGGGATTTGACCTCCACTGCTTATGAAATATGGACGTGTACATTTGTGTGTGTGTGTGGCTGTGGAATGCCAGTGTCAAGGGCCTGAGAAACAGCCATGTACAAACAAACACAGGCTCGTCTTTCCCTGTTGCCCTCCTCTGGTCCCTATCACTCACATGAAAACACACGCACACACACACACACACAGACCCAGCATGGTTGCATGGGAGCGGTGTTTATTGTCTCAGTGTTAACTAACATTGATGCCATATCTGGCCTCTGTAATTAGATTTACCTTTTCTTGTTTTTCTTTCCTTTCATTCGGCCCTTTTCCTGCCTTTTGCTTTCCCTTTCTCCATCAAAGTTGTTTTTCTTCCACTAACGGGGCCTGAAGAAAAAGATGACAGAACTCCTCCGTCTCTCTTTGCTTACATCTTATTTTTCCCCCTCCTCTGTTTTTTTCTCTCTCTCTTTCCTCCCCTGATTCTGTCACCTGTCCTCTGCCTCCATGATTTCCTTGGGAATTGCAGCACCCTGGAGTTCCTCCCAGAGCATTGCCAGCGGGATCTCCTCTCTCAGCACCCTCACCTCCACCTGAGGGGTGTGTCACCCCTACCTGGAGGGGTGGCATACCTTGCTGTGGGGCACGCAAATCCCCAAAACACAAACATACAGTTACATCTCAGGATGAACAGTCCCCACTGAGAGCAACAAGGTCTTTGCGGCACAGTTGAGAAAGAGTGCGTTTTCCCCACACAGCTGAGGTCGCAACCTGCCGTCAGGGGAGATGTTGTGATCTCTCTATTGTTGTTTTGCCTTTTATGCATTCTCTCCTTCCTTTTTTGTCTCTTTTCTCCTCACCGATCACTCCTGTATGCTTTGGGACTTTGAGACAAACAGAAAAATTGAGAAACACTTACACTTGAGTGCTCTCAGAAGCACACACAGTGCAACAGTAAACCAAAGAAGTTTATTTTAATACTCATTACCTGATGACATAAGCGCAGAAGAGAAGGCTTCCAGAAAGTTTTGTTTAAAGTAAATGGTAGTGTGTTTCTGTTTGTGTGTGCCGGCGGCTGATTTTAGCAACACTCTTTTTTAGCGATACAGTCTCTGGTTCTGTTTTGGAAAGAAAAACTAAAAATGTCCCAGTGCTGGCTGAAGTGACCCGGCATGCCAGCTTTAAACTCCTCTTATGGTAGTGTTATGGCCATGTGTACAGTGCTGTGTGTGTACGTCTACGTGGGCTATGCCACTTTGTTTTCCCCTCTAGATTTAAAGCCTTACATGGAGACAAACAGACACCAGAAGCTACATGGAAGTTCCCCAGACAGGTTTTTGTTGTGTGTGCACATATGTGTGTGTCATTCTGTGTCTAAGTGTACACAAACCTTGGAGGCCCATGGGTGAAGGCTACCATATCAAAGGTTCAGCGAGCAGGGATTAAGTGTCACTCCCCTGCTAAAGAAGGTTTGGTCCTGTTTAGAAGTGACAACAATAGGTGGTAGAACATTAGACTGTCACTAGAGGGGCGAAACCCAGTCCGCTATGCCCTGAAGTACATGCATTTTAATCTCTCTAGTTTAAATTTGATGGGCTGCTGCTGCCAAAACTGAACATCCCTCACATCTGCCATCCTCTGGAGCCGCTCCTTTCTACTTTTCCTGCTGCTTTCACCTGGTCTGCTCTTGTTTTTAATCTGTCTTTGAATACTGAGACACGTCTGGAAATGAAAGACAGTTGAGTTGAGTGCAAGAGGGAATACAAAAAAAGAGAACTACTCTGCTGCTGCCGCCCACCCTCTCTCTCCTTCACCCCATCCTCCCCAGCCCTCCCCTCCAGGGAATGTTTTGGGGCCCAGCTCATATTTTGTTTGCACAATGCATTCCTGCAGGCTCTTTATTTATGTCAATCTTCCTTTTGATCAGAGTCCGGTTACCACCGGTTACCCACTCGCTGCTCCTGTGAGTGAAGGAACCCACCTGTGATGTAGCACTGTGTGTGTATTTGTGTGCCTGTGTGTGTGTGTGTGTGTGTGTGTGTGCGTGTGTGTTTGTGCATGTGTGTGTGTGTGACTGCTGGAGTCTGAGGCCTTCGTTCCAGGGCAAGTTTACCATCAATTAATATGGCTAAATGATTCCCTCACATGGTAAAGTATTTATGTAAGGTGATCTGGCTGCTGGTGGAGCCCAGGACATCTGGCTGTGATCTACATCACAGATGGTTCTACCTGCACACACACCACTTATACAACACACACAGACGCACACACACAGAGTCTGGAGGTGGAGAGGTGAGCTAGATGTTTGGTGTGTGAGTTTATGTGCTGCTCTGTGTGTATGTGCTGTACATTTTAGGCATTAGTGCTGCTGCTTAAAAGGAAAGTCTTTCAGCGGGATGCACGTACACACTGCTGAGAGCAGGGGTCACGCATGCTTGATTTCTAGGCTTGGTTAAAAGAACCACTTAACAAGTAGGAAAGAGCATATATATAAAATGCATGCACAGTGACAACTAATAGATCCCTATTTGTCTAAATACCTAGGCTTAAACGTAATTACACCCAACTCCTCGATATGAAGTATGAATGATCTGATGCATATAGGTCACGATTTTCATGTCGGTAAAGAAATGTGTAAGAAATGTGATATTTGTAAACTGCTACGGATATAAAACATGTAAAACATGAATGTGTACAACAACACCTGTACTTTTACACATTCTGTCTTTTCTATTTTTATTTGGAAAGGACTTTTATCGCCATGTCAACACTACCAGTATGAGGGTAAAAAGTATCATCACTGCTGTCATCATCATCATCATCATCAGTGTAATCTAACTGCATGAGTCAGCACCATTTTCACCATCCTGTTGTGTTTTGTGGTCTCTCTCAGTTGTCCCTCGTATCGGTCAATATGTTTGACATCTCCAACTTAACTTATTTCTGTGAGCAGTAGTATTTTCTTTCTCCTTGTATTTTAGTGTTCTGTCGATGTGGTCATTCAGTTATTGATGGCAAGTGTTCATCTGAAGATACAAGTGAAACAATGTATAACATCTGCTTCCTTTTTCAAGCAGCTTTAGATCAGTGCTGATTTTTGCTGTACAGTCTGCCTGTAAAATTGGCCAAATTACAAATGCATTGTAAATAACCATAATTGAAGAGATATTTCAGGAAAAAAAGTAAAAGAAACAATAAAAAAGTTAATAGTTTATTGAAATTTCACCGAATACACAAAGTACAATTGCTATGGCGCTGTGTTTTGTTAGTCTCCATATGTTATTTTACAGGCTTATTTGAGAATGAATTCAAATTCTTAGTTGATATTTGTTGTTGTTTCACATCTTGACTTGCATGAAACAGCCTGTTCTCATACATATTCATATACTGATCATGAGACTCACAACAAGTGGCATTTACTGTACATTGAACAGTAACCTTTCTGTTCCTCTAAATATGAAAACAGTCTAATGTGCTCTCTCATAAATGGAATAATTAAGCGCTCCAGATATAAACGGTGTATAGGCACTTACATAACAATGATGTAATGTCTAATGAAATAAGCAGAATAACACACAGAGTGTGCTTTGACTGCCTGCATTAAATGTTGTGTTATGAGGACTTGCGCTGCGTATTTAGTGTTATAATCGTGCACCACAATTACCCAGACTAGTTCCAAAGCATAAATAAATGTAATTGCAAGAATTTGAGTTAAAGGTTTAATCCACTGTTTAGGGAAATAGACTAGACTGTATGGTTTTTACAAGTTTTGAAAAATCTTAAAAAGGTTAATCCCTTTCCTTCTTCCTAGCCAACCTTCCATCCAGCTTTAGTGCAAATCTTAAATGAATTTCCAACAAATTGGTAAAAGGAAAATGCAAATGAGCGTGTATTTTCATCCACTGCTCTTATGCGAAAATTGGGTGTTGGGAGCATCGAGATAAACAGTTTTTGTGCCAGTTTCTTACGTCTGCTGCCATTAAACCATTGAAGAGGAGGAGGGTACAATGAGATGCCAGTCAAACCTCAAATCATGAAAAATATGATAGAAATCTGGCATTTCTGTTATGAATGCTGGTCTTATTGCTCCACAGAGATCAGATATCTTTGTCTACAGCAATTTTAATTTTAAGTGACTGCCTCATACACATCGTGACGTCATACTTTCCCACCTCAGCCAAAGATAAAAACTTTCTTATTCTTGCAATATTTCAATTTCCCTGGTGAATTTCTGGTGTTCCAATTTTTTTTTTTTTTTAAATGCCGGATTAAACAGATAAATGCTGTAGCTAAGGTGAGGTGATTCATCTCTAACAGCTGCGGCGGACACCAGTTGAAGCATGTGGTTGTAAATGGGCAACTCTCAGGAGTGAAAGACTGTGCAAATGTGATAGAGGGTACTGCTGAAGAAGACTTGCTCTTTCAGCTTCCTCTGGATGAATAAAGATGGAAATGCTAAAGTAAACATGACTTTAATTTTGATTTGCTCCCCTGTTTCCCCCCTCATGGGTGATGTTCCTGTCAGTGCGAAAGGCTGTTCTTAGCGTGAAGAGAGATGAACACCAGTGAATCTTTCCTTGAAACTGGTCCTGTTTTCCTACACTCCTCCTCATCTCCCCCTCCTCTCCATCCCGACAGAGCCCTCAAGAGATGTGTGTACCCTCTCGCCGCCCGTATCCAAATAATTAATCCAAAGCAATTACTCTCCTCCTTCATCTGTCCGTCGGCCCGCTAACAAAACATTTCGACACGTGTCCTCATCACTCCCCTTTAATTAAGGCAGAACTATTTATCACTCCCCTTTAATTATCCTAGCCTGTTTATCAGTCTGCCTTTAATGGAATAGGCACCAGAGAGATACTCGTACAAAACACACCCCGCTACGCTTTTCCTCGCTTCTGCCAGTTTTGAACTCGAGAAGAAGAAGAAAAAAAAGAAAAACAACAAAAAACAATTAGTCAGGGAAAGAAAGAAAAACAGAGAATTAAAAGAAGAGAGAAACTCCGAGAGCTGAAGGAGATATAAGTTGTTGTTTTGCTTCCTCTCCCGGCAATCAGGGTGATGGCCACACTCACACACTCTGCTGTGCTTTTGTTCCCCTTGCAGAAAGCTTCCGCAGACTCCATGCAGTTCACACTGAGTTCAAACACACACACACACACACACGCACATGCACACACAAAGTGAGATCAAACGCACCTCCACAATAGTTCTTTTGTGTTCAGTAACCATGGTTTCTGTCAGGTTTAATGCCTAGCAACATGTGTCACGGGGCAACCACTCACTGGGAAGGGGAGGGCCTCGGATACACTTCATAACAGCACAAGTGTTTGACCATGAAACAAATTTTACTATCGTGGCACTAGCTTAGAGGAGCTGAGTTTAAACCTTGCAGTAGGTCTTAGTTTTTTTTCAGCTTCTACCTACACACACGGAGCATGGTCCACTTGTATACGTGCAGCTGACGTGTGTCACAAACCACAGGAAAGACCTTGTTTTGCCTTTCCTCATATGCTGCATATTAACAGAGTTGTCCATCAGCCTTTAAGCAGCTCAGACAGAGGAGAAAAACCAATACCAGAAGGGAGGCAGCTCCAGAATCACACCCAGATAGACTGCTCCTCCCCCAGATCCAGAACTCACGGGCTCTGGCTGGTGCCGGTGCTCAGCCTGGGAGCAATTTGGTGAATGCAAATTGTAACCACACATGGGTTGGGGAACAGCAAAGTTTCACACATAACACACGTGGGCAAAACTCACACACATACACACACAAACAAGCTGCTGGTAGGGTCAGAAGTCTGGGTGTCACACCCTGTCATTGCAGATTAAGTTATGCAAAGTGAGGTGGTCAGGCAGCCAACCCCTAGGGCTTAACAAGCAGGAAACACTAATTGGGTCGGCTTGCTGATTGCCATAATTGCTACTGTGTGTGTGTGTGTGTGTGTGTGTGTGTGTGTGTGTGTGAGAGAGAGAGAGTACGTGAGTGTGTGTGAGAGAGTGAGAGTACGTGAGTGTGTGTGTGTATGTGTACTTGTACAACTATCGCTCTGAGGACCAGTGTGAGCCTCAGACCATCAGAGTGAGGACATTTCTTACACCCCTTCACAGAACTGCTTTAGTACTAAGGTGAGAATTAAATTCAAGTCGGGGTTTATAGTAAGGGTTGAGGTTAGGCATGTAGTTGTGATGAGGGAGATTTGCTTAAAGGCATTATGTCAATGAACGTCCTCACAAAGGTTGCTATATAAATGTGTGTGTGTGTTTGTGTGTGTGTGTGTGTGTGTGTGTGTGCACATGACTGAGGGAGGAGGGTGAACAACCTGCTGGGTTACATGCCAGCATTCAGCATGGACTGTTACCCTCTGAGGAGAAGAAGAAGAAAGATAAAGGAGATGAGGAATGAGGAAGGAGAAGGAGATAAAGCAGGGTTAAAATGATAAGAGGTCAAATAATACACAGAAAAAAATCACAATAAACATTAGAAATTAAAATACAGAGTTCATTTAAAATGTGATTAAGCTATGATAGGAGAGACATCCATGCTTTTCAATAGATGTGATGTTAAGGTCAATGTGAACTGCAATATTCTGCAACTTTGAAATTGTCTGTGATTATAGTAGATTTTTAAATTAATACTTCTCAACATTTTCAAGCAAAACAAAATGATCAAAGCATGAATATGGATCAAACAAAAAACAGTATATGACAGTACAATAAATCTCACTACAGCAGTTAAATTTACAGTTCTCATTGGTATTGGGATAAATAAAGGAAACCAAATAAGCCAAATAAAAGACATACAACAAAAACAAAAATAAAAAACAGCATTCTATTTCCTATGTTCCCTATCTCTATAAGCCTTAAGTGCTTTTCCCTTATAGTTTTTAACAAAACGATTTTTTGAAAATGTGTCAAAAACATCTTTTAGTTTCTCAGAATCATTACATTGCTCCCTGTATTACCATGTTCCTAAATACTGTAGGATAAAATCTGTGTGGAAAACAGTGCAAATGAATTTGTAATTGGAAAGGCATTTTGCGTTAAGTAAAATTTTGAAAGAGAATAGCGACACTTTAAATACTGATATGTCTTCTTTTGAACTGAGGCGACGCAAAGCCCACATGATATGAGAAACATCCGAACTATGCCAGATAACTAATAAAAGAGAAAGTAGTCTAAGACTGTTCTGCCTGAAGAAAAGATTCTTCAAGTGCTATACAAATCGTAGCATCATGGCAAATTGCGGATAACAGTTATCTGTAAATGGTGTCAAAAATGTCTCTTAAAATTCCACCGGTGGATCAGGCAATTAGGATATGTCACACTTACTGAATGACATCATTCAATCCATTTCAGACCCATGCCACAGTACAATGGCACCTAACAATGCTGATTAAGTGAATTCATTTTTTTCTGCTTCATTTTTAAAAGAACATCCAGAGAATTAAGATCAGAGGATTCAACCAGACAGTAAACATGACAAAAAATATTGTCAGTCACACATTATTGCTAATAAAGCCTCAGGCTAGCATGGTTATTAAAATGAAATAGGCTGTGTCAAGATATGGTCAACAGCAAAATCATTTCTGCTGTTTGGATCAGAGGGTTTTTTTTCTGAACAGATTATAATTGGGTATTGATGGAGATGGCTTTTGTGTGCTTGCAGGTACAATAAAACACTGCCATACCTTCTTTCTCTAAGTCCTGTTGCACATATTTTTGAAGAGAGTAAGAAATAATGCAATTCTCTGAAGGGGTCTTGATTCGCTTTCATGTCTTTCACCTGTGTTCAACATGTGAACGCTTGGTCATGTTGGTGTAGATGTGTCGGTAACCAGAGCATGGATCAGATCAGATTTAGCTGAATCTAAAATAACCTTTTGCACTCGGATGTTATTGCTCTGTCATGGTTTAGGGCATACCTTCAAAAAACAGATGCTCCTCTGTATTATTGATGCCGGGTCAGCTGCAACAGGTGATCACTGCGAGGTGTTCCAGGGCTTGGTGTTCAGTCCACTCCTTTTCTCTGTCTTCACGTCCCCTCTTAGGGTAGACTTATCAGGTTCCATTTTTAAGCAGGGAATACTCAGATCTATTTAACCTATAAGTCTGCAAACATTAGTCAAAACAATGTGAAACTGCTTAATTTGCCTGCAGAGCATCTGTAGGTGAATGTCGCACAATAGATAGATAGATATTGGTCATGGATGATGATAGTGCAAATATTGAATTGTCAAATTTTGAATCAGTGTCCTATTCAATCACTCAAAAATCTGGGAAAATATGGGTGTTATTTTTTAACATAACCTCAGACAATACAAACATTTTATACTGAACAGGCATAACATTATGACCACCTGCCTAATATTGTGTTCGTCCCCCTTATGTCCTCAAAAATGCTCTGAACCATTAGACATGGACAAGAGGACCTCTCAGGGTGTCCTATGGGGTCTTGCACAAAGATGTTGGCACTGGATCCTTTGGGTACTCTGGCTTGTGCAGTGGGGCTTCTGTCCATCAAACTTGTTCCACTGCATCCTGTTGATGCTTGATCACAATGGGGTGTAGGAAGTTTAGAGATCAAATCAACATGATGGGCCATTGTCATGTTCCTCAACATGTTCCTGATTGTTTGATGTTTTTCCATGTGGTGGGGTGCATTTTCCTGCAGGGGTAGTCCAGTGACATTTGGGATTTCCATTTTCATGAGGGAGTGTGCTTGTTGTGGGACAATGTTTATTTGGGTGTCTCAGTCTCATCAACACGGATGTCAAAATCCAAGGTTTTCCAGCAGAACATCACATAGAACCAATATGATCAATGTTATTCACTTCACCTGACAGTAGTCATCATGTTGTGGCTGATCGGTGTGTACCAGTATTTAAATTTCAAAGATTAGATGATTAATTTCCACTAAAATATATAGAAAAGTGTTATTCCCACATCTATAACTAGTCGATCAGACTACTGTAATGCCATGATCTGTGGCATCAGTAAAAACTTTCCTGCCTCCAACTGGTTCAGAGTTCTGCTACCAGGATTTTGACTATGGTTTTTAACAAAATTAACATATTTCATCATTCTTCAATATACTTACCTTCAGAATTGATTTCAAAATATTGTTCATTACTCAAATCCCTGAGAGGTCTTTCCACAAGTTACCTGTCAGACGGTCTCACTCTTAAATCACCCCATACAGAGTGCATGCTGTCACGTTTGAACCTATTGAATACCATTTGCCGTCACGTTTCAGTGTACAGAGTAGTTTGATAGCGGTTTAACAGTCCATCGTCATCAAAAATAGATACTGTGAATTTGTACCCAAAGGTTCTCTGCTATTGTGATCACTGACGTTTACCTTGTAACCTGTATTGTATTTTAACCCAAACTTTAACCTGTAAGACCTTTTGGTGCCTTAATTCAACTAAACAGAGAGTGAAGGTAATAAGCAATGAATTGAGTCTCAGAATTAGATGAAAGAAAGTAAAAAATGATGTTCTGGCACTGGATAAGCACCATAGTCTGCTGTTTGAAAGTCCTCGTGTGGCTCTTCGTCCCATTTCTTTCGTTTGTGCCTTAACTTTATTTTGTTAGGGTGCTATATAGATAAAGTGTATTGTCAGAAAACATTATTTTCAGTTGTATTCTCTTGAATATCATTTTGTACCCTTCACCCAGACGAAGGCTTCCCACCACTGGCCCACCTAATCAAAATTTCAAAAGTTTGTGTCCATGACCTCACATGACTCTTCACAATATTTTTTATTCTTTTTGCTCAACCTCTGTCTCTCTGCATCCTCTTCTTTGGTCTTTCTTTATACCATGGACATGTTTTTTTCTATCGTTCTCTCCCTCTGTCTCCCACGCACACACAGACACACACACAAAGACATGTCCTAACCTACACTGTCTCAGCCTAACTTCCTTATTTAATGTGCTTTGGATGGTTCCACTTGTGAAGCTGAATGAACTAGCACACTCCTCTAGTCCTAATTGCCTGCTTTCGTCAGCCCTTCTCTGACACACACACACATACACACACTTGTGCACTTACACACTCCCTATGAGGTGCTAGCGCCCAGTGTGGCTAACGATGCACAGCTACAAAGGCAGTGCTGGGCCCCGTTACTTGGTTAGCCAGTCTCTGTGCAAGTGCTCCCAGCAAGCGTGCTGGATTTTAGGGTTTAGTGTCCCGCTGAGACAGAATAATAAGTGTATGTTTCTAATCTGTGTGCATGGCTGTGTGCACACATGTGTGTTTGTGTGCAACAGCAATGCTGGAGAATAATGAGTGTGTGTTGCTAATCTGGGCCCTAGGAGACTACCTCTCTTTGCTCCTCGCACAGTGTCTCAAATCAGCGGCCTCTCTCTCACTCTGTCTCTTCTCTCCTCCTCTCACTCTCTGTATGTAGGCTAATTTAGCGCTGGCTTTGATGCGTTCTCCTGCGGGCCTGCGTTTCTCATATCCAAATGCAGGGATTAGCCGGCTTTTATTCTCCAAAGCCCATCTCATCCTGTTCTCCCACTTTCTGTCTGCTTGCCGTCTCCCCGACCCTCGGAAACAGTGGCAGGGACTTAACAACCTGACAACAACTGCTTTGTTGTTGTGTTTTTGTGTATCGGTTGTTAGCTTAGGTACTTAGCCCTTTGTGGGCCTGGTATTTACTTGTACGTTCTGGGGATACGTGTCAATAGGGAGTGGGATGGAATGGAGATTTGCCAGGGATGACAGGAAATAAGGATGAGTGGAGGTGAGGAGGAATGAGCGGAGGAGATGGAAGAGAAGAGTAATTTAACAGCCGCTATCTTGTTTTAAGATTCATTAGGAGGAATAATGGGAAATTATGTGGAACTAAGTTGCGTCTCTGGGTGACATCATGAATCCCTTTGTAGCAAGCTTTGTGCGGGTATTTCTGCATGTTTGTGTGTGTGTATGTTAGTGTGTGTTTGTGTGTGTGTGTGTGTGTGAGAGAGAGAGAGGGAAGGAGATGGCAGGTCTCTTGGTGATATTCTAAATCCCTTTGTAGAGACAGGGACTGTCACTTCTGAGCGTGTGTGTGATGAAAGTGAGTGTTAAGCAGCAGACGCAGCCAGCATGCTCCCACAGAGACAGCACATACGCACACACACACACACACACACACACACACACACACACACACACACACACACTTAGATTGAGAAAAAGTCTCTTGATGATCTTTCAACAGATCTGCAGAAGTGGCTTAGGCAGCTAGGGCACCTCTGGGACTCTTTACAGATGCAGACGCACACATATATGTACCTCACATACATATATACATATATGCACCTCAGATAGAGCTTAATTTGTTTATTAGGATAACAGAGATGTAGATCCTAGTCTAAACTATCATCTTAAACACTGCCATATGAAGTACATCTAATAATAGGACTAACGTTTTACTGCAGACCATAAACACCTACTTTCTGAGCTACAAGTTTTGGTAATAATCTGCAGATAAAATAAACTAAGACTATCAAAAATGTCAAATGAACTTGACCCGATAAAGGTTTGAGGAACCAAAACATTGCTCACAATGCAAGTTCCAGTGATCAAGAGTATGCAAGACTTAATCTTCTTCTGAAAGCTTGTAATCCAACAGCAAGCACTACAAAAAGGTTTGCCCACATTGCCATATAGTCAGCATTCTTTAATAAATAATAATATATTGTTAACACTTTATTTTAATACCCCGTCACTTATGATTTTTAAGCGTAATAATAACATGTAAAGCATGGTTGATAGTGTACTATAATGTGGTTATAAGCAACTTTAAGTATTTTTTAATCTATTTGTCAGAGATGTTAAAGTCAGTTGCTGAAAAACTCTATAATTTAATGAACACTTAAGACCACAATCACACAACATACTTTTGGAACTAATCAAAAAAATTAATTCATCAATCATTTTTAACTTTCTCTTTGAGAGACCATTTTATGTGGAATTATCACCAGTTTCACAGTTTTTAAAATCAGTTTATCAAATAATGTTAAAATTATTTATTTAAAGTGGTGCAGACCTGGAGCTTGGGAAATGGCTATGTAGGGAATGCTGGTTATTATGTAGTCTTAATGGGCGTGCATAAAGACTCTTGTGTTTACTCTCACAGTAAACAGCAGAAAATTTGGTAAAATTTAGCAGAAGTACCTCTAGAAAAAATGTCTTCATATATTAATAGCTTTTACTTTATATCTCCAAGTTTCTAACAGCTACAAATCACAATACAGACCGATTTTCAATGTATGGGAAATTTAGCAGTCAGTCTTTCAAGTCTGCAGCCTCTTCTGTTAGAAGGTATCACTACTAAGGCTTTGAATAATGTTTCAGCAACCTGTGCTCAGGAGTAATTGTGCACATTTTCTATTCTCCTAGGATCAAAATTCAGGATCAGGATTTCAGACTGAGTTCATTGTAATCAGGGTGTCAAACTGAGAAAGAAACAGTTCTCATCCTCAGAGGAAGAAACTGGCATCTGGTCAGCCTCTTTAAGGTCTAATTAAGTCAAAGTCAGCTTCATTTGTCTAGTATGTGTACACATATAAGGAATCTGACCCTGTTTTTTTTTCTTTGTTCTCAAAGTACTCACATAAACACACACATACATGGATTTTTAAAAGGGCTACAGGTTACAGAAAGGAAAACAAGTGTTTACTATGCGCAACTATGCTAGGACTATGGATGTGTTTAAAACAGCATTTGTAAAAGTAAACCACAACTTTAGAGTAACTAATTATGGTGACTGCTTAAGTGAGAGATATCAATGGGAAAGGACATGACAGACAAAATATTGTTAAATATTACAAAAAATCTACAGTGGTGGCACCATATCTGGATAATTCCAGATTCTGCCCAGCCATCCAATCAGATGACACTGACATTCTGATATTGTATGGATGCATCATCATCTCTAACTTCCCCAACCCTTCTAATCGTTTACCCCGTTCCCCGCCTCCTTCCTTTGGTCCGTCTCCCTTTCTCCTAGTCGTTGTTGTGACTTGTGGAGCCTCATGATTCTTTGCTCTGTGTTGACTGTGATTGAGAGTGACCTCCGACCTCTCCGGCTCTATGGAATTCCATACATGGTGCGTCTGTGACCCGGCGACCTCCAGCTGCGCTCTGATTCCATTGGCTGAAAGGCTCCCTGTCCTGTGCAGCAAAGTGCCGCCAGTCAGAATCAAGGGGTCGAAGGTCGAGACTCGTGGAAATGAGGCGATGAAGTATGGTCGGCCATATACAGCAAAAGCCACAATACTATCATTCTGTACACACAGTGGTGCACGTGAGAGAGAGAGAGGGCAAGACTGAGCATGACAGATGGACAAGGGAATGTAAGAGAAACAAAAAGCGTCCAACAATGGTTTTTTGCAGAGTGACACAACATAACTGTGATTTGTGACCAAGTGAGTTTTTTTCAAAGTTTCAAGCCAGTCTCAAGTTTGAAGGCACAGAGATGGTTTTTGACAAACTACGTCTTACTTTTTTGTAGTTTTGGCCTTTTAACACTGGAATCAGAGGATGAATCTAAAACCCAAGGTGTGTTAGGCCACTTTATTTAGGGATACAACCCAAAGTTAGAGAAAGTTCACCTCCAGTAATGTGAATGCCAGTCTGTAAGCTGTGATGCTACTACTACTACTACTACTACTAAAACTACTACTACTAGTAACAACAATAACAACAACAACAAGGCACACAGACAAAGTAGGTAGAAACACAAAGTGGCAAAGGGAGCATATGGAAAAGGGGGATTTATGTGTTGTAGGCAGTGTTGAAAAGATGCGTCTTTATCGATTTCTTAAATATGGAGAGTGGAGAGGATTGTCTGATTCTTTTGGGGAGTGAGTTCCAGAGGATGGGAGCGCCGATGGAGAAAGACCTGTCACATATTTGATGAATATTTACAGCCAGCAGTTCTGGGGCATACGTTTACTGTTTGCTTTTGTCTTCTCTCCAATCACATGCGAGTTACGAGGGCTTTATGTTTGCTGGTATGTCTTCCTTTAACAGTGACATTCATTTCAGAGATTTCAGGAATTCATTATATATGTACAGTTTCATAATATCAACGAGAAATTGTGGCCTTAAGGAATAAAATCAAAATTGTAATAAATTGCATTTCTTGGAAGCGACAACTCTTAAGCATCAGTTTAAATATGCAAAATGTGTCAGTCAGATCCATATTATTGGTGTCAGTCAGCCAATACCAATTTAATTTCTAACAAAGCCCAGTGTCTTACACTTTTCAACGGAATGTAAAAATCACACTATTATTATAAAACACAATGTACAACTTAAAATCTACTTCACATCTCACAACCCAATTTGTGTTTTAGTGGAATCTTGGCATATACAAGTAAATAAAAAAACACACTCCTCATACTTGACTTGTGTAATGTGATTCCACACCTCTGAACTTACTTCAAGTGGAAGGAAACTGTAACTCAAAGCTCTGCCTTTGAGGTTATGGGCACTTCAAAGATCTGATAAGTTAACATGCACAACATCGTCAGTGTCCAGACTGTCCAAAACTTTCTGTGATTCCTCTGTAGTTGAAATGTACATCAAGTATGCCAAACCCAGCCCCCAAACTTCTGCCTTTGTCAGAGTGAAACAGCCTCCATCTTCCAGACAGAGGCAGGTGGGGGTGGAGGCGAGACTGTCAGCGGTGGCAGCACCTTGCTATGGAGCAGCCTTGATCAAGGCTCTTGGTTGGACATGAACATGGAACGCTCATCTCCCCAAACCGCTCAGTCTGTGACACTGTTACAGGACAGGCTGACAGACAATGCCTTAACTGTCTCTCTTCCAGGCCTTTGAATGTCCTTTACAACAGGCAGGTGAGGAGAGCAGAGGAGGAAAAGAGTAGTCCTCCCTCTTTTTGTCTTGAATCTGACAGTTCCAAGACAGCTTCTTCTCAGCTTGGTCTTTTTGCACTTGTCTTTATTCTTGCCTCATTTTGGAGCAAACCCCCTCCTCCTTTATCTGTCTCCTTTTGCCCTCTTCTACCAGAAAGAAAGATCTCACAGAAAATCACAGAACATATATACTTCGAACCCTTCTTCGTCCTCTCTCCTCCATGCAACTATCCGGCAGGGATGAGGCTGCCTCCAACCCCCTCTGTTCTCCCATCCCCGCATCCCTAAACCCATCCACAGCACGCTGTTTTCTGTTGCTTCTCTTGTGGGATTACTTTTCTTGGAGGGAGGGAGCGAGGTGGAGCGCTAGAAAGGGAGAGGAGAAGGTCCAGAAAAGAGCCCTAAAATAACTGTCATGCAAGTGGACAGGCAGTGATTAAGGATTTAACTGATCATCCTGCGACTGACAGTGAACCAGCTATTATCTAGCAGGAATCAAACGCTGCTCAAAGCCCTGGGAGGCTCTCTGCGCCTCTCAGCATCTCTCAGCTCCTCTCAGAGGCCCGGCCAACATGAAAGGAGACGTCAGGGTCTGGCAGCTGACAAGCCATAGAGAGAGGGAGAGAAAGAGAGAGAGAGAGAGAGAGAGACAAAGAGAGAGAGAACGAGAGAGAGAACGAGAGAGAAAGAGAGAGAGGAAGAGCAAAGTAATGAGATCTTTATTTTGGCTGTTACCTCAGGGACTGTTGATCTGTGTTGTGGTGATGTGCAGTGGAATACAAAGACCCGGTCTGTTTGTTTATGTGGGAACTCCGCTGCCTGTGTGCATATGTGTGTTTGCACATGTGTGCGCATGCTGCATGTCACTCAAAATTAGCGGCATAAAAGTCATTCATTAATCTTGTGCCGCCCAACAAATGACAGGAAACCAGTTGCTACCAGATGAATAAAAGTAAATCTTATTGAGAAGATAATTATAGTCAGGAGGAAATCAGTGAATTGGCCTCTGTGTGTGTGTGTGTGTGTGTGTGTGTGTGTGTTATGTTGGTGTGGTTACGCTGTTTGTATTCTTCTTCATCAAAGGCCTTCCCATTACACAAGAGACTTTACACTTGATCCTCCTGCTGATCTCTTTACTGAAGTATGTGCTTCTGGATGTTTGTGTGTGTCTATTGTGCACCATGTAGCACTGTGTTGTGGTGAAGTCTTTGTACCGTAGCAGTTCAGATCTACTTCCCAGATGTGTTTTTACGTTGCTTATTACCAGCACTGGTCTTCACTGCTTTTGGGAAAATGCACACATTTGGATAATATCAGTAGTGGTCATGAGAAAGCCATAGGGGGTGCTAAGAAATTAAGACTCTGAAAGTGCATTTTGTGATAAATTACTACACTTATCTTAAAGCCTTTGTTTAAAAAAGTTCCTATGTTAAATAAATAAGGTAAACAAATCCATGATCTCTTCTGTAACTAATCGGATCATATACATCACATTGTTCAACAAACTGTTTAGTTTGTGTTTGAGGACTGATGAACTCTTTGAAAAAAGAATTTTTCACTGCGTAAAAAGTAATTCCATGATTTTAGACTATCTTTTCAAACAAAGCAAAAGAGGAACAAGTTGGAACATTTTTCATGAAAACCTATGAAGAAATATTATTTGAATACTTAAGTGTCCGGTACAGTTTGCATAACTCGCTATTTATTGTCTGCATTCTTGATGTTAAACCTTTTAGAGTAAATGTTTTTTTGCAAATAATTGCCCTAAAAAACAAGCAACAAAGATCATCAGCCAAAACAAGGAAGTGTCACAACCAGTGGGCTAATCTACAGATTTTTTTTGGTAACAATGTTATGGATGTGATAAGAGGCATAGAAAATGTGTGTTTTAAGTCAGAAAAAGAACGAGGCAATAAGCATAACATTTAGGCACATTGCACTAAGAGCTGTAAATAGTTTTTTTCTGATCACTGATATTTTACAGAACTACATAAAACCCTGAGTATCTGAATCTTTTCCACGTATCTTTCTGATCTGTGATCAAAATAAATGTGGTCAAGGAGAGATGAGGAACAAAATGGCACAATTTAGTTAATGACAGAAAGCATTTGCTGGCACACTGTGTGTGTGTGTCTTTTAGCTCTGCCAGGACTGAATGACAACACTGCAGTCTGCTTTCTGTTCTATATTTTCTCAGCCTGCCTCGTCACTCTGTGGTCAAAGTGTGAGCATCCTTCACATGAGATGCCATTTTTCTGTATTGGTTTCTTCTATGCTGTTGACACTATAGCTGCGCTGCATTCCTGTTGCAGCCTTGAACTTGGTACTTCTAATTTCTCAGGGTCTTCAAGCACCACTGCATTTACTGTGTTTTAGCTGCAAGAACACACACGTGCCCGCACGCACACACACACACACACACACACACACACATATACACATGCGAGCACGTACACATTTGCAGGAGCTCACTTGCTCATGCAGAGATGAGTGCTGTGTTCCTTCCTGAGGTCCCTTCACACATTAGACCAACTCTAATAATAAAAGGGAGAGGAGTCAGAGTGGATCCTTTGAGTGTTCAGTTGAGGGCGGGTGACCCACTTATCCATTCCTCAGGCTTTGTCTGGGCCTTTGGGTTAACCCACTTACCCACTCCCCAGGCTTCTGCCGGGCCCTGGAGTGAAGGCCGGCTCCTTTTCTCATCAAACAACTGCTCTTAATAAAGGCCAGGGGCTGGGGAGCCTGAAGCCCATGGAGCCTGTGTGTGTATGTACACACACATACCGACATATACAACAGTGCACTGAGAGGATCAGAACAAAAAAACCCACTTACATGGTCCTCAGTAGTTTTTCTGCTCCAACGCAGAATTTGTTCTAGACCTTTATCGTCGTTTGCGATATTGACATACTGAGTTTCTGCTTATGTGTTTTCCTGTAAGGGTTTATCTGTGTTTGTGTGTGTGTGTTTCTCCTTCTGTGCTTCTGTATCTGTGTGCATATCAGCTTAGAGATCTCTCTCTGTCTCCTCCACCACCAAACTGCATTTGCATTTTAATTATGTCAATGTTTGTTCAAAAGCATGACAGGCGCTCAGACATGACAAAATGGAAATAAGGGACTTAAACTGGGGAATTACAGCCCATTCGCTCATGTTTTGTGCGACGCTAACATGATGTAGATCCCTGTGTCCCGCATGTGAAACCCTTCTTTTTCACGCCTCTTAATCCTGCTGTGGGGGTTACTGAGGAGGCTCACTCAGGGGAACCTTAATAGTATCAGACGCTCAGGAAAGAATCTATTATCCGCCATCAATTTTGCAATGTGCCATTATTTCTAAAAGTATTGTTTCATGCTCTTTCCTTTTTGTCTAGCATTTCTCTCTTGTAACTACTGTAGTGAATGTGTGCACCTATATGAAGTTCAGTCTTCAACCCCCCCATTTCCCCTATTCCCCTCCCATGTATTATGTACTGTCTTTTTGACAGTCTGATGGCAAGATCAATATCATTTGCATGTTGGAGACGGGACATGGTTAGCCTATGACTTAGCATAAAGACAGCAAGGAGAAAATGCTGCTGTTGCTTTGTCAAAATTGATAGAATGCATTTACCAACACATCCGAAGCTGATTAAATAGTGAGACTCTTTTCAAGTTTTTCCTCTCATCCACTATGCAGGCTAAGCTACGCTAACCACAGCCAGACTCCAGCTCATTACTTATAGGCTACTTTAGACTGATTGTTTAAGTCTAAAATAATTTGGATATGCATCAGACTTCATGTTATCACTTTGACATTTTGACACATTCCACTGTAGTGTTACAGCTTAGACAGCCTAAAATCACACAGCGCACGGACACGATCAAGTTCTTCGTCTCTCATGTTTCTCGGTAAGGTGCAGCATGTTTATTTCTTGTCTGTGATTAACATCCATTAAATGTTTAATGTTTGACGTGCTATAAAAGTCATGCAAAAGTGGCACAAGTGGAGGGATAAGTCAGCAACCTGAATCAACAATATCACAGCAATGCATATCTAAAGTTTAGTGACATTAGCTACTGGTCATACTCGACTAAGAGAGCCTGTAGCAGTGAAACCCCTCAGTGTTAACAGGGACTTCTCATTCACCTCACTGAAAAACACAGTTGAAAATAATAGAATTACAATAGCTGAATTCCATTTAGCTTCTTTAGTTTTCAGGGTCTTGGTATTAGTTTAGGGTCAAACTGTTGTTACTTATTGAAACACATAGATAGATGGTGGCCAGGATTAACGTTATTAGTTAAAGCCACAGTGTAAACAAATTTAGGTTTGTTCAGCTTAAATGAGTAAGTCCTCTGCTGCCTTCAAAATGTCAGTAAACTACATGTAGACTGAAGTTTTAAAGTTGTCTTATGAGTTTTGAAAACATTAATCTACTCAAACTAAACTTGAGAAAATACATTTGAATCAACCGTTTTGTTTCACACGTACAGAAAAACTTATTCTCCTTTTACATTTCCTTTGTTTAAAAGGTTCATTTTTTTCCATTTAACATGAAGTGAACTTACGGCTGCAGCTGCCATCATGTATCAGAATCAATCCAAAGACAACATGTGCGGCTGCTTCCATTTACTGTGTTCAATAACACGCTAATTGTACAGACAGAATTTATTAGCCTTCATTGTGGTTTGCTGGTGTTTTCATTATTATGGGAAAGAAAAAGCCATGGCTTCATTTTAACACGTATTATAGACACATAGCATGGTTTCCATCATGAATGGGTTCCTCAACCTAGAAAAAAAAGAAGAGTCTCAAGAGAGTTTTCTCAAACAGGGAAGGTCTGCTAATATGCTAGTTTTGTTTCTTATAAAAAAATTAAATTAATTAGTTCAATGAGCATTCAGCAGCAAATTAATTCAATTCATCATTTTGAATAAAAAAACTCAAGGTAGAACAGCTCAAGTGTTCTGATGATAATGGAAAAAAACTACGAAATATCAACTTAAATATTTAAATTAAGCTAATATGAAAAGATTCGATGATTTGACTAAATTCCTTCACTTGTTGTCTGCAGTGAATGAAGGAAACCTATTGAGCAAAGGTTTTTGGTTAAATAATTTAACTTGTCATTGTAGTGCTTCCTTTAAAGCTATGCAGAACATAAACACACAAGCAGCACTCTGAGGTGCACAACATCTAAATAAGCAAGTACACAAAGTTATGCTGAACTCCGGACACACAATCCTCACTACATTTTATAGTTGCCTGTTCTTCCCTCCTCCCTCCTCCTCCTCCTCCTCCTCCATCTCTCCAGTGAGTGGCAGGGCCAGGATGGTGCTTCTGTTGTGTGTAATAAATGCTGTTGTATTGAGCCCACAGGGAAACCCTACTCTCCTCTCCCAGCCATTACTGTCTAATGGCCAGATGATGGGAGAGACACACACAGAGCCTGTCACAGACAAGCTGATATACTGTCCCGCGATGTGTGTGTACATGCATGTGCGTGTGTGTGTGCGTGGCGCATGTGTCATATAGAGGCTGATATACCACCTTGGCCCCTGGGCAGAAGAGGAGGGGGGGAGGGTAACAGTAGTAACTCACTCGCAACCTGATCAAGCAGTGATAAATCTTCTGAAGCCATCCTGTTTCCTGACACTCACTCACACACACACATACACCGACACATGCACACACACACTCACACACACATGCACGCACACACAGAGCTCCACCCTCTCACTCCCTCTAACCCACTGAACCCTTAGGGTGACAATGAAAAGGATACGCACATCACTTAAACTGTCCCCTATATGTGCATTACATTACAAGGGAGCTCTTACTGTTGTGACTCACTGGGGGAAGCTCTGATTTTTTTCTTTTTTCTTGCCATTTTAAAAGTTTTTAAGCAGAGGTATAAAAAATCACCATCATTTCCTCCCCCTAATCAATAGATTTTAATTGGATAATGGTCACTTTCTGAGAAGTGAAACATGTTACTGCTGTGAGTTTATGTCGTTTTTAACTGCTAGGGGAAGCAGCCTTCCTCCTCCCTTGGAGCACCAGACACACTTTCCACATTGTGATCGTTGAATAGCGGTTGTGTTGTATTTTTAGAGACTAAAGGATGGTGAAAATCTGTCTGGTGCTCAGGTGGTTTAAAGATCTCAATCTTTTCCTCATGGCTATATTTTGCTGGGGATGTATCGATGTTCATCTCTACTCGAATAGCACTCAAGGACAAACAATTTGAGATGTTTTAGCCAGTTCTATTATTTGTCAACAGCATTCTTTTTTATATATGTGAAAAATATATTGCAGAGAAGTTGCTGGTATGTACTGATTACTTGCACTTGGGAAGAGATAATAGCAGCCTCTTTTAATTAGGAGTTATTTGTGTCCGCTTGAATATTATATTAAGTGTTGAACTGAGTTTAGGTGAGTAAAACTGTTTAAACTTTTCAAGCATGCAACATGCATTCAGTATTCGATCTTGTTGTCTTGCTGAATGCTAAAGTGTCCTTAATGAATTCCAGACTTGGAACTCAGACTTCTTTTGTATCAGGAGTATAGTGGCTGTCAATAAAAATGTTTTTTTTTTATTCATGTGTACATGCATGTAAGCGCATGCACGCACACAGGTACACACACACGCACACACTCACCCTCACAAACACTAGAGAAAATACAAGGACTGGACAGTGCAAGGACACCAACCCACTTCAACTACAATTAGACCAACCTTGAGAGGCACTGGTCCTTTCTCCTCATCCAAGCTTAAAAAATAATTTGAATACCTATATAACTCAATAAAAATTTGCTTGCTTTGAATGGCAAAATTCATAAATACCCAAACATTTTTGATTGCACTGCTTTAAAACCTTGTTTCTAAAGATAAACATTGAAAAGATTTATTTTTTAAATTTAGCTTTGACTTACTTTGCAACCTTAAACGAACCCCTTGAAGAAGCCAATTGTGCAGCCTGACAAAGGACTCGCAGCTTGCGATGAATAATGTGTATTTTAACAAAAACAGATTTGATAATAAGCATACCATTCTTTGTTGTATCCTGCTGACACTGATCAAATGTTTTGAACCCCAGAGTAACGATTCTCTACTTGGTGATAATCAGGTAAAAGCTTCTCAACCTTTGCCTATTTTGAGCGCTGCCAATGTATTCTCCATACCATATCCCCACACCCCTTTCAGACGTGCACTCATCTCTCTGAGGGCATCTGAATGTATCAGCTTCATGTCTGATTGAGCACTCTGGTCACTTTCCTGTAAAAGCTAAGATGCCAATCTCACTTGGTCAGACAAAGCAGCATTTCTGTATCACATTCAACACGGCACAAGTTTAAACTGCATACATTTGCAATAATGGATAGGTTTGTACAATCAACATACTTGGAGTGTGAATGCTGTGAATGGATTTAGGGAAAACCTTTTCCTCATTTCAGCATCAATATTGATCCAAAGACTTTCACAAACCAATCACAAGTCTCATTTACTTTATGCTACAAAGTCACCTGTTTTTGTCTGTTGTACACTGAAATGACCATAAAAATCTGTAACAGGCTAAATTAATGAGACTGATCAAATATTAAATGTAATCCAGGTTTGAACAATTGTATAAAGCAGCTTAAGTTTAGTTTGTTGTTTCCAGTTGTTGTAGGAGTTTTTCCTCTGAGTACATGCAGCATCAAACAGCAGTAGGATCAATAAAACGTCTCCAAAGTGAGAGAGTTGAGCACATTTAGGTACGCTGAACAACAGGGTAACATCAGTTTCATGGAGACAGGATTGGTCAGGGTCTAAATGCATGTCACACTGTGTACTTTTCTTGAAATCAGACAAGTGAACGGTCACACACAGACTCAAAATTTCAAAGTGGATGTCCTCAGGGTGGGTCCTGAGCTCCAACACAGCTGTCGGGATATTTTTATTTTTCTGTTCCTAAAGTTGAAGTTAGATTATTATCCTATGTCGTCAGTGTTAGGAAAATCATAAATTTCACTAAAGTAGACTGTTAGTTAGGATAGTTGGACTTACTGATAAGCCTGGTATGAGTTTAGATTTGTTTTTTTTTCTTTTATTGTGTAGAGGGAACCTTATCCAGGTTATTGTGTAATTAATTCAGGTCACGGTCATAATAAGAGCTAAGAATCCTACTACTACTAACAAAAATAATAAAGATCCTGAGAGCTTTAGAGTAATGCAACTGAACTTCTCTTTTTGAAGACGTTTCACCTCTCATCCAAAAAGTTTCTTCAAGGTGAAACATTTTCAAGAACCAATAAGAGAAATCCCATTGCCTTTCACTTAAGCTCTTAGGATCTTTCTATTATTACTATTATTATTGCATTATTATACATTATACATCATTTAATGAACTGTCCAATCTTGTGTGTGTAAAACGTGTCCAGTCAGATGTTAAGCAAGATGACTACCTAACTCTGGCTAACTTATAAAACCCACGGATGCAGCAATAGAGCTGGACACTTGCAGACACTTAGCCTTGCTGCTAGTTTTTCCTCATGGTCACTAATGATATTTGGAAAATCCTGCAAAACCAAAGATTTTGTTCAGTGTTGCTGAATCAGTGATAAAAAGGCATCTTTTAAAATAACTGTTTAGGAAGTGAATATTTCTTATTAGGACAAGCCACTTTTATTCATAAGCCACTTTTATGTATAACTTTCTGAAATGTGTTCAAATTCGTCCCATCAGACCAGCAAATCTTTTCCCTCATTTTCTCCAGAGTCCTCTAAATGCCTTTTGGCAAACTCCAGGTGAGCTGTCATGCCTTTTATTCAGGAGTAGCTTTCGTCTAGATACTACCATACAGGTCTGATTGATGGAGTGCTGCTGGGACAGTCATTGCTGCAGCAGGTTCTCCTGTCTCTGCGGAAAACTTTTGTAAATTCTCTTGGAGTCACTGTTGATCTCCTCAATGACCAAGGCCCTTCTTGCTCAGATACTCAGTTTGACTGGACTCTAGGAACTGCTGTGGTGATTCCAGACGCCTTCCATTTGACAACCATTGGAGCCACTGTGCTCATCTGAGCAGTCAAAGCTTCAGAAATGGTTTTGCACCCATTTACCTCCCCACAGTTTTATGACAGAGGTGTACAGAAAGGCTCCTCTGATTTATGGCTGTGTTTTTGCCCTGGCATCACAGTGAATTATAGGATATTATATACACAGGTGTGTGTCTTTGTAAACTTTGTCCACTCTGTTTAGTTTGCCACAAATGGACTCAGTCAAGCTCTAGACACATCTCAAGGGAAATTAAACCTAACAGGATGCACCTGAACACAATCTGGAGAGCCACATTAAAAAATAATCTGAAAATAAGAACAAGAATTTTCTGATCCACTGTAGGTACAGAATGGGATTTTATCACTGACAAATCAGTTGTCCAAGTAACTGACACATATGCCCATCCACCAGTGACACATGAAATTTGTTCAGCTTGTAAAGAAGATGTGAAGTCGCTGTCTACGGTCAGATGTTTGTGTGTGTGTTCCACTCTGTCTGGCCCGCGACAGTCTTCCGTCGTAAAGCTCCTGTCTTACCTGAGGATTAGGTGGATCAGACAATGATTGACAGATTCTCTTTCTTCCTCCTCCCCCTTCTGCCTCCTCCTCGAGCAACGGCATGTTTTGGGTTATGGAAGAACACAAGTGAGAGACCATGACTACAACACACCCGTGAAAGGAAAAAAAGAGGTCTCCTTGAATTTGTGCACGGTGTGTGTTTGTGCCTGCACATGTTTTTTTTTTTCTTTTTTACAAATGTGCTTTTTGTGTATATAAGCACATGTATGTTCCTCCATGTGCATTTGCATGTCCATGTATATGTGGGCATGTATGTGAAAGTCTGTGTGTTGGTTATAGAAGATGAAAGGTGTGTGTGTTGAGCCCTGCTGTCAGTCCCTGCCATGTTTTACAGCCTGTCCGCTCTGCACAGTGATTAGAGCTGTCGACTCTGATGTGATGACATGGGCTGAAACCACAGCAGGGGAGGGAGAGAGGGAGAGAGGGAGATAGACAGTGAGAGGCAGTTTGGGTGTCAGATAGAGATCAGAGAGAAAGTTTGAGAGAGGAGGTTTAAGAGAGAAGGTTGACCTTGACAACAGCTGCAGCAGCAGCTCATAAAAGTGTGGACAGGCACTGGACCGTGGCTACAAGCCTTATAGTTCAACATACAAGTCCCTACCTGCCGCTGTAAAGCTCTCAGCCCACCCATTGCTTACTGAAAGTCAGCATACAGTAACACCTTGTATGGCGGAGTAGCAGCCAAACATGATGTTCATCCTGCGTACTGCACGTTAGCACAGTGAATTAAAACTTTTAAAAGAGAAGGGTTTTTTTGCTTTGCTTAAGAGCCTCAAGGAGGGCATATACATAGTTGCTCACACTTCTTAACACATGTGTACTTCACAGGCACTCCCCTCCCCTCTCTTTCACCTTTAGCATGTCCCATTTCCATATGTTCTTAATCGGGCCGGAGGGAGAGAAGAAGGAATTGGCAGGGAGGGGGGAGCAGTACTCAGGTCCTTTTTGGGTTTAATGTCTGCTCCCGCTCTAATAGAGGATAAATAAACACTGCTCCGTTGTGGAGTGTGCAGCTCCTATAGACATACTCACGCACGCTAGCGCGCACACACACACACACACACACACACACAGATGCACAACTTACCTTCTGGTTGCGTGTCCAGTCAAAACTAATACAGCAGAAAATGGCTTGCTCCCCTGTCCTCCCCATGTGCTGGTGCTGTTATTACTGCAGCCTAATAAGGCCCAGATGCCTAATATTAGACGTAATCTGTCAGAATATTTTGTTTATGTAATTTAATTTTTCCAGGCAGTTGTTTCCAATTAGGTTGTTTAAAATTTTTAATTGAATTAAATGGGAGCTATCTACATGAAGAGAAATGGCAAAAAAAGAGAAAAAAATCCGGGCCAGGGCCAGGGTAGACATGTGGGAACAATGTTGTTTTGGTTTGTGCGTGCATGTGTGTGTGTGTGTGTGTGCCATGATACACACCTATCATTACAGCTTTCCCATTATTGTCAAGCCTCTCAGAAGTGAGGGCTGCAGCGTCTATGGTAATTATGACGTTATGAGGTGGCAATTACATTGAAATGTGTTTGACTGTCAAACGCCCACTACAATGACATGTCAGCCCGCTGAGATGGGCACAAAATGGTTGAAATAGAGAGAATGAAAGAAATAATGTTGAATGACTGCTTTGCTAAGAAACTGACACAGAACAAATTCCAGGCAAGAAATAAAAAACCATGCATCGTACAAGGTATCATTTAATAAGCTTTGGTTATGACAGCCTAAAATGAGGCTTAAATGTAACTTGTAATGTGTAACTTTGTGTTGAAAATTTAAAGTTGGTGTTTTTTTTCTTCTCATTAAGGCATAATTACATTACATTATAATTACATCTTCTGGCTGAAAATTGACCACTGTTTTCTTTAATGACAGTCTGAATAGTGAGAACTTTACAAAAATTGAAATGTCTTGACCTGACCTTAATTTGACTTCTACTCAGTACACTGTGTTTATAGTAATTGTCCTTTGTTACCACAAGGGGCACAAATGAGCAGATGTGAATGAATCCTTCTTCTCTGAGTTCAGGCCTGACTGTAGAGCCCACACAGCGTTGTTCATGACTTGTGCTGCAGGATATATTAGTGGGTGTGCTTACATTTGCTTATTTGGCTCCTATTCACTGAAAGTATGAAAGGTGTTGTCATGTTACAGCTCAGTGGCAGCTGCCAGGGTGGGTGAGTAGTGGGTTGTTGGTGTTACTTTGTGGAGTGTTGTGTGACGGCAACCTCTAAAATATCCCGAAGAAAGAAAAGACAAGTGCGTGTTAGGGAGAATTCCTGGGTAAAAAGGAGGGGGGAAAAAGAAAAACAAGGATCCCTTTAGCAGTCGGTGCAGTGTTGCGTGACTGGCGTTTCATAAACACACACACACACACACACACACCTACAGACGTGCGCTAAACATAGACATCAGCCAGCTATGAATTGTGTCCTGATGTGTTTTCTCTCACTGGTAACTGTAGTATGGATGATTTAACGCTTAACTGCAATCAGTGTTAAAGCGTTCCACAAGGCTCACTCAGACATAGCTGCTGTATGTGAGTGTGTGTGTGTGTGTGTGTGTGTGCCTCCCCCAGCCATAACAGACTCCTGGGCTGTTTAGAGAGGCTGGCTACAATGCGGAGGACAGATGTGGAAAACCCCTGGCTCTCCAGACAAGGGCCTCCTTCATCCCTCCTTCTCCTGTCCTTCACTAAGATGGAGGGACGGAGGGATGGAGTTACTGAACTAACTTCCTGGATTAC
The DNA here is from genome assembly GCA_024666655.1 of Dascyllus trimaculatus. Lineage (NCBI taxonomy): Eukaryota > Metazoa > Chordata > Actinopteri > Pomacentridae > Dascyllus > Dascyllus trimaculatus. The sequence continues at coordinate 19,319,793 of CM045450.1, forward strand.
ATCAAACACCCCTCTGAAAGCAGGGCAGCCGAACCTCCCACCTCCTCCTCCTTTCTCTATCACTCTCTGCCTCGCTTTTTCTCTCCAAGTCTTCCTCTGCTAAGAGCATATCTCTCCATCTTTCCATCCAGACGCATGCACAAACACAGCAATGTCCGGCTCTGTCTACTCCACTGAAACGCAGGCCCATATGGTCTTTTTCTGCTCTCTTTGTGATGAGGTGTGTGTCTGCCTGCATTTCAGGAAAACACTTAGTCACTATGACATCATCACAAACTGGAAACAAGGCAGTGAGACACACGTTAGAGACATCACAAAAAAAGGATAAGCTGCAAATGGAGAAAAGTTTTACAACAACCATGAGAAGAAAAACTTTGCAGTTTGACAAGGGATCCAGTAGTTGAATGAGTTGAAGCATTAAGCAGCAGGTGTTTGTGCTGTGTAGAAGGCATGGCCAGAGCAGCGAGCTGCAGAGGGCAGTCAGTAGCCACTGAGCCACGGAACAAGTTGGGGATTGGGATTGGCTGTTATCTGCCCAGCCGTCTGCAGCTGTATTTACAGCCTTTGTTTGTTGTTCCCTAAGCAGTCGGAGATATGCGAATGCGTGTGTGTCTGTGTGTAAGTAAGTGTGTGTTTGCTGTTCCCTGTGCGGCACAGGGAGGACTGGGAATTTTCTGTGTCAGTGCGTCGGAGGATTTTGGCTGGAGCTTTGTTGATCCTGTCTTTGTTGATCCCGTGTTGTTGTAGCGAGGGGGGCAAGAAGATTGAAGCATTAGCCATGGCAGCCAGGACTTAACCCTCTCCCTGCCCCCTCCCTGCCTTCACCCCACCCCTGAGCCTGGCCACTGGGCAGGGCTAGACACCCCCTCTGACCTATCCCAAGTAGTTACTAACTCCTGCATACAAACAGTGCGAAAATGCTCTTGGTTCCCCTCTTGGTTTTGTGTCATGCTCTCTGAAGCGAGCCAACTTTCAATTATTGTCCCGCTGGTTCACCCAGGCACCAGTGGCCAGAGGTGTGTGATGCTGAATGTGTGTGTTAACGCTCAGTTTGTTTGTGGCTGTGAGCCAAGTGATCCAGACGCCTTTATGCTTGTCTGACCAGTTAAGAGATAGCGAGTTGTGTGGGTGGCTGTTTGTATGATTTGAGATAAAGCCTCTGCTTTCATTAAACTACACTCCTCCACATCTGATGGGCACCAAAGTCTTGGCACTGTGTTTTTGGCATTGTAAATGCACATACATACAGTGACTTGTTTTAAATTGACTAGTTCTCAGACCTCTGTGAGCTGTGACCTATCCCTCGCTGAGCATCCTGAAGGTCAGGATAAAAAGTGGTCCATCTAAAGTGGAGTGGAGGCTGGAGGCTTTAGCTTTCCAGTGTGACCCTGCAGTTCCAACCCAGCAGTGGAAGACACACTGCTCTGCTCTACAGGAAAATCCTAATAACACTGGAGCAAGAGGAAATGACAGGAAGAAACTTCTGCACCTTGCATATGGAGAGACAAATAACTAGAGAGAACCCACTTTTATTTGCTGCACAAACTGTGTTAGAAACATAGTAAGGTGTAGTTTTAATTAAACTGTGACCAGAGGCCAAAGAAGTTCAATCCACTCGGGTTATCTAGACAGGTGCAAGCATTTGTGCATATTTGTGTCTTTCCTCTCCATCTCCAATGTTGCCCAGGCTTGCCAAAAGTGTGTTAACACACAATTTTCAGCTGATCACTTGGTTTGGGGAAGAGGAAAGAGTAATAAGTTTAATCAAAGCTACATATATTATTCAGTAGTCTGTGGAGTAAATGGTAGACAACACATTTCAGTTAAAGTTCTACATCTGCATAAAACCAAGAACAGAACCTGGTCCATAATAATGCCTTTCAGACAGAACATGCCTGATATAAAGACCTTAAGAAGACGTAGGAAAAAGCTATATTTTTGCTGCTTCCTCTATAAAGACAAAGCTAACATAATTGCAATGTATCAAAGTATCAAAACTGCAGTCACCTATTACCAGTCAACAATATGGAATCTTTAAATAGCAAAATTTGCTTACCTGTTAATAAAAACACTTTTCTCAGTATCGACCAGATGAATTGGTAAACTCAAAAATATCTGTCTCTGCTGTTCTTGTACATTCAAATAAAATGCAGAACATTAGTCTGCACAGGCAAAATCAGGATGCTCCTTCAGAATAGGAGGATTTTGGATGCTTTTATCTGTTGTGACATGCATACACTGTATATAAATGATGGACATAGTTATTGTGACATCACCAAAAATTCGAATTTCGTCGTCGCCATTTTGCTCTTTTGAAACAAGTGATGATACCATTACAAGAGAGAGGATCTGACTGAGAGCTTGAGGATACAATATTCAGCATCAACTTGACCCTAAGAACCTATCACAAGGATTCCCACCCTGAAACATGCACCGCTTTATTATCAGTTTTCCTCTAAATGAACCCGTCATTTATAAAATGAACACTATTCTATATTTTAACATTCCAAAAACTGGTAATTGAGACCATAAACTCACAAGGAAAATGTTTCCTGAGGTAACAGATCAAGGAAGGAGTAGCATCATTTTCTCATAGACTTCTATGCAAGCTGACTAGTTTCTGCAACCAGAGGTGCCACCCTCTGGTGGCTGTTAGAAAGAATGCAGTTATAAGGCACTTCACTTGCCTTCCCTTTGCAGACTCAGAGGCAAGGTCCTCCTTTTAAACACAATCTATATTTGCACCACCTCTTGGCCTAAAGTCTTGCAATAGAAATCTGCTGGCTAAAAAGTTCAAAGTTGCATAGGTAGTATAATGTTTAAAAAGTAACACAGGGAGTACAGAAGTAGTTTTTAGAAAGATAGGATGAAAATAATAAAACCTAGGTTGGATTTCTTTTCTTTTGTACTAATGGTAGATGTTTTGTTTGAGTTTGGAGACGTCCCCTGCTGACTGTTAGAAAGAATGCAGGTTTAAGGCACTTCAGTGTTGCGTTCACTTTTGGGATTCGGAGGCTAGAGCCATCTTTTGTCTCCATTTGATGTTCATAACGAGGTCACAAAGTTTCCATGATGAAATGGCCTTCCAAAACCATCAACAGAAGTTCCCATTTTATTTTTGCAAGTGTTTGTGTTGAAATGCGGCAACAAGTGGACTTACCTACAACACACTGGCTTAGGGGAAGGTTTAAAGGGTTTATTGCAAAAACTGAAATCTTCAGAGATGAACGAGGAGCAGGAAGTGGGCTGAGAAGAAGCAGAGCACTGTAGAGCAAGGGGAGGGTGAACCAGTGGCTGAGCAGGAGGAGAGTGGAGAGGGAAGGCAGGTACTTGGTGGTGAAGGAGAGCACTGAGCAGGGCAGAGGAGAAGCGGGGATGAAGCAGGGAATGGCTGGTAGGCAGATGGCTGTTGAGCAAAACAACCTGGCTGGTACTCGAAGGAGAGTTCTAAGGTACAGGGAAACACTTGGTTGGTACAGAAAAAGTCGCAAAGAACAATGACCTGAAATCTTTTAGCTGCCACTGTTAGTGAAAGAACAATGTTATGGTGATTAAGAAAAAGCCAGGATTGAAATACTGCAGGAGCTGGTGAGGTAATGGTGAGCAGGTGTGGCAACCGCAGGCCAAGCAGGAAGGAGTGGCCACACCCATGGACACACATGAACAGACATGAACACACACATGAACACCAAGACAGACCATAAAAATGTATTTGGTACATCTGCTATGCATAAATGGGCAATTTTTTCACATCAAAAATGACAATGAACCTAAATTTCCATTACTATGCCCAAAGCCAAAGTTTTTATCACTGTAACTAAATTAAGAAATCTAATTGTCAGTGGTTGTTCCCACAAAATATTCTATTTTTAAACCATTTCCCATTATCATGTTACATGGCATCAACATAAACACAATCACACCACTCATCCTCAGAAATCACAACCTAACAGTTCCCAGCAGAAAATGGTAAACAACCAGTAAAAAAAAATGTCCTTTTTGTATTTAAATACGTATTTTTGTAATGCAAACTATCGGTAGACACTACAAAACTGAAATATGTGGACCCGTTTTTTGTTTTCCTCAAAACATTTTTTCACCCTCTCCTGTTTCAAATAAGCTCCCCTCCGATGGCTCTTCCTCTCTTGCCAGCAGGCACAACAGTCACCTGCAAAGGATTAAGGGGGTGCGGAGGTGGTGGGTTTCTGGTTATTGTGTGTGTTGTGGTTGTTTGTGTCTGTGTGCTTGGTGGGTGGTTGTGGTTTGGTAGGTGTTCAGTGACCTACATAGTCTCTATTCAAACCTTGACCTGACTGACTCATGTTGGTTGATCTCTCTGTCTCGCTCAGGCTGGTAGATCTCATGCTCTTCTTTTGTACAACATCACCTTCAGCAGTCCTGAGACACACTGAGATGTAAATGCACCCTAATGATTAATTTAGAAACAGAGTAGGCCAATGCTCCAGTTTTTGCAACTTTCACATAAGTTGTCTTGCATAAGGTAACTATAACTCTCTGGCTACAATGACCACATAACATATGTGAACTGTTGATGCTGTATCATTACACTTCCATTAGACTGAAGTAGCTACACCAGGCATGTCAGCAGCATGTAAGTGGTGCATTTACAACTCAGAGATCTGCACTATAAACATAAAAATAGACCAGTCTTCTATTTATATATATTTTTTCACAATGTATGCACAGCCCTTTTAGAAAGCAGTCCGTATTCTTTAAAAGTAAACTACCATAATCCACAGGAAATGACTGCTTTGTATCAAACAGGGATTGATCGTCTTGATCATCCCGTCTGCTTTTTTTTTTAGCCGATAGCTGCTCCGTACCTTTATCTCTTACAGAGTCTGCTGTTGTCTGTCTTCTTACCCATTATACACAAACTCAGTGAAGTTTCACAGCGCTATGCTGGGTCCAGAAACCGACAACACAACAATCCCAAAATGAAACCTCAACGTTTTTTTTTGCCACATCCCAACACCGCACGTGCACTGCAGGTGTAACCATTAAAAAGATATATTCCGCGGCACATCTGATCTACCGACGGTCTTCATACGTTATGTGTTCAGTGCAGCAACGGTGTCACAGTAACCATAGGTCTTTTAAGTTACTTTTCCCTTGTAGCATACACAACATCATTTGGTTTCCTTTGGTGGTTTGACAGGATGTACGCAACAGAAGTCACCGAGTAAACGGAATGAAGCCCCAGTTGTTTTGTGTTCTTTTTGAGTTTTTATAGTCCTTCCTTCTGTTATTTTTCCTTGGGGATGAATAAATCTATCTATCTATCTATCTATCTATCTATCTATCTATCTATCTATCTATCTATCTATCTATCTATCTATCTATCTATCTATCTATCTATCTCAAAAATATATAAAAAAAATTATATATATATATATGTGTGTGTGTGTGTGTGTGTGTGTGTGTGTATATATACATATGCACACACAAAGAGAGAGAGAGAGAGAGAGAGAGAGAGAGAGAGATAAATCTGTGGTTCGACACAAAAATACTGACTAATACAAGTACACCAAGCATATGGTGTTCTCTTTGCACTGCGGTCCTTTATTGCACTCTGATGTGTCACAGTAGGGAAAACACAGATGTAAATAATAACATTAATGACGGCTGAATGAATTCCATCCTCTGAACAGTACAGGCCATCGTTAATATTATTAGTAACACTTGTGCTCCACTATACAGCAGCCTAAGTCCAATTTCTTCAAAGCCTTTACACAGCATACACTTTAGAATCTGTAAACGTGTTTCAACATTCCTCTTTCCTGCCTCCCCCAAAAGTTTTTTCCACTAAATTGTGTTTTTTCTGTATGCCTCCAGACCGGTTTGAACCATGATGGAGGCTTCCTACCTGACTGAACCAAGACTGAACACATCCTGCTAAGCAATCCTGTCCATCACACTGTTAAGGGATTCATAATGTATGGAACAGGTGTTAATTCACTGCAACAGCAATTTTTAGCATGTTTTTGGACTGTGGGAGGAAACTTTTACCCTGTGAAAAACCACACATGTACTGGACAAACATAATTCCACACAGAAAGATCCCAGTGTCCCAAGCAGGACGCGAACCGGGGATCTTCTAGCTGTGAGGTGAGCCACCACCGAGCCACCGTGCAGCCCCAAAGTAGCATCAGCAGAAAAATACAAATCATATAATATAAATATATAGTTTGAGTTGAGCCACTGGTAATTTTAAAAAATAGTTTTAAGTATAAGGTGTCACAGCTGTAATCACAACATAAAATTCTACTGTTTACACATCGAAACCCTCCATTGTTGTAGTACCTTCGTGCTCATAAAACAATGCAGTTACATTTAGTAACTATTTACCATTGTTTTGCTGCACTCCAAGTTGTCCTCGAAGTTGAAGCTGTCGAATTCAACACCACCATGTATTACAGACTCCTTCCATAGACTGCATAAAAAAGCTTAATGTAGCTATAGCAACAAATTCTATTGGTTTGTAGATGGCTATTGCCACCTTGGTCTTTTAAAGCTAGTTGTACAAATTGAGGGATGGATCCCAAACCACAGTTCCTAAATGTTGAGGATTCAAATGTATAGACTGACTGTGAATTAAGTTTCAACTGTTAAATGAAGCCTATTTGAACTGATTTTATAAAGAGTAAAAAAAAAAGATAAAAATAGGCAATATATTTTAATATTGAAATTAAGAACAGACCAGTTCACTTTCATTGACAAAAATAACACAGCAACAACAACAATTACAATAACCATACATTAACATAAACTTGACACGGAAAGTGCTTTACAATGGATTTTTTAAAGTATAGAATTCAAAGTACTTAACCTGAATGGGTTTTTATTACACCTAAAATAAGGTTCTTACTCATTGTTGACAGTCAGAATGAAGGTGGCTAAATATGCCATTTTTCTAACAAAATTGCCAGATTTGGCCAGGCTTTTGAGACCCCTACACTCAAACCCTAGCCAAATCTGATTACCTTCCCTGGGTCAGAGCTGACTCACTTTTCGTAAAACACAGCCAAGACTGCTAATACTTGGTTGAAATTGGTTCGACTGCACTGGTTACCTGGTTGTGACAGAAAACTCAAGGCCACACATGATAATAAAAACCTGTCAGTCATACAGTAGCGGTGCTCAATTTACTCTATTTTGCTGTGTTTTACTTTAAATGGGATCATACATTACAAAAATAAACACCATGCTACATTCAAAAAACTCTTAAAGTCAATAGGAAAATGTTTACTGAGATAACAAATAAAGGAGAAGCTTAGTCAATGTTTCACAGACTTCTATACCATCTGAGTAGTTGCAAACGTTTTTTTCTAATGAGGAGAGATTGTTTTTTTCTTTCGTGAGTTCTGAAAACTATTTTCATTGGCAGGGAAAATAAATAATCAGTAGTAGTAGTTTTGATCCACTCTGCAAGCAGCTCAGGTATTGTCTACTGGATAATGTATATTGTATGTGCATATGCATTAAGAGTATGCCGGGCCGCCGTATAGCTCACTGAGTTAAGGCGTTACCACATGGGCGCAAGTCGCCAGCAGCGGTCGTGAGTTTGAGTCTGGCTCATGACCCTTTGCTGCATGTCTCTCTCCTCTCTACCCCCCTTTCACTCTGTCTATCAATAAAACTTCAAAAATCTCCCCCTAAAAAATAATATTAAAAAAAAGAGATTATGCCCAAGTAAAAATTATTGCTGTTATATTAAAGTTTTGGTATTTATCTAGGATAATATATCTTCTTAAATACAATTTCACCTGTTTGCCCTACCTTTTCATTGACATGTATAACAGTGAGCCATGTAAATGCATTATATTATATTATACTGTATGTTAAATAGTATTATATTTTGTATTCAGTCATTCACAGACATTGAGTTGGTTCTGTCCTTGTGAATACTGGTAGATGCCACCGACTGTCAATGCTACCTCCATCTGATTTTTGTGTATTTAAATATTCAGTCAGTGGAATTATTCATTCAAATTGGTAAAATTCACATTATGACAGTGAATCAAACAAAGAAATCATCGTCCTTGTGCTTTTTTAGTAGTAGCTGGTATTATGCAAGGGAAGGGTTCAAGGATCCTTTCGAGGTTTTGATTGGCTCGGCTTTTGTCATAAGGCATCGTAAAAATCGACACTATGCAGTTGCAATGCACAATGCACCGACAAACTTCTGGAGACCAGGAAGAGATGGTAAGAGGCAGAGAGATCATTCAAAAGCTTAATTAGGCCCAACAACACAAGTGTTAACAAAAAGAAAACAACAGAAAAGGCAAGGAAGCGAAGAGTACGGCAGTGAAGAAGAACCAGGTATTGTGAGAAAAGCCTGAGAAAGATGGAAGAAAAACAGAGCGATTTAGGTTTTGTGAGAGTTTGTGCTGGGAGGTGTGTAAGGTAGGTGACAGTGCTGAGTGCACGTTCGTGTGCATGTCAGTGCACGTGTGTGTCTATGTGCACCGTGTGGAAAAGCAATCACACAAACAAATTAATTAGTCTCCCCTAGCAAAGGAGTTTGATAAATTGCTCATCTCTTCCGCCACCTCGTCGCTCCCTCTCTTTCTCTCTTTCTCCCCTTCACCATTTATCCATCTCTCATATCCTCTTTTTTCATGTCCTGGTCCCTTCCATGCAATAAACATCTCATTACATTGTCACACTTTTAATTATATTTGTTCATTGTCTGCTGTTTTCCTGTTTTGCATCATCTGTCTTGCGCACACAGACGCACAAAGTCGCACTTACAGGACGAACTCCCACAACATAGAGGCTTATTTTTCACTCAGCTCGGGTGCCTTATTTAGGCCATTGTGCCGCAGAGCTATACTCCACCTGCATTTAGATTAAGTAATATGTTTTAATTATTCATATTTCCAATTTTTATTAGACCACTTAACTGCAATATTATTCCCCCAGTTTGTCAATGGGCACTCTATGCACCCATCACCAGGAGCCGCAGAGAGCAACTTGAACAACAGAAATATGCAACAGACACAAAACGTATTCATGAGTTATTTTCCCTGTGTGGGCGCTGGGGGCTGGAATGAAGACTGGGTCTCTATTCAATTATCACACTCAGTTGCATGCATGCACGGATTCACTCGCACACACACACACACACACACACACACACACTGGCACACGGTGGCGTTAAGCAGTGTGCACTCATTAAACACTCTCATTATACACAGGAGGAGATCCCTGCAGGTGCAGTTTACCAGAGTTTAGTTCATTTCCTGCTCCTCCTCCTCCTTCTTCTCCTCTTCCTCCTCTCTCACATCTCTTTCTCTCTCCTGCTCTGTCTTCTTCCGGTCTTATTTACCTCACTCACTGAAAAAACTTAACTCAGCGGCGGGGGGGGGGTTGTCATTGTATGTCCGGTGTGAGGAATAAGGTTTTGTGACCCTTTAACCCTTTGAAAAGAAATATGTCCGACGCAAAACACTCTATTCTAAACCCGTTTGAGATGGATGACTTGGCACCAGTAGAGGCGGGTGCATCAACATTTTATCAACTTCACTGGACATAATAGAAACCCCGGCAAATACCTGAACATCAGATCTTTATCGCTACTCATTTATTCTGTTTTGCACCTCTCAATACTGCCATCTAATTTAAAGGCCTTTCCCCTGGTAGAAACCTGATTATTCACTATGATTCATATGCTAAAGTGAGAGAGTCTCTGAATGGCTGTTGAGCGGTATTATTTTAGGCGACTGAATGTTTCTTTGTGGCAAACCTCTCATTTTCTCTGCATGCTCATAGGCTTTCATACTTCTCTGATTGACACGCACACAAAAAAGCCCTTTATACCTGACCCATTACAACTTCAGATGAGCCTGTTCAGAAAGCGTTAGGCTGTTTCGCTGTGTGCGAGCAGCTGTATGTGTGTGTGTACATTTGAGAATGTGATAATAAGGACGGAGAGCACTCTCAGCTGGTGGTGCTGTTCAAATAGTTTCACTGGACTGTGGCTACCTGAGCACAGATAGTTCTATTGTCTGTGCCCTGGCGAAACCCCGCAACCCCTCAAAATTTGCCTTTTATGGTTTATAATCTTGTCCCTCCTGAGGAGAGCAGATTTCATGACCTTCAGAGTAAGGAAATGAAAATTGTGAAAGTTGGCAGAGTTAACTACAGATTTTTTTCACTGCGAATAAAAGAAGCATTATGAGTGACAGTCGGCCTTTGGTGAAATCAGTTTGAGTTTTTATTTTCAGTTTTTTTCCAGCTCTACATTTACTGCACGTATGCCGTGCAGCGTTCCACATAGTTAAAAAGCACCGCCTGAAACGTCTTTGTACTCCTAAGGAGGGGGTGAGAAAAAACAGTCACATTTTAAATTTAGAGGAGAGTCCATGCCAGATGTTTTAATTAATTTACTGTAATTCATTCATCAATGTCCTGGCTTTTTTCCTTCGTAAAGTGAAGAAATAATCCATTTGTCTCTTGTGTGCAGCACTGCAGTCCTTCTGACCTACTTTCCTTTTCTTTTTCCGCTCCCTGCTGCCATCTTCTTTCTACAACAATGATGGAATAAGTTTGGCATTGTTTTTGCCTAGTGGCCTCTCTTTGGTAAAACTGAACCTTGCGTCCTAGGTGTATTTGTTTCCGGTATTTACTTCAGCTGCATCCATGAATGCTTCTCCACTCTAAACAATGAGTCTGATTGGATCAGGTTAACCAACAATGAGCTTTAAATGTATTTTTGTTGCAAGTTATGTACAATTTTAAAAATCTTCTAAAAAGTCTGTATTAATTTTCCAGTGTATTATTCAGACTATGATTTCTAATAGGGGAACCTTATCTCCACTATTTCTTGCTGTTCACAAAGATTTGCTGGTTTATTGTACAATCTCGTCAATTCCTTGGTCTTACTTGACCATGAGAGGTGAGTGTAGCTGTGCAGGACCATTGACAGGATCAAGTACAAACAGAAGTCAAACAGCTGCCTTGGGAAAGGAGAATAAGAAAGTCTAACAAAAAGATTTTTTAAGTTGAAATGCAGCACAAAGTATGCCCGAACTCCTCACCCCACCACTCTTTCTGTCTCAGTTTGTCAAATCCGCCCTCTTCCCTGAGCTTGTTGTCACCCATAACTCATTCCTCACTTCACCTGCCTCACTCATCTTTGTATCATCTAATGCAGCAAAACTGGAACAAAACTTATCTTCTGGAAGGCTCAGGATGTCAGATGGCATAAAACCCTCCCGTTCCACAAAAGCTAAACCCCACCAACCTTTTAGATTCAAAGCAACAGACGCACTTCACATGATGCAATCATTTTGCATTGATTGTTCCAATTCTCACTTGCATTCAGCTGTTTTTTTGTTCAGTGAGAGATAACATTCAGGGAGAGAGTTATAATGTGTGTGTGTGTGAGTGTGTGAGTGTGTGTTTGCCGAGAGATGGGAGTTGAGGAGGCAGCATCCCACCAGGGTTTGGATTCTTAAACATGCCTCACTGTCTTTTGTTAAATGTGATGCAATAGTGATGCAGGGTTGTCAGTGTGCATTCATGTGTGCGTGTCAGACAGTGAATGAGGTAGAAGTTGGGAGTCGGTGCTGATCTGAGCATGTTTTTAAAGCTTTTTTTTTCCAACCTGGAGGAAATTATAGGTTCTCTATTGATGAGAAAGGGAAATCCTCCCATCTCAACCATGCCATCTTTATACATGTGTGTGTCTGTGTGTGCATGTGTGCCTGCGTTTATGCACATAGATGTATTTGCAGATGTGCATGTGTGAGTGAGTGGCAGGGCTGCTATCTGTGCCATCACACGTGGATGTGCGTCTTAATAGAGAATGCCCCACGCTGCCATTGCCTTTGTTTGCCAAGGACATACATATGCATGAGGCCTGTGTGTGTGTATATGTGTGCATGTGTGTGCATGGGGGGGGGGGTGTTACTAATTACTAGATTTCTATCATGAATATGTATGGGCGCATCCTCTATTATGGGATTGGCTTAAACACATCACACAGACGGACGAGTGGCAGAGGGAGGAAAAAGTGGGGGTGAGGGCTTGAGAGGGGAGACACTTCTTCAGGAAAAAAAAGGAGACGGTAAAAGGGAGGGTCTTTTGGCTGCCTTTGGCTTGAACCCCCAACCTCCGCTGTGCTTGTTTTTATTTAGCAAAAATAACATTTGCGTTATGCATTAGACGGCCTTAAATATTTCATCACAATGTGTCCACTCATGGAGGTTAAAGTTTATTGGCAAGCAGATGAAGAAACAAAAGCACAGATTTTTTTTCCTTCCAGATTAATCCCATTTATCCCACATTATAAGCAGATTCCAACTCCTGATGTCGCCTATTTCAGCTTAACAGTATTAGCTTTTCCTTTTTGTGTCCTGATTATGTAACATCTGGTTGCAGTCATTTGTGAAATTTCTGATAAATGACAAATATTTCTTTTAAAATATTTCAACTGCTGCTTATATTGAAAGCCTATAATAAGGTACTTTCTGCATGGGAGAGGATAATTTGCCGCATGTGGCCTCGATAAAAATAAAATCTCTTACATAACAGGATTAAATCTTCATCAATGGTAACTGATGATAATGAAGCACATTTTAATGATACTGTCACAGACAGGTAGAAGAGCTACCCCATACTTAAGATAAAATAATGTCAAGACCAGGGACTGAACAACAAATTTTCTTACTTGTTTGATGTTTGAACCCATAAAAATGCATTATATTGTTTCGATAATCATTTGTTTGTATTGCTAAATCTTGCTCTGTAAAACATCTAGTTATGTAGCTTTCAAATACATTTCTTTAACAGTATTATCCTCTAAAATATTGTGAAATAAAATGTAAAAACTACCAATAATTGTCCATGTTCAAGTAAAGTACAAGTATTTCAAAGTATAACTTGAAAATGTGCAACTTCTTTCTACCACTGCTCGCAGTTTATGGGTAATATCATCAAAGATAGGCTTTCGGTGCTAATACAGCCGCACATACATCCTCCGTAGCACTTACTGAAGATAAAACTGAAGCTTTCCCCGTCCACGTGTAGAGCAGTTAAGCGCTGCGCCACTTCGTCTTCGAATCTCCCCTTTTTTTTCGGTTTTCCTCTCAACTCTCAGCTCTTCAGCCTCTCTTTCACACACAATGCACAAACGGTCCCAATTTAAACTTACACTCATGCGATCTGACATGTATACAAAATACCAGGCATTAAGTGTTTTTCTGTCTTGTATTGTTTTTCCACATGGACAAACTCAATTACAGCAGTCGAGTCTTTTGTTGTGGAAACGGTTCCGAGTGAGAGGTGCGAGACGAGGAAAAAGAGCAGAGGAAGTCATAAGAGATGTAAACAACGTACATAGAACTAACAGCAGGTGGGGGAAAAGGACGACTCATAATAAGTTAACACTTCTAAACTGTCACTGTGGACTCTCTGTGGATGTCCTGCATTCCTGTTAATCAGCCTTTCTGATCGAGCAACGTTTGGCATCACTGTTTTTATTACTGAATGAACAAATGAATGAGAGCAGGTGATGACTATTATCTGTGTGTTAGATTAGATCAGCAGGATGGATGCTCAGCTATGATTGGCTGTTAAGGAACTGCTGACGCTCTGCCATATGTGACTGACAAATTATGAAACAGGCTATGCGAGATGGTGGAGTGTTTCCTCTCAGAGCACTCTTTTTTTGTTAGTGGCTGTGGATCATTGAAAAAACAGTAGACAGGTAGCTGCTTAACCAATTTTTAAACTAAAACTGGTAAACTAATGTCCTACTAATCCAAACACTATCAGTAATGTCTCATCCTTACTGATTGTGTCTCATTGTGCTATGCTGACTTTTTAGCTAGCTATCTTGGAAAAGCTAAATTACTGTCTTTAAGACTGCCAACTGAACTGTCAACTACACCAATCACCCACAACATTATGACCGCTGACAGGTGAAGTGAATAACATTGGTCATATTGGTACTATGTGATGTTCAGCTGTAAAACCTTGAATTTTATCATCCATGTTGATGAGACTTAGACACCCAAATAAACATTGTCTCAGAACAAGCACACTCCATCATGCAAATGGAAATCCCAAATATCACTGGCCTATCCCCCTATGCCCCCCACCACATGGAAAAAACATCAAACAATCAGGAACATGTTGAGGAACATGACAATGGCCCAACACGTTGGTTTGACCTCCAAACTTCCTACACCCCATTTTGATCAAGCATCAACAGGATGCAGTGGAACAAGTTGGATTGACAGAGGCCCCACTGCACAAGTCAGAGTACCCAAAGGATCCAGTGCCAACATTCTGGTTCCAGACCCCATAGGACACCCTGAGAGGTTCTCTTGTCCATTCCCAGTGGTTCAGAGCATTTTTAAGGACCTAAGGGGGACCAACACAATATAAGACAGGCGGTCATAATGTTATGCCTGGTGTGTAAAAAAAAATAAAGAAAAGAGATGTGAATTTGATTTGCTTCAATTAACTATCTTGGAGCAAATAAACTAGCTTGTGTAGTGTCATCAGAGGTCGGCGGTATAGAATATGTTACACATGGCTGTAATAAACATAGAAGAGGCCAGAAACAAAATCAGTTATGTACCAGATGTACCAAACAAACTCTTACAAGAATATAACAAATGAAAGAAAAATAGGATTTTCCAGGAATTGTTTCAGAAACAGCTGATCAGTTGTGTTAGTTAAATGCTCACTACATCAAAACATATACCAAGTACCTTAACTATTGTTCAAAGAGTCAAAACACACCTCAAGCCCATATTTTCTTTTTTTTTTTTGGTCTTTTTCAGTAAGTTTTTCTGATGCAGTACTTTAAAATTCACACCAAAAATATCTTATGGAAACAGCTAGTGTTGATAACTTATGGCTTTAGCATCATCAGTTGCCTAACAATTAAACAACCAATCACAGCAGAGTGTCCCAATCTAGCACCAACCTATTGTTTCCCTCTGCTCTCACTTACTTTTGTCCTTTATCACACACTTTTTCGCTTTCACTTTAGCTCTACCTTGCATCTACTCACCCCAGTCCCAGAAACCTCACAATCAGAGGACTATGAAAGCTGCTATCTCTCCCTCCCTCCGTCCCTTCCCTACCTCTCCCCCCACCCGATGCTATACCTCTGACAATAGTCTGGCAATCTGAGCAGAGCAAAGGGAATAAAGGAGCAGGACAGGTTTTTAAAAGAAGGGAGAATGTCAACTGTCAGTCTGACTGTGATGTTGGAATCAGTGTAAGCCATCAAACTTCCATCCCGAGAGAAAGGAGAAAGAGAAAAAAGGGAAATGGAGGAAAGAAGGTGGCATGTATTTAGCCAAACTGTGAAAGGGAACGAAGGAGGGGGAGGAGGGGGGAGGAAAAAAAAGGGCAGAACAAGTGCATGCAAGGTAAAGAGACTGGTCACCCTTAGTTTGGAGGGCTTGATTTGTCGTTTTATTCCAGGAGCAGCTCTGAGCATCTCTCCACCTCATGCTGTGGCACTGTGGGTTTGAGCGTTTGAGAGGTAGAGCTCATTTTTTTTCGGTTTTCTTTTTTTTTTTTTGCATCGGAACAGCTACAGATGTGAGGTGGGGAGAAAGCGAAAGAGGTGAGGTCCAGGCTGCCGGTGTTTGTGAGCATTAACACAGACATCACAAGTTCCCGGTGAGAGAGGGCAGCAGGGCATTGAGCTGGAGAGAAAGAGAGGTTGCAGAGGAGAGGAGGAGAGGAGGAGAGGAGGAGAGGAAGAGAGGCGGCTATGTTTGAAGAGAGCTGTTGAGATAAATCAGTATGTTTACGTTCTGGAGGAACAAAGTGTTCCGTTGGCAGAAGAGCACTCGACTGTCCGTTTCCCCTTGGACTGTTTTTACTGGACCCTTTTGTGTGTGTGCATACGTGTGTGTGTTTTGGGACGGCGTCAAGGCCAGTTCATGTGCCATTAAAGTCTAAGCATCTCAATATTTAGGGGATCTTCTTCTTGCGGACAGTAAGACGACTACATTAATATTAAGACTCAGTGACAGTGAAATGAAGGTTAACGTAAAAATAAAGATTACTATGGCTTCTGTCTGAAACCACCATAAATGACAAGGTCACTCACTGACTTATTATGACCAGTTCTACTTTGCTGTATTGTAATTATGGATCTGTAAAGTATGAATTTCGAGGTAGGTATGCGTCACCCAAAAACACAGAAATATAGAAATTCTTGCTTGTGTACTGTATGTTGATGGGATACAAGGAGATTTCGTGGGCATTTTAAAGGTTTGCAGATAGTCTGAGTGAAATTCAAGAGGCCCTCATGCTTTCTGCTGGTATCATGCTTCTGTATATGTTATGTGAAAACTCTCTTTAAACACTGTTTTTGTTGATCAAATTTGGCAAAAAATAAGAAGTGTTTTTTCGAACAGGACTGGGTACCTGAGGTAAATTCTTTTTTCCCCGAAACGTATCTCAAACTGGTAAGTGTCACAGACCAGCACTGCTTCCTCAGATTTGTACGGATCTTTGCTCATTCTTTCAAATGTAATTTAGCTAGTTTTATATTATATCTTATTAAAGCAAAGTACAGTTGTTTGTGTAAAGACAAAAAAATTACAGATGAGGACTCCGGAGAAAAAACATGTTTATAATAGTCAAAGCAAGGTATTGAAAAATGTATAGTTTTCGTGTCAATATTGTATCACCATGAACAGGGTGACACAAATAATGCAATATGAATCACAAATGCAATTTTGACTTCCAACAATTAAATATACACAAACAACTGCGGTATTTCTGCTCATAGAAAATTCTGTAAAATTTGGTTTCAGCTTGGGTAAATGTTATGTTAGAACACCTTATTTTACTGTTTTTAAAGTAAATTTTAGGCACACACATGTCTAGGTTATGTGCACTGCACTGACTAAGTAGGGAGACTAGAGGCTTCTCTGTGCACAGCCACCTAGCTATTGTGTAACATAGCCTGTACAAGAGGCGTTTAGGGAACATCAGTAATTGTAATGTCCACAACAAACAGGTGTTCAGTAAATTAATTATGCTGGGTACAATTTTATTGATATGTTGCCTCTAAGAGATGCGCTGATTTCAGATGAAGAAGAACTTTATTTTAACTCTCTGAGCCTCTGCACTATAAGCCAGTTTAAAAGCCAAATTTATAGAAATTACATAACTTAGCAGAGCCAAAGACTGTAAAAAGTGAATCACTGGATTGGTGCTCATCTGTGATGTAGTGTTCTGTCAGGAATATTAATTCAATCTGATCATTATTCTACATGTGTCTTTTAAAATTTGCCTCAAATAAACTGTTTTCATTACTCAGATTCTGTAGAAAAAAACACAACAAACAAAGGTTTTGCTTTCATCAGTGCAACTGTGAAGTCATCAGTGACTCAGCTGTGACCAATGTGACAAAAATTCAGGAACTTTTTGGCTAAACTCAACTGAACTGCAGGCTGTGTTTACAGAAAACAGACAGGAAGTATGTAATGTATGTAGGCCAATGAAAAATGAAATAAAATATCTATAGTATGTGGAGTCACAATGTTTCCACCAGTGTTGAAAACATATGTGGGCATTTGGGAAATGTTCCAGGTTTTCATGTTTTTGGTGAAATAAGTAATCAAAAAAATTCAACTCTGATTTTTTCAAAAAAATTATAGCAACTTTGTTATACTGCAGAAAACACATTTTTGAATTCTCTCTACTTCTGGCCATGGTTGCGCTGTTTCCACAGAGGTGCAGGACTTTGTATTGTTGTGAAAAATGAGCTTACAGTGAGTAAAAATATGACAGGAGCAGAAAATGCCCAGGAACTGCTCTGGGTTCAGAGGATCAAGTTTTACTCTCATGTAAACGATTTGTACATTAGTAGGAATGTAACACAACATGAAAACAGTTGTGTTACATTCTGTTGGTCAAGCAGAACGGGAACTCAGGCCAGGACACCAGACAGAAGCTTTAAGTGATAGCAAAACTTGAGCATATCAGCCTCCAAAATGTGCCAAGTGGAACGGTGCTGCTGTAATGCACGTTATCAAGCAAAAGGAAAGAGAAGGAAACTGTCGTGTACATATCTCAGCGATTCTCATCCTTGCACTGTCTGCCATCCATTTTCCTTTCATATGGTTCGTCTATCAGTGTCCAAACTGCCCACAGCAGAGAGGAGAAAAAGGGGCGTTCGGGGTGGGGTGGAGGGGCCGAGGCGCTCTTGCGTACAAGAGAGAGGAGAGAATGATAGCCATTCTGCTTTTATTATCTAGAATGTATCAACTTAATCACAGCTCCATTCTCCCCCAGTCCTCCCCTGGGCTCAGCGGAAAGACACTGAAAGAAAATTGGAAAAGTATAGCCGGGCTGGAGGTAGGGACGAGTGGAGATGGACAGAACAGGGGGATGGGGGGACGTACAAAGAGTAACTACCATAAAGAGAGGGGCAGAGAGACACAGAGGAGGGAGAGGAGGAGATAGAGGGAGAAGAAGGAAGGAGATAAACCTGTTAATTTTTCATGGCCAGCCGGTCATAATCACAATGTTCGGTGCCCTTAGAGCCTTTAGAGTTGGCCAATTTGACTGTGTGCATATGCATGTGTGTGTGTGTGAGAAGGAGGAGGAGATGAATCGAGCTTCATTACAAGGACCCCCCCCTCGACACCCCCACCCCAACCCCTCACACTCCCCTGTGTCCCTGCCTCACTGCCCAAAGTTATAATAGTCACTATCATAAAGACACATTACCCCCTGATAGGAGACTGAACCATCTTAAGGCTATAAAAACACTCAAACTTCATTTATTTGCCATATATGGCCACAGATAGAGCTAATGAACTAACGGAAAAGTGTCAGAGCAATCAAAAAGAATCCCGCATAAAGTTTTTTGGAGTCACCAATTTGAAAATTATTTGACCACTAGCACAGGGGGAGAGCCAGAAGATATTGTCCGACAAAGATGACAGGACGGCTTCTCGGCAGCTTCGAAATTCTTTAACACACCATTTAATCTTTCCTTCTACCGCTAAAAGGATATTTTGGGTGCGAATAAACCAAATCCGCCAAGAGCTTACAGCAGTGTGCGTCTGTGTATGTGAGATGAAAGATTATGCCGTGTAGAGTGGCACAGTGTCAGTGACATAAAATACCTGGCACTGTATAAACAAGCCCATTCTAGAAAATGAGCTCACCGCCACACACACACACACACATACACAAACACTGTGCAGGTTAATAATGACCATAATCACCCATCTTCAGCACACAAAGACACACACAAACACAGCTTTGGCAGCACATGGCCATGTAAGGGGAAAACCACTGTGTGTGTTTACACTAAAACACCGCTTGTCTGAGTGGCTTTAGAGCCCAGGCAGAGCAGTCAGCCTTTTTAACAAGCCTTTAAAAAACAGGCAAACACACACACACACACACACACACACAGCCTTCCTGTCCTCTTCTTCTATTTCCTCTCCTCTGTGAAGAGTGCTCTGTATACTCTCATTTGTCCGATCACTTTGAAATTCGACGGAGCGAGTGGTATTCCATTTATTCTTTCTGCCCATTAGTATGACTCATCACCTGTATGCTTTACTAAAAACCATGTGTATCCCAAAACAGGACATGTAAAAGAGCATGCAGAGTGTTTGTTATGTCAGTGACACTAAGCCGAGGCTGCTGTTGACTTTGGTCCCATCCTCGGCCTTTCTCTTTCATAGCGTGTGTCTTCATTACAAGCACTTGCCTCCTTTTTCTTCCTCTGGGTGGGAGTGTGTGTGTGTGTGTGTGTGTGTGTGTGTGTGTTTGCATGCTTTTGAGTGCAGTGTGTATCTGCAGGTCAGAAAGGCAGCATTTGTTCTGTGAAGGCTCATAAACATCTGCGATCCCTTTTAAGGGATTGTTTAGATTGACGGAACGGGAAAATAAACGTTCTCAAGGAGGCCGGTGCTCTTTGCTGACAAAGAGATCTCGGCTACCAGCGCTAAAATGTGTGTGTGTGTGTGTGTTTGTGTGTGTATGTAGGTGTCTATTTATATGAATTCAACCAAAAATGACAGGTTCTTTATTTGGGTTCTGTTTTGATGATCAAATGGCTCTTTTACACGAACCCGCCATGACCTCTCTTCCTATTCCTATTCATTGTCCCGTTCCCTGCTAATCCACACTCCACCTCATGCACACGAAAACTCCTAAGCAGCTCACACTTTCTCCCCTCATATTTTTCTTTCCTCTAAAAGCATGTGTGTTGTTTCTCCCCCACCCCCACCAGCTCATATCCACGATAACTCCCTTTTCCTCCACACCAGCAGAAACTTTTCCCCGTCTCTTTGCTTCTTTTTTTGTTATATATATATATATATATAAAACACTCCTCCTTATGCTGAAGAGTTGTTGTGTCTGGATCGCGAGCAACATGTGGAATATATCAAAACTCTTTCTGCCTGATCGCCCTCTTGCTTATCCACGTGCACACACACACACACACATACCCGCACACAGATCTGGTAGTGCAGCGCTGGTCTGCTTTGAGAACGTCCAGCACGAGGAAGTGGGGTGTCTGTCCAGTCGTGATTTAGGTCAGAGGGAAGCAGGGATGGGAGCCTTCTATGCTCTCTGTTTATTTGAAGCAGGAGCCATTACTGCTGTCTCTGGGCCGTATTTATACACAGACACAGAACAGACGCAGGCCCCGATACAACTGGACCACGCGCATGTTTCTGTCTGCTGTGCGAGAGCAGGGAAACGAAAGGCTGTGCATATTATGTGACTCGAGAGGGAGATGTGTGTCTGTGTACAATGCGCAGTAAAAATAAACTCCTGTGATTTGTGGTCGGGGCCTAATAGAGGAAGGGCCGGTTGCATTTAGCAGGAACAGTGTGCAGCGGCTGGGCCTCAGCATGGCAACATTAGGAGTCTATGGGGAATTCTGGCTTCGCTCCAGTCCAGGTCCCAACATACTTGATTCACCTAATGAAAGACATCTAATCACAGAACTGGGGTAAAATAAGCAAGCAAGTCCATCTGCTGCATGGAGTTAAAGGGTTTGCAGCAGTAAATGAAAAGTGTGTGTGTGTGTTCCGTGATTACGTAGCAGCAGCCTGGTTGTGTAGAATCAGTGTGGTGTGAACTAGTCCCATGGCGTCTATTGCCTGTCTGCCATTACTGCAGGGTTGCCACAGCTTGTAAAAGCCTCGTTAACACAAAGACCTGCTCACATGTTAATTGGCTAATTGACTAATTAATTTTTGCATAAAGGCATGCACAGGGAGGAAAGCTAGCTAATTGAAAGTGACTATAGGTTTAATTACGTGAAGAAAGGGTGAGGAGGAAGGAGCAGTGAAGGTGGACGCCCAAACACTGCGTCTGTCTGATATGCTTTCTGTCTTGCACTTCTACTCGTTTTTCCTCACTCTGATCTTCACATTTCATGTGTCATTTGTCTGTGTTTACTGCTCTTATGCTGCCTAACAATTAACTTTCAGTGGAAAAAGGCGAGCAGATCACCCACTCAAAACTTTAATATGAGTGTTTCCATATTTGAGAGAGAAATACCAGACAGATGTAGGGTTTGCAGTGAGTGACAGTCACGACAAATAAAAGATAAAAGTGGTTAAACAAAGATGCTCTTTATTTACATAAGCAGTAGTTGTGCATTTTCCTTGCGTGTTGTCGAGAATTAATTTAGTCTGAATGACACAAACCACATCAGTCAGCTAACCATCTCTGGACTCGTGTTGCGGCGAGGCATCAGTGTGATCATGCATTCGCATCAACAGTAATCTAAGTCCAATTATTGAACAGTATGTAAAACTGACACACACAACAAGATGGAGACAGAGGAATGTACGACTGAACGAATGTCTGTTAATTCAATTCCTACCCGGTGCTCACTAAAACAGCGCCACAAATTAAATCGGCCAGGAGAGCAGACAGCTAACAAAGGAAATTAACAATGATGCTGTCTCTGTATTAGGGCATATGGATTCGCTGCATGTTTGCTGCGTGTGTGTAGCCGCAGCCTTGCGCCTCTGTACGCAGAGAGAGGGGGGAAAGGCCAGTTTTAATCAAGAAATCCATTCCACTTTTCTAACCCCTCTTCGCTCCACCCCCTCCTCCCTCCATGGCAGGCTTGTGTGGAAACAGAAGTGCTAAATTACCCTGGAGCAGTCAGACAAAAACATCTTGTTGGGTTCTAAATTGCTTTGCATGCATGTTAATTGGACAGAAATCCCTGCAGTGTATTTGGGTTTGTGCAAGCATTTGTGTGTGACTTCACGAGTGTGTTGTTCTGTACTGTATCTGTGTATGTACAGAATATGCAGGGGTGTATGTGCAGTGTTTGTGTGCGTGTGTGTGCGCGCACATGTGTATGTGTGTTGAGCAAGACCGGTGAGCTATTATAGCTGCAACGGCTTGCAGAGATTTGGAGGTTATCTGTTTTTGTTGGTTAATTGTGAAGCTGATAGTATCGAGGGTCTGGGCCAATTCAAGTGGGCTTTCAGCCAAATTACCTCAGTAATCGTCTGTGTTCAAGTCCCTGGATGCTCTCACCAAGACAGAGCCTGTGAAGCCCTGAAGTTCAGTGGAGAGGGGCAGATCTGACCCCAGCTTTAGACAGCTTACACTGTAATTGAAATGATATTTTTTTCCAGCACCATTATTGGATTGCTGACAAGATTTCACCCAAAATTCCATTTGTGGTCAATTTATCCTGTTTGTTTTCAATTAATGTGGGCAGCTAATGAATTCAGAGGGGATCTTACCCAAATGATCAGAATTTCCCTCCATGTTTCTCTGTTATCTTTGAAGCAGTAGGGCTTTGAAATTGGAGCATGAAATTGTTTGAAAGTAGGAAAGGAATTCACTCGGAAGGAGCGCACAAACACCAACTCCAATAAATGCAAAGGGGGACACTGGGTTTGTAAATGTACTTTTCATTCGCTATGACTAGAAATTTCGTCCACTATGACTGAAGATTATTTTGAACTATAACTGGTTTATTGTGGCACAGACAAGAAGGCCTAATGAAATACACATACTGTTATCAGGATTTTTTCCCATGTTGATTTAATTATTGCAAAAGTGGAGCACGCTGCATACAAACAGTTTGCATTTCATGGGTTCAGTCTCTTAGTGTGTTGCGTCCTCTATCTGCTGTCTTCTCTCTCTTTCTCTGAGATTGCTGTCCTTTTCAAACTGTAAAATATTCCAATCACTCAACGGGTTTAGAAAATAAATTAACAGAATGTGGTAGATGTCTTGAAGCTGTGTGTGTGTGTGTGTGTGTTTTTATATATATATATATACATATATATATATATATAAAATTTTGAAAATGTGGCAGACAAAGACCTCAAACGATTCTCAACTTGGCTGTAATTATTCATTAAAAAAATGAAGCTTCATAGATCTCAGATCTGATAGAAAAAGAAAGATCAAACATAACCTTGACAGATGATCCTTTATTGTCCCTGTGACCCCTCCGACTGCACACTATTTAGTCTTTCCTTTTATCTTCTCTCCTTATGCTGTTTACAAAGGCCTGCAATTACTGTTCTTACTCTGGTTACGCAAGATGTTGGAATATTCTATAGCTGCATCAAAGTTTGATTTTTCAATTGACATCCTCTTAACCTACTTAACTGCACAGAACCTGCAACTTCTGTGTCTCTTTTCACATTTTATGTGTGTGTGAGAGAGAGAGAGGGAGAGAGAGAGAGAGAGAGAGAGAGAGAGAGAGAGAGAGAGAGAGAGGTGCTGCTGTCAAAAAAACAACAAAGCAGAATTCGAGCAGCATCAGAGAGGTGACACCCCTGTCGCAACCTCTACTTAACCAGAAATTAGAGCTGGAGTGCATAAAGTGGAAATTTTTGAAAAATGTGCACGTCAAGGTTTATCTTTTTTAGCCACCAGTGGCCTCGCAGGACTGAAATTCGTCCATTATCTTCTCAGGCAAGGAAGATGTCATCAACATTGTTTCCAAAGTGTTGCATGGCAGGACTCCAGACCACAAATCCTCAGACAGTGACCTCATATTTGACCTCCTGACCCTCAACCGCACACAGACAGTTCACACACATATGGCATGCACAGCTTTTCAGTGTATTTCTTCATTTCTCTTGCGATTCTTCCCTGTTTGTCCCAGCATCTCCCTCTGTGCACAGCCAAGTGTTTGTGTGTGTGTGTGCATGAAATACAGAGATATGCACCCACACACCTCCTGCTGACAAGTGAGACAAGATGTCACCGTTTTTAGCTGTCATTTAGTTTTCTGCCATTTCACTTTGCCGCCGAAGGTTGAAGGAATATTCTGCTGAACACTTAAACAAAATATGCAAATAAAGAGAGACAAACACGCACGGCGTAGTGAGAAGCTGTGAACATAAACACTTAACCCTGGAAAGATTCAATGATGCCGGATAAAAGAGTGATTTGTGTTCTGCTAAGGGGAAAATGAGTAATCCTATCATTCAGCGTGACATGCAACACAACACGCCGCATCAGTCACAGATGCACACGCGCACACACGACACTAAACACTGCCTATCAGGATGATAAAAGCATGCCTCACCCACACAATAAAGCGTTTGATTTTTCTATTTTCCGTGTCATTCATTTTCTCTTTATGCTGTTGTAAACCTCCTTCCTTCTCTCTCTCTCTTTCTCTCTTTCCCCCAGCGGCATTGCTCCTGACACAACAGCACATATTTGTGTATTCATGTAAATATCTCAACTAATCTCTCTAAATATATTTATGAGATTTAATACCTTTGTACTGTAATACTATGCATGCTGAGCATTGGATTTTTTTTTACACCCTCATGAAGACAAGAACACACACATCCCCTCATACAGACGCACACATCAACACACAGCTTGCATTGGGTGCATACCAATCCCTTGGTCTTTCTTTCTTCCTGCCGGGGCATTAATTCCAGCCCATATTTCCATCTGATTATGGTCCGGTTATACCCGCAACTAATTGAACATTAAATATAAAGAAAGTTAATGAAAATGTCCTTTATCCCCTCCAAACTAGGCCTGAGAACGCATCTATTAACTCAAATTAATCTGGCCCTGGTACGTGTTGCAGGAGAGAAGATATATGCACAGTTTGCTGCCAGGGCGGTGGCCAGGCCAAAATTTCAGCTGAGGCCCAGAAGCATAAGTAGAACAGGTTTGTATTATAGTTGTACATTTGTACTGTTTTTGCTCTTTTTCCGAGAAAAATGTGATTTTCAGACGTGTAATTTCCTGCAACCTGGTGTATTTCTGACACATGTGAGATGCAGTGTAACAAATCAGCTTGTAGGACAAATAGTTAAAAAAAAATCAAGGAAAAAAAGTTAATTTTTGAGTGACTATTTGATAAAATAAACTAGAAAAGCACTCAGAGAGCGCATACCTCCGCCAAGGAGCGTCAGTCCACCCCCAACACAATCTCCCAATTCACATATTTTGTATGGAATGTTACAGATACAAATGTAATTACATACATTTGAAATTTCCTACCGATAATGCAGCGTTCACCCCATCCGACCTAATGAACAGGCGTGGCCTGTAGCGCAGCAGCTCCTAACAGCCTCCCAGCTTCTTAGACAACCGGAGATAAGAATGCCAGCCCAATTGTGCGTATGTTGCTCAGGAAGGAAAGAGAAGTCAGCCATTTTTGCAGTTTGTCGCGTGGAGACCCAAAATGTCATGTGGGCACAGGGGGTTACCCCAAAATCAAGAGTGCCCTCTGGTGGCTTTTAGAGTAAACTGCATTTAATTGTCCACCCGGTTACACTTACATTTAAAAAAAAATCCTGGACCCAGACAGTGATCCGGATCACTGCCAAAATTTCATCATTTCTTTCTTGTCCCATTTCACACATTTCCTGAAAATTTCATCCAAATCCGTCCATTACTTTTCGAGTTATTTTGCACACAAACAAACAAATTAACAAACAAACAAACAAATAAATAAACAAACCAACACCAGCCATCACATACCTCCTTGGCGGAGGTAATAACTACAACATAATCTGAGTCTGCTCTCCCATAGCTTTCCTCCAAATTCTCTCCTGGGATACTTTTCTACTTCTGTAATAGACAAACCTTCCTCTCCTCACACAGGCTTGGGCCAGTTATCTTCATCTTTAACGCACCAGGTCTACATCAGACATTGTGATGTCCTATTCAGTTGTGTCAACTATTCCCCCTTCCACTCTCACTTTAGTGTTTCATTCACTTCCTCTCCCTCTGCTTCTTAATTCAGTGTCTTCCTTCATACTTCACTTTCTGACACAGCAGGTCTCTTGGACTAAAAGTTGATTTTGCTTTCTTGATTCTTGTTCTCAAGTTAGTTCCACCTTTTTTTGATATTTGGTACATACATGTAGAAATCATGCAAAACAATTAAAGTTTTCTAGTAATATCAAGTACACCAACAGAAAATAATTATCTTAATATTACATCAGTATCATCTCTTTCCTTCCTGAACGACATACGCGCAGTTGGGCTGGCATTCTTATCTCCGGTTGACTAAGAAGCTGGGAGGCTGTTAGGAGCTGCCGCGCTTGTTCATTAGGTCGGATGGGGTGAACGCCGCATTGTCGGTAGGAAATTTCAACTGTATGCAATTACATTTGTATCTGTAACGTTCCATACACAATATGTGAATTGGAAGATTGTGTTGGGGATGGAGTGGACTGACGCTCCTTGGCAAAGGTATGCGCTCTCTGGGTGCTTTTCTAATTACATTTAATTTACCTTAATTTTTATAGTTATTTTACATTACACATATGTAAATAAATGTTAAATGTTAATGTTACATTTTTAAATATTTTTAGATATTTCAAAAATACAGATAAAAAAGGAAAATAGAAAGGAAAAATTCAGTAAATTTGATCAATTTTTTTTACTGTGTGCGCTGACATCCACTCATTTAATGTAGCAGAGTTTCTTGAAAACAAACAATGTAGCCCAACTGACTTTTGTGTGCCAGAAATGTAAATGCACATCCCTTCTTACTCACCACCAACTTTTAATGCATTTTGAGTCCTTCCTGTGATGGTACCATCCTGTTATGAGCAAGGATATTTCTATTATGGGCATCAATGAGTTAAAAAAACAACACTGTGCCAAGATAACTGACATTTGCTAGCCAATTTTAGCTAGCTAACCGTGGGCCCTTTAAGTTAGCTGATACAGCGATGTTAGCTAATGTTCCTCACTGCTGGTCAGCTCTCATTTTTATCCCTCCAGCTATCAGATGTGGCAGAAACATGGTGACTTATCACTGAGAAATAAGTTCTAACTGGCTGAAATAAATGTTATTTAGTGGATCGATATGATCATAGAGCCTACGGAGAACTTGCTCAGATTTCTTGACTTTTATCCCAAAACATAAAAAAGTCAAAACACATTCATTCCCACATATAATGCAACACGTTAGCCTGAGAGAGAGAGAGAGAGAGAGAGAGAAAAAAATCTGGTCTCTTAGCAAAATAGGATCCTTCTCTCTGAGCAGGACAGTTAAAAAACAAAAGAAGTGTTGTTCTCCTCCTTCTGAATGCTCTGGCAAATCACTCTAAATTCCTTCATATCTGTTTTTTTTTTTTTTTAAAAAGCGATGTTGATGTCTTGGCTTTCAACTCGGACGCTGCTGCCCTGGGGTTCTCTTCTTACTGCTGTTGGACCATATTTGGACCACCAGCACCCTTCTGTCGCTGGCTGGGATGGAAAACACTCCACAGCCTCTTTTGTTTTATTACCAGAACAAGATTGTTTTAATGAGCAGGTGTCAGAACTGAAGCACCAACACACAGCACAGACAAGTCCAAAACTTTAACTTGATTAATCTGCCATTTGGAGTTCTATTAAATCTGAGATGGTTTAAAAAAAAGAAATCCAAGTGTGACTAACTAACTGAAATGCATTGGCAGCCATTCATGTGAATCTGCTACGAATTGTCGTGTTTTCTAATGGGCTTGTTAGTTTTACTCCTTCTGCGCTTTTCTTTTCAGACGAGCTTCCTGTGCGAGTGGCTCTAACAGAGGCAGAGACGCCCGCTGTGAGTGCAGCCGACAGACAGACTGGTGCAAGAAAAAAGGAGGAAACAATGAATGGATGGATGCTTTCATTCTGATGAAAGGAATAAATGCTAAGGCATTTATTTTGTCTATTATCCCTCTAAAAAGCCCTCTCCATTCCTGGCTCCCCTCCTCTTGCTCCCCCAGGCCCCTCATATTAGCATCTCTTCTGGACAGCGAGGGGTTAACTAACCCGTTTAAGGGGAACCACAGAAAACAATACTTGGACCCCAAAAAGACAATGGCAGTGCCTTTCTCCTCCGTATTTGTAATTTAACATCAAAAGGCTCCTCTCCCAGCGACCTCTGAGAGCCAGCGTCTCTTTAATGAAGCGCCCCACCCCCCTTAATCACATTCAAATTGGTTAGTGTTCAGAAAATAGAAATATGTATTAGATAGCAATAAATTTTCATCATTGGCTAAGCCTGCTTCTTAATTGTCCTGTCCCAAGGCTTGGGAATTTCATTGTTCGTTAGGTGCTTAAGTCCCCCATCTCATTCAGTCTCTCTGACATTACTGCTGAGGGCTCTAATGCCCAACTAATTTGAATGGGGATTTACATGATAGAGCAGGGAGCATTAAAATGTGGAGGGAAGGGAAAAAAGGAAAAAAGGAAAAAGGGGGGAAACGGCTTCTTTCACTTCAAAAGTCACTTTGTTCAAAGTCAAATGACAGTGTTTAAAGATGCTCTATCTCTCTCTCCTCAGGATTTTGGACAGCAGTGCCAAGTTTAATGGTTCGTTATCTTAGCCCCTCTCTGTCTTCCTCACTCTCCTTACCTCTTTTTCTCCTCCTGCCGCCAACCATACGCTTTTGTTTAGTGGCACCATACTGCTTCAGAATATACATTGTTTTTGAATGATTTTGAATTGCAAAACACTTCTTGTCATTTTTCATTATTTTTTCCTCATATTTCTGTTTCTCTGCGTGTCACTCAGTAGTACGCCACCAGGGGTTTAAGAACCTTATTGAATAGGCATGAAGGTCCACATTTGTGTGCACATGTGTACTGAGTGATTGTGTATGTGTGTGTATTCAGTGTAGTTGTGATACTGGGTTAGGTCCATTGCTGTTACTTTCACTTCAATCTGCCATGTAACCCATTCCGCCCGGTGTTTCTGGCTGGCGGCTTTTCTCACTGCAAGAGAAAAAATGCTTGGAATTGTTTTCTGTTTGTTCTGGAGGTATTTTGGATCAGAGGTAGATTGTGTGCATCTGTTTGTGTTCCTCCAAGTATGTCTATTTTGGATCAGTGTGAAATAGAAGCTGTGGCGATAAAGAGAATCAGATGTTTTCTGATGTGCACAGTTGGACTCTGTGTGTGTCTGGCAGAGCAGACATATAAATGTCCATAAGGCAGACACAAGGCAAACACTTTGCATGGGGGGAATTAGAATTTTGGCGGTGCAATATCTTGTGCACACATTTGTGCACGTGTCTGACTGTGTGTACACATTTTAGACATGAGTGTACTGAATGCGCATGCAAGCATGTGGATTTCATATTGTGGTGTGTGTGCTTTCATATGCTGCCCACCTGTTGTTAGTAGCCAATGTATCCACAGCTTCTACTAACTGATAGAAATCCTCTCGTAGCGTTCAGCATTCTGGTGAATATTAGATGAGAAAAACTGAATTATAACACAGTGTCATAGCCGACTGTTTACCTCACTTTAATTATTGTTTGCTGCTTTTTAGATTACAAATGGTGACACTCTCCACCTCCAATTCCCCGTAATTAGTGCGGCTGCTTTGACCCACGTGTCACCAGAGATGAGAGGAGGTTGCAGAGGGTCAAAACTAATGAGAGAAAGGGGTCGACCTTAGACACAGACTCAACCTGGGGCAAAGAGGGCATCATCACACAAAACACACAATACCACACAGGAGAGGAGCTTTTAAAAAAACGCAAGAAACTACTCATTTCACACCTTTCTGCATTGACAATGACAGTGTGCTGGATTCTTAACACTTGGAAAAAGAGAAAATAAAAGCTGAGAAGAGTTGTAGTTAAATCAATACTGGTAAGAGTCATTGAGCAACTTGGTGGGAAAATATTTTCAATTTAATTCCGTACAGTATCCAACCATCACTTGCGTTTTATTGTTCAGCTTGTTATCTATGGATATCGAGCTAAATGTCTCACATCTAAAGATCAGAGTCAGAAAGGGAAGGGTTAACTCTGATAATCACCTGTATTGATCTGTGTGTGTTAGAGGAAAAACTGCTGGTTCCAAAGCAGCCAACCATGAATGGTTATCGATTCTATCATAAAGACCGGCTGTCTCCTGAGTCTATGGCTCTTTAGGTAATCACCGATGCCTGCTTTTTTTCCCCCTTTCTGGCACTCCAAGAAGTTCATATCTTACACCTGTCCTCCTCACCAGACCTCTGTCACTTTAGAAACTCATCGCACCTCAGAGGATACACACCTCGAAATTTACAGTGTGTCCCATTTGCTTACTTTTGCCCAACATTGAATCTGGGCCACATCTCCTCTGGTGCCTCATCCTCTCCCCACTTCATCCACTTCTCACAATTGCCTAAATATTCATCCCACAGAAACCGTATTTCCCAAAGCTTCATTGTGCTCATACAGACAGACAAGCAAACAGACAGACAGGCGGCAAACGAGGAAGCACATACTAATCAGGCTTATGATGCTAGTGGGCTAATAGAGCCGTGTGCCCTGCTTAGACCGCTGCTGTAAATGATTAGCCGGGCTCAGGCTGAGCTGTATTAGCCGGCCTGCCATTACTGATAGCTCCTGGCTCCCAACTTTATCACAGTGATAAAGCCCCGCTAGAGCTTGCATTAGAAACAATCAACCGATCTCCTCTGGTTTTGTGTCTAGGTGGGAATGGTGGCAGATACGTCTCTACGCTGGGAACTGAAGGAGGATGCTCTCCCACGATGCCTGATTCCGATAACAGGACAAGAATATAAGGAAGGTGAGAAGAGCTGCCTGTGACTCTAAAACTATCAGAAAACACAGTACAAAATAAAAGAATAGGTCTTCAACATGTGATCCCCTTTTTTGTACTGGGACCTAGCCCTGAAACATCATCTGAGACTCCAAATTAGATCAAACTGAGGTTTGAATCAGCACCACTGACTGAATTTAGCCTTACATTTGTATGAATATAGATTAATAATTGTTGAGTGTCTGTGTGGTCATATCCAGCAGCACCCCTAATGACCTCTTTCTGAAGTGGAGAGTAATTATTTTGAGCATTTATTCACCAATGTCACACCACCGACACCCACTCATCACCCTTGGACACACACACACACACACACAAACACACACACACTGAGGCACATATGAGCACACACACACATCTCAACTCCTGGACTGGCATGCAAACGGGAAGCAAGGTATATTTTTATTTTGTGCTGGTTGCAGAAATGTGGGTGTGATTCTCTTTGCATGCCAGTGTGGAAGCAAAAATCACTCAGGGAACACACACAGGCTTATACAAATAATGCACACATGCCCAACCACACACACACACACACACACACACACACACACACCATGCCTTCATACACAACACGTACACACACAAAGACAGACAAATGAGACCTTAGTGAAATAGCTCGTGGGTTTTCTGCTATGGTCATGATTTCCTTCAGGGCTGTGAAAACACTATGCATATGGAGTCCATCTCCTCTATGGCTTAACACTGAGACGAACACACACACAGCGTCAACATGTGTACACTCACACAAGTAATAATATTCTCTCTCTCGCACTTTGGGCCTTCTAGTGTGAAGTTTTCTGGCTTGGTACAGGCAGAAAAAGTGCAATATAAAAGTGGACAAGGAATTACTGAAGGAAGCATGACGAGAAATTATGTCATAAGCAGAAATTGCATTGAATGAAGGATTCTGCCCAGAGGCTTGCGTATGTGTATGTATGTGTATGTTTCTAATATTCATTTGTGGTGTGAGTGAGAAGTTTTTAAAGTGAGTTAACAGCGGAAGGTATTCTGGCACAGCAGAAAAATCAATAAGAACAGTTGTTTTTTTCATCAGAGCGGCTGTCTATTGAGTTACTCCAGCTCTGCTAACAGGTTATCAATTCAGGGCAGTGTGTGTGTGTGTATGTGTGAGCGCGCGGCTGTGTATATATTCATTAACATCCTTATCACAAAACAGGCACATAGAAACTCCACCCAGTACTGTGTCTCGGTCTCTCTCTGTGCTTTGACTGGGTCGAGGTGTTGAAGTATTGACCAGTTGCCAGGGGATAGGAGCTATTGATTGTGACTTATCCAGCTGTTTATATTTGAACCCTGGGTTTAACCTCCATCGATCGACACACACCTCGCAGTCTGCAAGGTGCTCAACTCTGCTTTCCACTAATGGGGCTAAATGCTTGTGCAACAGTGTGTGTGTGCCGACATGCTTTTGTGTGGCCTGGAAGCACAACTTGCCCTGTGCTGCTTTTCTGTTCAGTAAAATAGGGGGTTTCATTGTAAAAAAAAGTTTTGTTTGGTTGTTTTTTTACTAGATGATGTGTGTTGGTGTGTTGTACAAACACGTGTACATGCATTGCAGCATTCATTTAATTTTCCGCTGAAGGAAACCATAAAAATCCTTATTCAAAAGGTCGCTAAACAATCCAGACTAACATTTTCATATTGAGTCTTCTTCAGTCTGTCGCTGCCATCACAACTTTTTAAGGTCTCAGAGGTCACTTGATTTAATTTGAATATTTTCCTCGCATATTTAATAATTGGCTTAATAACATGCTTGTTATTCAGTGACCAATACTCACTAACTTTACCTTGACTCTCTCAAGATGTCACCGTCGTACTTTACATACGCACATACAAACTTGCACTCACTCCCACAGATATGCTGATACAATGAAGCTGATCTTTATTTTTTGTTTTCACTCTGAAGGGGAAGGTTAAGCTTTATGCACTCCTCTTCCACTATTTGTTAAACCGTGAAAGGATTCTTCTAAAGGCCTTTCTGCTGCAGACAGTTTTCCATTTCTCTCCATTTCACTCTAGCGTGGCCCTCACACCAGCCCCCCAACCTTAGCTGGTTCAAATAAGCAATTATTATGTGTGAATGTATGTCTGTTCATGTTTGTCTGGGACTCAATGTCAGATTTTTAGAAAAGGAATAAAAAAGAAAACTTTAGTTTAGGTGACACCTTCAGTTTGTGTATTGGTGTGCACGCATGTGTGTGTATGTGCGCACACTTTCATATTGTCGTCTGTGTATGCCTGTCTCCCTCCCTCTCCATTTGAAGGGTTGTAATGAGTCATCAGGGAGAGCTGATGTGAATTATTAATATTCAATCATGATGCTGTTCATGAATTAACCGAAGCTGGAGGAGGAGGGGTCGACAGGAGAGAGTGTGAAGGAGGGAGACAGAGAGAGATGGTGAAGATTGTACTTGAAATGTAGGAAGAGGAAGAGGTAAAGCAGCAGGATATGGCACAGAAACACAGGGAGACTTTCAGAGCAGGCAAAAGCCCAGAATGTTGGTTATAAGCTCAACCCAGTGGGAGATTACTTCTGAATGGTACATACACTGTAGTTTCAGTGCTGTATTGATATACACATTGTGTTTTTATTTGAATTTATTGTTGTGGGTAAAGAGTAATGAAGCAATGACAATAACAAAGACGCTTCAACATGGCAGACTTGTTAAAAAAAGACTTTTGTCATTTTTGTGTTGGTTATTTTTGGATGCTGGCCAGACTAGAGGTACATTTTATTTAATTATGTACATTTAATTATGATAGAGCTCTAAATGCAGCCTTCTCAGATGAATCATATTTTGTCTTAAAAGTGATTACATTTTAATATATATAATATATATTATTATTATATATATATTATAATATATATATAATATATAACCGATCAGGCTTAACATTACGATCAGCTGTCTAATATTATGTTGGTCCCCCTTAGGCCCTCAAAAATGCTCTGAACCATTGGGAATGGACAAGAGGACCTCTCCGGGTGTCCTATGGGGTCTGGAACTAGGACGTTTGCAGTGGATCCTTTGGGTACTCTGGCTTGTGCAGTGGGGCCTCTGTCCATCAAACTTTTTCCACTGCATCCTGTTGATGCTTGATCACAATGGGGTGTGGGAAGTTTGGAGGTCACATCGACATTTTGGGCCATTGTCATGTTCCTAAACATGTTCCTGATTGTTTGATGGTTTTTCCATGTGGTGGGGTGCATTTTCCTGCAGGGGTAGGCCAGTGACATTTGGGATTTACAATTGCATGAGGGAGTGTGCTTGTTCATGGACAGTGTTTATTTGGGTGTCTAAGTCTGATCAACATAGATGCCAAAATCCAAGGTTTTCCATCAGAACACCACATAGTAGCAATGTGATCAATATTATTCACTTCACCTGTTACTGGTTATGAAGTTGTGGCTGATCAGTGTATATAGATATATACTGTTCATTTTCTCCAGGGGTGTCAGGCAGTGTTTAAAAATCATGTAGAGAGCATTTGTTAAACAGTGTTCACGTTCTTCTTACTGATGAAACTTTTAAAAGTATGTTACAGATGACTGCAGATATACAGCATTCTGCAAAGAAACCTAGTGATTGATATAGGTCAAGTACATTCTATCCAATAGCAGATGATGCCGTGCTGAAAGGAAGGCAATGCAACTAAGAATGTTGTGTATCTAAAAGCCTCTGCAAGGCCACTGTAAAAGAAAAAAGTTAGCAGATAAATGTTTCAAGTTTGTGTAAATCTGAAACAGTGATGCAACTTTCTCAAATTCAAAGCCTGAGCTCACAGTCTGTCAGTCTACTACACTGAAAGCTGTTAACAGTTTTGCAGTGTGCGCCTATTCAAATAACATTTCTGCATAAAGAGCCTGCAGATAACCTGAATAAATGCCCGATGTTAGGCAATGTGGCATTTACAAAAAAAAATGTGACACAATTTGTGGAATTCATCTCTCTTAGGAAAACAGCAGTCCAACTATTGTTGTGTGTTAACCAAATAATGTCTGATATTTAGTGGAACTATTGCTACGTAAATTTCCCCTCAGAAAGTTCAAATCTTAAGTAAGATTTATTGAAATTTTCCGACACAAGTTTATAATGTGGACAAATAATTTTAATACTGAATGAATTCTTACAGACTGGTGAAAATGAATGCCAGGAAAAATGATAAATTTCAAAATCGCTTACCCTTGTGAAGTGATACAAAAACATCACTAGCACAATGAATGTTGAATTTAATAGAAACTGTGTGTGGGTGTAGATTGTTTGGCAGCTAAAACCGAGTTACATTGCTACTGACACTGTAAACAGTGGAGAAAATGGGAAACACTGTCCTGGGCTCTGCAGCAAGACACTGTGTAGAGCTCACCTGGAAAGTGATCTTTAGTTGATAGATTCAATTTGTTTGTGATATTTGGCAGATAACTGCTACTATGAAAAAGCTTTAAACAGAAAGCACGTCTGACATTCCTACAGAGAGTCAACAATGTTTCTTTTAAGACTGCAGACTTCCGTGTCCCCAGGCGTCACCTTGTATTGACACAAATACAGTGGTTCAGTGTAACACGAAGATACAAGATGTCAGCTTTCATTCTCTATAACTCGTTCTTCATGGTGCGGCCCTGGGGTTATTGATATTCACAATCTAATCCTTAGTGTGTGTGTGCGTGTGAGCGTGCGCGTGTGTGCGTGTGTGTGTGTGTGTCTCATAGAAGACCCATAGTGCATATAAACAGCTGTCAGGGAGGTTCGGTTTTGATGTGCGTATGTTGTCTGCTGTCACTGCAGAGTTGGATTGAGTTTGTAGGTTATAGGTTATCAGATGCTCACAAAGACAAAATGCACAATCACGCACGCACACACTTGTATGGACAAACACACATATCTTTGTGCTTGTAGACCTGACCTGACAGTTCTATCTCTGTGAGCAGACTCTCAGGCTCTCACTCTCATCTCTCCTGCCCTCCCTGCATACCTTAATGTTTTTGTGTGCATTGTGTAGTTGGATATGAATGGTGGGATTGTTGTCATCCTACCGATCATTATTCCACCTTAGTGAGTACAGCTCAAGGTTGACAAATTTCTCTCATGATCACAAAGGGAATTAAAGAGATTTGTGATATTGTTTACTGCCATTATTTGCTAAATTCCCACATCATCATTTACACAGAATTAGCAACAGATTTTTATAACAAGCTTGCATCACCTTTTCCTCTATCACCTGTGTTCTTTTCACTCCAAGTGATGACCTGTTGGTCACTTTAAACCACTTCTCTGTCCAGTTTCAACCAGGTGTATTTTTTTCAGTTCCCTTCCCATCAGGAATAACGTTGATCATATTGGTACTATGTACAGTTCTGCTGGAAAACCTTTGATTTTGGCATCCGTGTTGATGAGACTTATACACCCAAATAAACATTGTCCCAGAAGAAGCAGTTCTGGGAGTTCCATTTTCCTCATGCAAATGGAAATCCCAAATGTCACTGGCCTACCCCCACAGGAAAATGCACCCCACCACATGACAACAACATCAAACAATCAGGAACATATTTAGGAACATGACAATAGGCCAAGATGTTGATTTGACCTCTAAACTTCCGACACCCCATTCTGATCAAGCAACAAGTTTGATTGACAGAGACCCCACTGCACAAGCCAGAGCACCCAAAGGATCCACTGCCAACGTCCTGGTTCCAGACCCCATAGGACACCCTGAGAGGTCCTCTTGTCCATGCCCAATGATTCAGAGCATTTTTGAGGACCGAAGGGGGACCAACACAATATTAGACAGGTGGTCATAATGTTGCGCCTGATCAGTTTATGATTTTACCAACTCAAACAAGAAATGTCTTCTAACTGTCCTCTCTTGAAGCATTAACTCAAACCAAACTGCACAAAACATTTCCCTCACTGTCATTTTAGCACAATAATCAAACTTATTTTTTTTATTTAGCTGCATGGAAAAGTTCTACCTTCTCGTTGCATCATTTTATATCCCGAAATTGTTTGACATATTTGGTATCTTTAGAAGCTGGTATGTTGGCCAGAAATTAAATGAAGCGTCTTTGGGTTTGAACAAAAGTTGGATTTGCAATGATGGACTCAGAAAAGGGCCTGCAGAGCAGAAGAAGTTAGCATTTTTTATGAGAAAAATCCCTGGTCTTGGCAGAGATGCAATACCCAGTGGTTTGCTGTGCCTGGCACCCTCTACCTGGCCTAGGCAAGAATGAAGCCCACAACTAATGCAGCCCTTAGCTTGCTCTTCAGCTCTTACAGACGGGCCAAATAGGAACTCCTGAGAGGTGCTGACCCACACACATCCTAACAGACACATATAAGTTCACATTCGTACGCAAGAGTGACTTTACTGGCTACATTCACTCCACAAACCAAACTCTACTAACCTTCCTCTTAACACTAAACTGAAATCCTAACCCTGAATTAATAAGGAGTGGCAAAATATCACTGTGAGGACAGTTGATCCTTATAAGTAAAGAAAAATAAGCACAGTCTTGCACACATGCACTCTGTTCCTCCTTCCTCTCTCTTGCAGTTTCTCTCCTTTCTCTGAAGGTATGTTTCCAACCAAGTGTTGTGCAAATTTTAAGCGTATTTCCAAAAAGTCTATCAACTAGTGCTATTTGAATATTCTCAAGAGGGTGTAACAAGGGCACATAATTAAAAGAGCACCAGAAGCTCTTCTGTACCTCTGGTACGTCGGGGTATTTCATTGCTGCTTTCCACCTAATATGGCATTTATGTTCTTTTCATGAATTAATTTGTCTGCTCTGCCACTATTTTTACTCGTTATTTTATTAGTTTTTGGAGGAGCTAGAGAGAATAACGCTGGGTGGCAGCAATACACTGATTCCTCTGCTGAAAATAAAAGAAAAATAACACCATTGTTTGTCAGAAAAACTTTCATCAGCCTTTGTTGCATCTTCTGTTTATGGATTCAGCATTATTTCATCTTAGCCAAGTGTAGAAACATTTTTAGCACACTTAGATTACTTTATATATTCCAGTAAAAATTTTAATTGGAAGGAATATTTGAAGATGGTCTACATAAAACTGTGTAAAAGCAATCAGCTGTTAGATGTTCTGCGTGTGGTTTGTGTTAATGCATGTACAGTCTAGTTCGAATTCCATATTCGTGCAGCCTTTGTACAGTAGGTGTGCATTTTTGACAAAGTATGTGTATATGCATGAATATAAGTGAGTGTGTGTGTCAGTGAGTGAGACAGGCCAGAGGTAGAATAGTAGAATGCAGTATTCAGGGGCAGATTAAATGAGGGTTTTGTTCAGTTTGCTCCAGATGTTGAGTCTGTGTGTTTTATTTTTACATTCTTGGCCTGCAGCCCATATATATTTTGGATTGGGCAGAGAGTATATAATATCAGTGGAAAATGCTGCGGTCTGGTACCTTTTAAATAACATTTCCTCCTTTTTCTGCTGCTGTCCTGTTTTTCTTTCCATGTTGTCTTTTATTCGGGAATGAGCTTTGAGAGGTGATGTTTAGAAAAGCGCTGAAATGAGACTGGCTGCAGGGTTCAGGGAATAACTGGAGATCTATCCATGCACACACACACACTGAACACCTAGAAAACCACACACAAAAGCAGCTGCTGCCGTTAAATTCAACGTGTGGGCAAAGAGGAAGAAGTCGAGGTCTTAAATGAAGAAGGTCAGGCGAGCAGTCGTGTGTCTTGGAGTGGCCTTCTTTAGGCGGTGGGGAGTGGGAGATGTAGTTGTACTAATATTTGGCTCGGTCCCCTTGGTCAGTGGAAGGAATTATACCAAAGGGGCTCAGGGACCCACATTTTGGACCTTCCTTTCCTCTTTTTCTGATTTATTTCAGAACAAATCTGGGCCGAAGCGGGCTAAAATCTGCACTAGAGCAGTTAATGGAGTTGTAAAGCTGGGGTTGGCTCCAGGGAAATATAACCACAAGGCTTAAAAAGTTCTCTCTCTCTCCGTCAGTCTGTATGTGCATGTCTCCCTCTGTCCTGTGGTGGGCCCACTCCTGTTTGTAAACCCTCAGTTCAGTTAAAAGAAAAAGTTTTATCCCTCACATTCACCCTGATGGTGGCCTTGTCACAGCTAATCCTGCATGTGTACCATGGGACCAATATGGGTTTTCATGATAGAATATAGACTACTTTAGATCACTGATTTGAGTGTCTATCTTACTATCTAATATGTTAACAAGTTACAGTGAATTGTTTGAATGTATCTGCTTGGTGCATTTGTGTGCTCACTGTGCACAGGTGGGAGGAGAGGATCAAACATTCATTAAAATAAAGAGGCACAATGTAAGCTTTTGACATTGTGGTGGAAAATGTGTCTTAAACTTTGTACTGAGAACAGACATCTTAAACTGTTTCTGGTACAGCGTCCATCTGCTTGACACAAATGTGCTCCAATAATAGAATAAAAAAAGATAGATATGTAAAATGTAAATATATTGTTTTGTTGTGTGTCTGCAGCAGCTATGAAAGTCTAAACTGATCTCTAGATTAGTGGGGTTAGGACACATCAGTGCAATATCTCTTAGTGTTAATGCCAGGTGATTCAAAATTCTGTTACCCTCCAGCAATTTAATTACTTCTAAGTCAAACATATTTATTATTTGCACTCCAGCAAATTAACTATCACTTTAGATTTACTACATTCAGGCCTCAAACTCATTTAGTACACCTTTCATTGCAGCATTTCAAATCCTTTTAAACGTTTCATATGTCCACCTTTATTTTTGACGACAGATTCAATCCTCTTCAGGATGGAGGATGTTGGTGCTGTACAAATTTCGGTAAAGGTGTTCTGCCATTATTCACACACCATTTTTGTATGCAACTTTTTGTTAGTGGGTTTGTGTTGTTCTGCCTTTCTCTTATCCAGAAGCATTCCATTGGATTCAAGTGAGGTAACATATTTGTCCAGATCAGATTTTTTGTTCTCCTTAGAAACTCTTGTGTGATTTTGGCAATGAGCTTTGGATTGTTATCATGCTGGAATATCCATCTTCTGCCAAACTTCTACAGGCTGGGAGTCATCTAGTGAGCCATAGGCATAGATGTTGCCATCTATAAATGTCATCACCTCAACAACTTTTTCACTCATGCAGCCCCTTATCATCACACTCCCACTTCTGTGCTTCACTGTCAGGACTATGCATTTACTGTGGTGGTCCTGACCAGGTTCATGTCAAATATGATGGACCCCTTCTGGCCCAGACACATTTATTTCACCAGTTTATCTTTCATCTCGCCAAAGAATGTGCTCCCAATGTTCATCAAGCTTTTTTCATTTTCTTTAGAAAAGTTTCATAATGCAGTTTTGTGCTATACTTGCTATCGCACTGATAACCCAAATTGGAAGCACTTGCCCATACGTTTTTCTGAACTTGACTGCAGTTTTGCACCATTGGTATCATTTTCATAAGATGCTGCAGTTCTGATTAGTGGCACTATGGCTCGTTCAGTACCTCCTGATTACTGCTGCTTGAATGGTAACTAATCGTCCTGTACCTTTTTCAACTTTGGGAAGTCTTACAATTAGATACTTCAATTCCTCGGGCAATTCTTTACATTGTGGTGCCACAATACAGAAACAGATAGTCACAACCAATAGTACCAAAAGTGAGAAAGATCTGGTGTTCACAACCCATTTTTGACAATTAGGCTGATTTGGTTTCATTGATCACAGGTTCTCTAACTTGTTTATCAGGGATCACAGGTGTAAGATACTACTTTGGGGTCTGTATTTTCAACCTAGTCTCCAAACCATTTGTTCTTGATTGTTCATACGGCAATATATTCTACTTGTCAGGGCCATACTCACTTCTGTTGGATACATTATATGTGGGAGATGACAGCAGCTCATCAATTCTCAGTGTCGCTGTCTCCTTTCCCAGTTTAGTTTCTGTGAAAGTAGCATTCATGTTGTGTTCTTAACATTGTGTTTTACGGTGTGATGTGACTGTAATAGCTGGGGTTGATGCGGTCAAATAAAGTGCTTTATCAACAGTATTTATTTCTAGCATCCTTGTACGAGTTAAATAAGAAACACAACTATATGTGTGACTGGCAATGAGTGCATTTATTAATCACCACACCCTCTGATTTATATTCAACTTAAGGCAACTCTTTGGCATGTTGCACTGCTGCATGTACTGAAAGAGTCAAAAGTAATTACTGTTAGACACCTAATACTATGCATGAGTTGTGTGCAGTTAAAATAGGGCCCAGAATATTTCATAGCAGCTGGTGAAAGGCAGAAGGATAGGCAAAGTTTGCCAGTTTGCCAGTGTTCCTCTTAGTATGGCACACTTTCTCTATTCAGTGTTTCTCTTTCAGTGGTGTGGTGAAAGCAGGGACAATAGAGTTATCACAATTGTGCACTGGTTAAGCAATGACCAGCCCCAAAATGCGAAGAGTGTATGAACCAGAGAAGAAGAGCAACTCTCAACTTTCATGGCGTGGAGGGGGATGAATGAGTGTTGTTGAATGAGAGAGGGGAGAGGTGTCGCTGCACTCGTAGCCCAGCCGAGACAGAGAGGGTTGGAGGGTGCTGGGGCAAAGGTCAGCAAAGAGGGGGTGGAGGGTGGAGGGAGGGGTGTAGTGAAGGATGAGGGAGTGAGAGAGAGGGACGGCATCTGGATTCAGAACAGTTCCCAGCCAAGCTACATTTGTTTAGTCTAAAAATCTAGTGTGGAGGGAGCAGAGGGGGCAGAAAAAATGTAAGGCCAAGAGAATTAAAGCATTCAATAACAGAGAGAGGAAGGAGAGAGCAGGTATGGATGTGTGTGAGAGTGTGTTTATGCCTGCATGGCATGTCACACAAGTACGGCATGCTTCTCTGAATTTGGAGGGGTGTTTTATTTTAGTCTGACCAGTGTTTTTTCATTGTGAAAGTCTTTACATTCCCTGTGTCAGTGGTCAGATCTGGAGCCGTAGTGACCACCTCTTGACGCAATTTGTTTAATCAGACAGATTTTAAATTCCCCATTTATAATGCAATCATCCAGAAAACTACTTTGGATGCTAAGAGCAAAGATGATCATGTCCAGATGGAGAGAAGGGTTTTATTTCCAAAATAAATGCTTCTGATGAGGCTAAACTGAAGAGAACTATCTGACTGCTGCTCTCACTGAGTCACATTGTACTAGTATCCGGATCACTTATGCTGATGACTGTAATGCTGTCATAATCAATACCAATGATGACATAAACTACACAGATAGGATTTGAGTTGTAGAAAAAAAAAAGTTTTCATGTGTGTGTCCGTGTTTGTTTTTTGTGCATCTTATGCGCTCAACTCCTTCCTCCCCATCTGTACCAGATTCAGGTCTCAGGGGAGGTCAGCTCCTCTTGACCTCTACGTTCCACAGCCAGGCACCACAACTCGGCCACACACACATGTGCATCCAAACACTTCACATACAAAGACACCACACAAACACACACACATGCAGTGTCCCACCTCATAAACACCCCACTGCCCTAACACTAACAACCTCGCTATAGGCAGACACATAAATACCTCTCTACGGTGAAAAAAACAAGCTGTTTTCGAAACAACAGCATACCAGGAAACATTTCTTGAGGGAAACGGCAGCAAAGAGAGAGCAAGAGAGGAACATTGCATATGAAGTCATCCAGACAGAGGCCAGTGTTTTTACCTATCAGGGTGTCCCAAAGCCTTCATGCTGTTGGATGTACAGATAGGGCTTTGTTTAGCTGGAATTTAGTTTTGAGCCTTCCCCGGCCCCTCACTCACCGACCTTTGGCCCCCAGATGCACACACACAAACACATGCACACACAGTGATATAGGGGGGTTTCTAGGTTTTACAGTATACAACATTAGGCACAGTCAGACAGGACATTGTGCTGAGCTCAATGCCAGCTTTTATTCTTTGATAAGCCACTTCTGGATGTGTGCGTGCGAACAGTATATGTGTGTTTGCTTATATTTGAAGTACACACTGACTATATGTGTGCGCACTGTATGTTTGAGAGCATTTAAGCGTAAATTAGAGTTTATGTGAAGGTTGACATGGTTAGTGGCAACAATTTATAGGTAATTGTATCTGGAGACCTATTGAACAGACTGAAGTGAGTTTTTTGTATTTTTTTGATGTCAATCTATGTGGCTCCATGACCTGTGACCCAGTGTCTTGTCTGTGACCTCATCAAAGAGAGACGAGAAAACAAGCATCCCTCTTGAGGACAGCAGCCATTCATCACTCCATCTTCGTCCCTTTTTAGAGCCTTCTGTCTGTCATGAGGAGAAATCAATGTCTTAAAAGGAGAGAGGGAGACACAAAGATACAGACACAAAGAGCACAGTCTCTCACACATTCTGCCATAACGAAGCACAAAGAGTGAGAATCTATGCGCAGCACTACTTCATGAGTTTGCTGTGAGGCTGTAGCCATTGTTTGTACTCAAAGTACTTGACCTTGTGATGAAAGGAATGAAACAATTTTGCAGAGCTGCATGTAGAACCTCAAAAAAGGGCTGGTCTCATTGTCCCCACTAAAGGTTGTTTATGACTTGAGGATTTCTTTGATCTCCCCCCCCCGATCAAAAATAATAATTGTATACATTAGATAAAATAACTGTAAATTCATTCTGTGTTTATATTAGCTGAGTTTATCTTTGTATTGCAACAATGACAGAACAAGACTGTGAGTGACTGTAAGTTAGGGATAAGTTTAGAAGGTATAACATCATTGCAGTTTCGGTCTCACTATTGCCTAAATACTAAACACTGCCTATTGTTCTTTACAATATTTGATTCACAGTGTGTCCTTGTCAGTATAGTGCAATCAAGTGTGTTGGCACTTGTTTAACTGGTGAAGGTTCAATTACAGTTAACACTTGAAACACAATACATGTATGTATGAATGTAGGTTGTATAGTTGACAATGTGTCATTAAAATGGACAAACTAGGGAATCTGATCCATCAAAGTAAAAACCAGATGGATAATAGCGACTTTGTTGAAGGATAAATCTCTGCCAAACTCAAAAGAAAGTGAACGTGCTCCACGTTCAGCACCGATCTCCTGGTTACTAAATGATTTATTCATGTTGGATAATGTCATGTAAATGATTTTAACAAAGTACAACCACCACCGAATACTATCTATTAGAGGAGTTAGAAGGTAAATATTTAATATAGGAGTTAAAGGGCAAAATTTTGGATGAGCTATCAAACTGCAAATGTACAAACAAATGTATATTCAGATTTTAAACTAAGTCAGTCCTGGGAGTATTTCTACACATCTATATTACCCTGAAAGTCAGAAACGTATTAGGTAGACAGTTTCATCACAGCAGTCAGTCAGATAGTACTCATTCCACTGCTGAATGCCACAACCTAACATCACAGAAAATCGCGGATACAGTCAGCAGCCTTCTGTCACCACACTGAATACCTGCAAACAATAGCTGACAACAAGGAATCCTTTAACCTGGTTGACCCTCAAACAGAAACATTTTTGAAGGGCTCTTCCTACTCGCTTCTGTTTAGCCAGAACTAAAGACCGCTGCAGAAAGAAATCTGACAGGGTGCATTCAAAAGTACCTTTCATCTCTAAATTGGAATCAATTCCTAAAAGTGTGGTTTATCCTGAGAATAATACATTTAATAAGCATAATCCTACACTAAACCTAAAACTTCCTTCACACCTGTGTTGACAGCCGCCCTGTGTCAACTTTCATACTGTGCATACAGCTGTTTATATAAGCT
Organism: Dascyllus trimaculatus; assembly: GCA_024666655.1. Classification (NCBI taxonomy): domain Eukaryota; kingdom Metazoa; phylum Chordata; class Actinopteri; family Pomacentridae; genus Dascyllus; species Dascyllus trimaculatus. The sequence continues at coordinate 19,364,621 of CM045450.1, forward strand.
CCTTGTGATCCCTCTTGGGGTATACAGTATGCAACAGAGGTAAGTACATTCCTATGCAATATCACTTTGATGCCAAATTATTATAATTTTATTACCTTACAGTAATTGTATTTCTTCTACGGTGAACATCAAAAAATTTGCTCTTATGGAAAATTTTAAGCAGTTTAGATATGCTATATTAGAAATACATATCCCACGATAGTAACACAACAGTCTGTACACCTTTCAATACAGAGATCCAAATCTTATATATTTTTTCAACATTTCTAATGTCCATCTTTATTTTTGAGTCAATCCACCTTGAAATGGAGGATACCATTTTTGCAGAAATCTTAGAGACAATATTTCTCACCTGCTTTTGCTGAATGAATTCTGTTGCCTAGTATGCTTTCCATTGTTATGCTGGAATATTCCTCTTCTACCAAAATTTTGCAGACTGGGTGTGATGCTATCATCCACTATTTTGGTATTTGGTTTATTTTTGGTATCCACTGGCATACAAGACGTTGTCTATAGACATCATCTCTCCAACACCGATTGCACTCATGCAATCCTATATCTTCATATAGTCACTTATGTTCTTCTCTGTCAGGACTAAGCATTCACTGTGATAATCCTGCCCAGGTTCATGCTGGAAGACATCTAGACTGAACAAATTCATCTCGGTCTCATGTGGATTGCTCTGAATGTTCATTTGGCTGTTTTTAATGTCTGTTTTTAATGGCTACCGTATAGCTCACTGAGTTAAGGTGTTACCACATGGGTGCAGGTCGCCAGCAGCGGTCGTGAGTTCGAGTCTGGCTCACAGCCCTTTGCTGCATGTCTCTCTCCTCTCTACCCCCTTTCACTCTGTCTATAAATAAAAAAAAAAACTTTAAAAATCTCCCCACATAAAAAAAATAAAATAATGTTTTTTTTTAATAAAGTTTCATCTTGAAGTTTTGTGCCAAAGAGCAATAAAGGGTTGCTTCCTTGGATGGCATCTACAGAGGTTGATGTAATGCAATGTATTTTGCACGGTCTGAGCCGTCACCATAACTCTGATAACCCCTGTGCCACTGAGTCTGAAGCAGTTTCCTGTCTGTTTTCAGGTCTGTAGCATCATTTTAGGAGGAAAACCACTGCAGCTCTGACGAGTGGTACTAAGACTTATTGTACACCTCCTGATCACTGCTGCAGCTGCGTTTCAACATGTTTTTAGTCGGTTACCAATCTTCCTGTATTCTTTTCCATCTTTGTGAAGACTCATGTTCAGATTTTTTAGTTCTTCTGGCAACTCTTGTTTGCATTGTGTGGAGCCATGATGGAAACATGCAGGTGGACACATTTTTTGAGTTAAAATGCAACATAGGCCACATAAATTTGGTCGACATGATACGTTGTTTGGTTCCATCCTACGGATCTCCAAAGATATTACCGGACATAACAACCATTTACATCAGGCCAATACATCAAAAAAAAAAAAAAAAAAAAAAAATCTTATTGTAGCACCCCTGGGTGGTCACTTTGCACATTTTTTGAACCACCTCAGAAAGGGATTATAGGTCCATACAAAAAGGCTACGATCCAAATTGCTTATTTGTCTTTTTACAGTAAACATGTGTTACAGCTGTAAGACAAAGTAAGCACTGTTTAACGTAGAATGCATACAACAGTATTGCTGCTTTCTCATATATCAGCCACAGTCCGTAGTGCAAAATGAGCTTCCATGTATCTATTAATTAATATTTATTTAATTATTGTTATCATTACAAGAAATTTTAAGACAAATACAACCGTGGTTATTACAAAAAGCACATTTTTATTTACTGCTTATTGCGGCAGCGCCCTAGTGGTCAAAAGCTGCCATACGTTTTGTGCATCGATGTACTGAGTTTAGTTTTGATAGATCAAAGCTATGCTGATGTTGATTCCTCTTGCTGAAAGATTGTGGCCTGTAAAAGATTTATAAAAGCTTTTTTATAAAATTCAATAGGAACTAGAGTAGATCCACAGAATAAAAAAAAAACAGGTTGAAAAAGAGGTATATGGTTACACAGTTACATTAAAAAGTGCACTTCTAACTTTGGCCCTTTCGTGGTGCTAGTGTCCTCGAGGCACAGACATGAACCTTTGGTGACAAGAATCAAAAGACTGTCCACATTCAGTGAGTAAACTCTCTTACTTTTTACCATGTGTTTCTTGGCATGTCTATAGACTCTAATAGCAGAAGAAAAAAGAAAAGAATGATTAAGAAGATGTCTAGGGAATGGGAGAAACACAACAGGCATTGTTGCAGCCATTACCAGCAGCTGTAATTCACTGAGTGGTACAATCAAATGATCTGCGATTAGAATCCATAAAAAACAACTTTAGTCTAACCTAATAAGTAGCACTTAATCCCTACTTTTTCACTACAGGTTGTCAGAGCATGCGATAAGGACTGACGTGGGATTATTTTTTTGTTTGTTTTTAAATGGTCGGAGCAAAGCATCCTTTATATTTTAGCAATATTCCAGAGAAGACTTTTACACTGTGATGTCTGCAGACATTATGTTGCCTCCTATCGGTCATTTGGTTTGTAAGAATATTTATGTGTGTGTGTGTGAGTGTGTGTGTGTGTGGCACTCTGTAATGGATCAGTATGAATGCCTCGTTAGCAAACGCCACTAAAACCCTGTAGGCCCTTCAGAATATGAGTACCATTTTAGAGAGCAGCTTTTGCTGTAGCATTCTAACTACCACTTACACAATACGTTCTGCTCTCTCTCTCTCTGTCTCTGTCTCTCTCTGTCTGTCTCTCTCTCTCTCTCTCTGTCTCTCTCTCACACACACGCACACACACGCACACATTAGCCCACGCACATACACTCAACAAGCACTTGCGTGTGTGGGCAGCTGGTTGAATTGATGAAACAGGATTCTGCATCCTCTGGGGAGCAGAAACACACCACTCTATTTAGCATCAGAAAGGCTACATTCACTCTTTTCATCTGAGAGGTGAACTGAGGAATGCCCTCAAGGTGTGGACAGGCGAATAAAGATGGTTACAGGGGTCTGGTGTAGGATTTAGGTGGCCGGCAGACTTTACCTTTGTTACCGTGTTTCTCACTCTGCCCATTTTTCTTTCCTGTCTTCTGTAGTAAATCTTTCCGTCCTGTGTCACAAGCTCACACGGGACACAGAACAGAGGTTAGAACTGTAAACAGTAGGGGATCTTTTCATGTTCTCAGTTTCCCCTCTCTTTGTGTCTTTCATGAAGGTGTTTTGGTCTCTCTTGTTTCCCTGCTCTATCCTCTACACCCAATTTTCCTATAAAAAAAAAAAACACCGGATTGAGCACGCGCGCACACACACACACACACACGTACATACGCCCAGGTAGCAAAGTTTCTCCTGGAGTTTTCACAGCAAAACCAAACAAAACATAAAACGGAGCAAACGCAAAAGAGTGATGGTGGTGAGGAGGAGGAGGAGGAGAGACGAGAGGGAAGCTATTTTCTCTGGTTTTTGAGGCTGTACCGCATGTACTTCTGACAGGTGGGAGGGGAGATGAAGCGTGCATTGTGTTCGCTTGCTAATTAGCATCGTTAGCGGGGCCCATCCGCTGTGAATGGCAGAGATAGTATTAGTGAGGTTTATGCACAGTGAGTGGTAGAGATAGGGAGAATAGAGTGTGGTACGGGCAAAAGCTGTATATGCTAACGCTACATTAAGTCTGATAAACTTGCGGGTCTTTAATGGACTCAGCAGGGGAGGGAGGGAACGAGGAAAAAGGGAAGAGCAAAGACATGTAAAGAAGTGTACACCCGTCTGGTTTTGGCTTTCCTTTCAATACTCTGAATACAACCTCCATGGAGCTCATAAAACCACGGTGACACACGCATAAGATAATGAGCCATTGTGTGTGTGTCTTTTACAGAGGTTTGGGTGTAGAGATTTTGAGATCAGACTTCTCATCTTTCATGTTACCTCTCGACAGTCAGGTTACACACAGGGTATAGGTTACAAGCCACTGGCTATATGAATAGTCCTGTTAGCGTAGGATTCACATTACAAACACACGCACTTTTAACTCTTTGAACAAAAAGGCATTTCCTTGCAGTAAGTGCTTGGAATCATATCTGATGCTTTTATGTGTATCACAATGATAATAGGCATGTATGAGTATGTGTTCATTTGTGTGCATGCTGCGCTGACCCAGGAGGTCACATAAAACTGTCAGCATCATCCCGTCACTCAGTCTTTTTCACACTGTCCTTTAGCCCTCCCTTCACTTCTTTCCACTTGCTTTCCTTCATTCTCTTCATTTCATCCCCTCCAGTGTCAAGAAAAGGCCCTTGAGACTGTATTGCTCTTCTCTCTCTCTCTCTCTACACACACACACACACACACACACACATGTACACACACTTGCTAAAGGACCCCAAGAGAGAAGAACATCATAGCAGTTTGGAGGGATGGGAGCCATACTGTTAGGACTGGAAATAGAAGCATCTCACCGGACAACTCCGTCTCCTTGAAATTACATTTTTATACAAGTAAATTCCATCAGCAAATTAGTTTTGTAAGAAATTGTAACTGCAACTGTAATTGTGAATGTAATGAGGAAAAAATGTTATTAGAATTCATGTATATGGCAAGTCTCTTTATTATAGTTATTTTGAAACTAACTAGTTATTATTTGGGGAAGACCTAGGTGTGGTATAAAACTGAAAAAGTTCACTGTGATTTAGATAATCCTTTTTTTTAAAAAAACATTTTATCACAACTACATCTTTCCTTAACCTTAGCTTAAGTGATTTTGTTGCCTAACCTAACCACATAAAATACTCTAGTTAAGGTATTATTATAATCATTTTCATGAATTAGATTTAGATTTTCACTACTGGGGTGGCGCAGTGGAGCGGTTAGCGCTTTAGCACCACCTCACAGCAAGATGGTTCTTGAGTTTGGGTCTGCTGGTCAGCTGGGCAGTTCACAAAGTTCTCACCGTGCTTTTGTTTTTTTGTTTTCTTTAGATGCTCCAGCTTCCTTCCGCATGCACAACATTCATAGTTGGTTAATTGGCGAGTCTAATTCGGCAGTGAGTGCATACATTTGTTTGTCTCTTTATGCTTTCCCTGCGACCTGTCCAGGGTGACCCTGCCTCTCACCCAGTGTCATCGAGGATAGACTCCAGCTCCCCGCAACCTTCTACAACATAACACAGGTACAGCTGGATGAACTTTCACTATTACATTGGAGTCACACATGTAAACAATGCACATCTCCAAAAAAACAAAAAAACATTAGGGTTTGATAAAGAACCAGATGCATCCATTTGACCCTTACCTTCAAATGTCTTGAATGTCATTATAACTACCATTTTCAAAAGCAAAAAACAACAACAATAAGCTAAATTAAGACTTGCAGCTACAGTAACTCCTCTGAAAATATGGCACTACATTATTCACAGTAATATTCATACAGACATAGAGTAATTCCTCTTTTTATCTAATTTTGAATGTAACTCCATGCCTGGATGTAGTATTACAGATTGTTTTCTTTATATTTTAACTATAAACTCTTACCCAACTAATAACCTTCACCATTATTTGATTTTGAAGAATGCATACCGTAAATACAATTACAACTACAAAAACACTCATTTTAATTATTTTTTCACATTAAACTGTAACCATACCGGCACTTTTGATTAAAAACCAATTAACTGACAGTAAGTCCTACCTGATGTGGTTAGGACCATGCAGATGAGGGGAAGGATTTTTTTTTTTAAAAAGTGATTAACAAAGTGTAGTGCCTTTATATTACACACCTTTTCCCTTTTTTTTCTTTTTACAAATCCTCCCCTTCTCCGGCTCCTTGATCACTCATTTGGTTTTCAGATGGAGCATATGACACTGCACAGCTGTTGCCATTTACATTGCCACTGACATGTCCTTGCGTTTTGTCAGACAACCACAAAACTAAAAGCTCTTTTCTGGAGAAGCACATAATGCTGGCTGGCTGCGGCCATGGGCAAGATGAAAAAGCAGCTGTCCAAGTTGGGTGGGGGTTATCAGTGTGGAGGTTTTACCATAGAACAAGACTTGTTGGGCAGAAAGGTTGGATCTGAATCAACTCTTTGTGGCATCTTCCAGAAACACACCACCCCTGACTCACATTTTCACTTCGAAATGTGAATGTTGTCATTTGAGTGTTTACCTGGCTAATAATATTTAATGGGAAATATAACATAGGTTTCAAAAACTGGAAAATCCGGTTAATTTTTTGTCATTGATCTCAAACTTTTTTTAACTGAAGACCCTCAATCAAAACACAGAATGTTAAAAATATATAATGCTTACTTTGACCTCTTAAAAGTAGCTTTATCCCTCATTGATGACCTGAAGAGGCATTTAGGTTTGCATAGATCCAGGTCCTTGAATAGAGTACTGTAAGAGAGTTTAATGAGTTCCATCCTTTGCCACCTGATTCAGATGTGGTTAGAGATACTCCATAAGGTTTAACTGTGCACTGAGAATTTTATAGAAACCCTACAAAAATACAGCATTTTGAAAAATGTCATCATATAATATATTTTAAAGGTTTTGCAAACTTTAAAATTGCCCTTCAGTCTCATCAACTGTCGTAAAAGTAAAATGAATGTCAGCAGAACAGAGCCCTGCCATATAACAAGCATACTTTTTAGTCCCTGTGGTCGCAATATGCTGCTGTACTTCTGTGGGCTTTCAAACTGAATTTCAGTTTGAACAGTAAATGCTAGACTCGGCAGTACACTTTCATTTACATTTACGATACCTGACATGACCTCAGTCTTTCTTTTGTGTCATGCTCCCCAGATAACCAGTTAACCCTCTAAGATTATTCAATGGTTCATTTTTATTTTCACAGACAAGAGACCTGCATATATATAAAAAAAATCAGTGTCCTTTTAAAAACTAATCATCCTACACTGGGCTTTATGTGTGGCTAACGGGCTAAGTGAGCAGCACAGTTTGATTGAGAAATCAAGAGGCCTGTGTCAAGAAAATGCTTTATGGGAACGGTGCATGTATGAGATTACAGTTTACAGTGGCTTTCTGGCTCTGATGAACACTTCCCTCATTATCCCTAACTTCAGTGCATTACAAATCCCTTCAGATAACGGCATCTTGCAGGCCTCTATCATCCTCATACAGTACAGCACAAGAGCATTTCATTACACTGTCACCCGTCATAATCCTCCGACCAGCATGGCCCTCACGGAGCATCAAACAGATGACTCGGGGAACAGAGGGAAAAGAGAAGGATGAGGGAGCCGGAGACGAAGACGGGGGCGGTGTAATGGCGTGTGTTTGTAAATAATCTCTCTGTCACGGTGGTAAATAGCAGTTTATTTAACAAGCATCACATCACAGGGGCGCTTTCACCCTCCGCCGCCCCGTCTCTTCTTCTTTCCCCCTTTATCCCTCTCTCCCTTCCCCTCCTCTTCTCTTGCTCTCTCTCGTCTTCGGCTGTGCGGTTACAGCAGAGCATTAATAATAATAACAATGATAAACAGAGAGGGGAGATAACCACAGTAGTGTGTGTATAAGAGGCCCTCGCGCTCAGCCAGCTTACAGCGCTTAGCCTCCATTAAAGATGGGATGCGGAGGGGCGGGTGGAGGGTGTGTGGAGGGTGTGTGGGGGGGCAGCAGGAAAATAAGAAGCTGTTATTTTGCATGATATTAACCACATGAAAGCGTGCGGCTGCCGAGGACAGTAAAAGTCGCTGAAGAAGACAGAGGGAGGGTGCAAGGAGAGGGAGGCTTGCTGGAGGAATAATGTAAATAGTGACTGGCTGAGTTATTGGGCATAACACTGTCACTGTGTGCATGTGTGTGTGTGTGTGTGTGTGTGTGTGTTATCATATGCAGCGCTGTCAGACGGTCCATTGTTTGGGAAGCGATAAAAGGCAATTTCCCAGAGTCCCTTGTAGAACCACACGCTCGGCTTAATTTGAGGGCCATTTTCCGTGACAGTGTTGACAGTTTATACATCTCTCTTCCTTTTTTCTCCCTCCTTTTCTATTACTCTTTCTCTCCTTTTCCCTGCATTCCCTTGCTTTCTCTGCTCATCCTGTGTGTGTGTGCGCGCGCGTGCGTGTGTGCGTGCGTGTGTGTGCTCACTTTGTAGTAAAGAAGCTTGCATTCATGTCTGTGTTTATTAGTATCTCACCCCCATGTTTGGCATGTTTCCTTTGAGGAGACAACAATACCTGATACTCTAATACCTGTCAGTACGCACGCACACACACACACGCACGCACACACACACACACACACAGAGCCCTCCACGTCTGATGGGAATGTTTTTCCCTCTGCCCCGTCTTAATCTTGCCCTGACACAGAGCATTGTGAGCTGTGCTGTGCTGCCATCAGAGGAGAGCATGTCCTCTCATCATCCTGAGAGAGGGCCTATTAGAGGAGCTGAGGATGATGGGAGGCAGAGAGGAGAGAGGGAGAAAAGAGAGGAGATCGCAGGTTCAGGGCAGGATAATTGACACGGAGGCTCCTATTGCCTGCGGAGGAGGTTTTTCTGTACAATGCCTTTAGTGAGAGAGCAAACAAGACATTGTGAACAAACACATACACACACACACACACAGTGGCAAGCACATGTACAGTACATTCATGCACACACACACACACACACACACATGAGCAAATAGCTATCTGTTCTGTTTGTGTGTAACTGTGTCTGCGCTGGTTGCTTAACTTTTGGGTTTCCTTTAAATGAAACTGATGTGAAACAAGCAAGTTACTGAGTACAGTGATGGCAACGGTAAATTTTATTTTTATCCGTCTATTTCTTTGATTTAAAGAATAATGATAGATTATGGAGCAGCCAAGTCACACAAAATATAAAAAGCCAAGCCCAAAGAGTACAACCAAATGCAAAAAAGACAAGTTGTACAAAAGACTTCAACAAAACTAAAAATAGGATGTAAAAACAGAGTCATTATCTGGCACTAACAACAAATGCTCCAACTGACACGATAAAAAGCATATTTTGTTTATGTCCTCCACTTTCTAATGCCCCATTAGGTAGGATAACATTATTTGTCTATTCCAAATATCTGAAAATGCATCTGTTTGATGATTTGGTAAATTTATGATCAGAGTTTGGTTAGGTTTACACCCAGAAATTCCTCAGCTGGTTTCATGGGACAATCATGGTTCCAGTTAAAATGATCACTTTCTTATGGCTCAAGATCTTCACTGTCATGGTGACAAACTGTGACCATGATGTTAAAGGACGAAGAAAAACATTGTGTTGGATATTGTAAGGGGAAAAAAGGAAACAAACAGGAGGTTTCACTGTTAGAGTCTGATGTTTTGTTTGCCTGTCTATCCGCCCCAACCTCATCAATAATATTATAAGTAATACCGCTTTGGTTGTATGATAGTTATGGTCTATTATAACAGTCTCTGCACTAATTATGTCACTGTCCCACTTACAGTACGTCATCATGTGTATCCAAGCTTTAGTCATAGAAAACGTGCAAGATGTTACCCATGGACATTGACAACATATACAACACTGATTGAGCTGCATCTACATTATAACCATCTTTGCCCAGCATCCAGCCCTGGACAAAGGCACGGTCAGACTATACAGGAGCTGTTGCATTTCTTCTTCTAAGCCTCCAACTCAAGTAGCAACAGAGTAGCTCAGACAAAGATAAAGCTGTGTGGCTATCTACTTACCATAATCTGTAACCCATAAAAAGAGATGAAAAGACTCCTGGACATTCTATTCCTTAACTCTGTTATCTTTTTTCAGAGCTGAGCTCGCCTGCTTTCTTTACCTCACCGAGGCTGTTTTATTGTATTTTCGTGAGAAGCTATTCTTATTGTATGTATTTTTTCCATTATTTTATATTTCATTGTCTGTGGAGAATTTTCCCACACTAGCGGTCTGGTGAACAAAGCCAATGAGGTGGTTTGATAAAGGCACATTTTGAGTTTTGATGGGGCACTATCTGCCCTTCCTGTGTGATAAGTCAGTCTTCAGTGAAAGGTGGATTAAAAAAAAAACAGTATATGCCACAATCTATTCTCACAAAGTTGCCGACAGAAGAATAAAGGCCAAATGCCATGAAGTCTTTAAAAAGTAACACAAAAGGTTTTGCTTATTATCTAAAGCCAGCAAGTTTTAATGTAACAGACTTTGGTAGAAATACTGAATACATTCTCTGCATTGTTTGGAAGGGCTGTCCTGTGTACTGTCTCTACTCACTGCATCTCTCTTCCTCTCTTTTACAAATAGCCCCACATAGGCAAAGAGAGTATTGTTATTTCAGACTTAATAATGTTACAGGACTCCATCAAGACAATGCTGCTCTATCAAACTCCTACTATCTCCAGAGATAATTTAATCACCAAATGCCAAACTGCCACGCCACATTTAGGTGTAATTTTCATCCATGCAAAGGTAATTTGTTTCAGTATTATGAATTAATTAAAGCCTAACGAAGATGGAGAAGGCTGTAGAATGTCTAATCAACAGGCCCTTGAAGACTGATTGATTCTCTCTCCTCCACACTCTGGCCTACCATGCTTTGTCGTTCTTGTTGTCACATCGCCTGTTCTTCTTTTGCAGTCATTACTTTGCCTTTTCTCTCGTTATTTCCTGTCCTCTTTCTCTGTGTGTGTGATGATTTAGACATCACTAAAACTGAGGCGAGGTCTCATCCAGTCAGTAATATGCTTCTGTTCAGTTTGTCCTCCCAAGAGGAAAAACAGCATTAAAGACATTTCGGCAAGTGCCCCGACATTATGTTCAAGTGACAAAGCCCTCTAGCAGCTATAGTTAATGTGACGGACACAAGAACAAAATCAGGTGACATCGTAAAGATCCACACTGCTTAACTCACAACTAATCCAAAAATTACCTAAGAGGTACAGTCTGACATCTCTGGATCATGGACTGTCTAACAATTAGTACCCACTAGGCATCAAAGCAGCTCCACCCTCAATTATGCATAACTTTAAAGGCTAATACAATTTAAATGGAAGAATTATATAAAAAATCACCTCCTGCATGGTGGATGTTAAAAGGAAATTCATCTGTAGAGACCAAAAATATTTTTAGTGCCAGGCTGTGAACATGGTAATTTGTGCTGTAAGGTTGAGCATGGTGGTCTGTGCAGATTGACTCACTTTTGGTGCCAGCCTCATGTGGCTATTTGAGGAACTGCAGTTTTGCTACATAGGCTTAATTTTTCCTTTTTTATCTGATGATTTGTGCGATATTTTAATAAAGAATTGATCCATTCGTTCCATTTTTTGCCTGACTTTACCAAAGTACTAATTTAAATCCTGCTCCCTTCTCTAAAAAAAAAAACTATAAATTGGGTGTGTACCAAAACCAACCCAAAGGTCACATTAGTGTCCGAATCAGAAAATGCTTCTGTGTGTTGTTCCAGAGGGCAAAATATTTTCTGTTCAATTTTCAAGACTTGTTTCTTTGATTAGTCAGCCTTCCGAATATCTGTCTATTTCTGCATGCACCTGTCTGTCTTCGTGCTTTCTACTTCCTAAAAGATATCTCTGCTGCATCATACTTTATTATTTCTGTCTTCCCTGCAGCTTTTTTTTTCAAATGCTATATGATATTTGTTGACATTTAAACAGCCCTCAATTCATTCCTCATTCCAATATATGCCAGTGTGAAATGCATCAGGGCGGAGCCATGTGTCACTCAATCATTCTTGCAGCTGCTTGTCCCAGGGGCCTGGGACTTTGTTTTCACATACATGTACAAGCCGCAGGGTACCTGAAAGCGTCCTTTTCACCCCTAAACACTCACTCACAGCACCATGCAGCAGAGCAAAAAAACACACTACACCATAAATCAAGGTCAGAACACGCCAAAGTCACATGCAGACAAGCCCTTCTCACGCACACACCACACATGTCAGGTGTTATCTGTCTTTCAGATCTGCAGGCATGAACACTGTGTATGGTTTCTCTGAACTACACACACACACACACACAAATGCTCACGCCCAGACACATACAGTAAATACAACAAATGCCTTCTCATCTACCAATAACAACATACCTCATATCCAGCTCTTGATAGTGTAAATATTTATCCTGCATGCTTGAGATAGTCAGTGCATGCTACGTGGTTGAGACAAAATGTTCCAAGTTTGACGGTGCTTAGTCAGTCTTGGTTAACAATGACTGAATGAACCCTGCACAAACTTTGCTGTTGCAAACACAACAAGCACAATCGGGGATTACGAAAAAGCTGAAAAGACAATGTCTTAACTTTCAGCCTGTGCAAGTCATGCAACCAACGTAGAAAGTCTCATGTGGATTCCCACGAGTCCTGGAATACCTGGAATTCATTAGACATGTTTCCCTGGAAAACTACTGGAAAATTAGAAAAACTCGTAAAATGTCCTGCAAAACACAGAGTAGTCCTAGAAAATAATTTTGACAATCTTTTTTTTTTAGAGTAAATTGCAGGATGTCTGCAACAGTTGGCAGTTAGAATTATGTGCATGGACCAGATGAAGTTAGAAGGGCTGAGTTATAGTATGCAGCTGGGACTCTCTGATCGCAAAATTGAGGCTTTTAAATGTATCATGAATTATGTCAGGTTGGTGAAGGCAGCGTATGTTTCTTAAATTTGTGGGGGAAAAAAGGATAAATAAACTGATCCCTCAAAGTTGTTTGATTATGACGATGTGCTAGTTAGCTTGTTTTGCCTAAAATTGTGTCAGGGTTTTGATTTGAACATTGCTTACGTTGCTGTTATACCTGGAGTTTAACAACTGGTAGCTGCGTGTGTGTACATGTGAGTGTGTTTGTGTAAGTTTCAGCATCTTTTAATACATTTTATGCAAATTAGAGTTATTGATCAATAGTTAATAAGGCTTTACATCATAATCCACAATGTGTGACAGTTAACAGGTTTCACTATGGCCTTGTTTCCTTATATTTTCTGCCTTTTCAGTAGAGACAGGAATGAAGACGGCAAAATCTAAAAAAAAGCCCCCAATTTAAAAAAACTAAGCAAAACAAAAAACATAAACACTTGCTGAGATGGTTTTTCCTTTTTAAAAAAATGGCAAATGCATATAATGGGAGATAGACACAACTTTTCAAATGAGTTGTGAGATAGCAACCACTTAATTCACACGACTGATCAACAGGTTCCGTTTCTGTCGTTGCCTTCATCCCTGAACAGTGTGAAACGTCAGCGTGAAGGAATAATTACAACTTGCCCAATTGAAAAGAATTCTTTAAGATTTCTCTCCATTTTTTTTTCCAAAGATGACCAAAGTTTCTTTTGCTTCTTTTTCTTCTTCAGGATTTTTTAGTGGTTAACAAACAACTGGTTTTGTTTTCCGACTTCTTCTACTCTGTTTATTAGAGCAATGCAACATAATCTATACCACCACCTTCTAATGACACTGCACAGCCACTGCTTTATTCACTCCAAAGCAGTTAATGGAAACAGGCCTAATTCGCATTTTCATGTCTCTTTTCCCACCCCTGAGATTTTAAAAAAGTTGCTTTGAATTTGCATTTTTACACTGCTAACTAATAAAGCTACTTGTACCTTTTTCTAACATTGACTAAGTTAACCTCCAGTATAGAACAATGTTGAACATGATTCACCTGTTGGGTGTCACATTGTCCCTTTTCAAGCCTTAATTTAGTTTAAAACCCACTTTTGGCATAGTAAAATTCTTATTTTCTTTATTTCTATCCCAGACTTTATGTCAAATAGTTGTTTTATCTTGATTTGCAGTGATTTGGATGGGGAAGGGCGGTGATATGGTTCTCTCATAGATAGAATAAAGGTTTTGTAAAACCGAAACGGTGTTTTAAACTGTCGTTGGAGTTAATCAAATCCAGGCTTGACAAGTGTCTGATTGTTGTCTGAATGAAGTGATGCATGATGGTTAAGGATCTAAACATCCAAACGGTCTAAAAGATTTGCACAAACCTGCATGTTTTAATGCAACTTTTACATCCATCGTGTTTGATTCCCCTCTGCGATACAGAAAATGTCCTGTAAAATAATTTCAGAGATAGTTGTGTGTGAATTCCTTTGAAGACAAATCCAACGAGGGTGGTAAAAACAAAAGAGAGAGAGAGAGAGTGGGAGAACAAGGTAGTCAGCGGCTGAGGTCAGAGTGAAACTGGTTGAACTCATTTGAATCAGCTCCATAAAACAAACATTGTTTAGTGACAGGCACCAGGGTGTGTGTGGGTCTGTTTGTGTGGGTGTTTATTTAGACTCTATGCAGCACCATGGGAAATGCAACAGGGAGTGCCACCAGACAAACAAAACAGCACAACCTTGCACTTAGACAGGCCACAAGTTAATTACAAAAAGTATTTTCCTAATTGTACTAAGCCATGCAGAAAGTTTTGCTATTGTTTGCCAAGGTTTTGACATCATTTGTGCCACAACCACAATTCAGACCTTGTAAGTAAAAAGTAAAAGTTTTCAAAAATGTTTCTAAACTATTTGCAGTGGAGTGTGTGGATTATTATGATTGGCAAAGATTTGTGCAAATGGAATATTTTAGATGCAAGGGTCTGCACAACAGCAGGAAGTTGGTTGCCTTGCTGAAACATTGGAGGTTTGTATCCTGATGCCTAAAACTTCATCTATCAGCTCACTGAGGTTCTTCTTTCTTGTTCTATTACAAATGTACAACTGATCCATGCACAGAAAATGCGGACATCACCTATTTTCTTGTTTTGTAGATACTAATGGTTAAAAACAATGTTCAGCGACTGCTATTGGCACTGAACTGGCATGTACATTTTATTTTACAGCCTGTCTGTGGTTCTCCAGGTGAGTGTTTTTACTGAGAACTAGCAGACAGTGGGAAATGTTCAGTTTGTTTGTGCAGTTGTGTAATGCAGTTAGTAGTTTCACTGAAAATTCCACTGACATTAAAAAAAATACTCTGTGGGGAGGTGAGTGTTTAATTTAAATAAAGTCTAATCAAAATCCGGTTAGATTCCATGGAAATCTTAAAAATGATAGCTTTATTTATGCGAAACAGGTATTTTAGCTATTGTGCTCTAAGACTTCCTTCCTATGTTCACCAGTTCTGCACAGTTAAAATGATCTCCTGCTGTTAATCTTACTGCGGTGACAAGAACCAGTTGACCAATTAAAAATCCTTGAGCAAATATGCAATCAGAGTTGGGCTCCGAGGGTCTTCCACTCCACAGCCTGCCACTGCTTTTTCACAGCCCTTTTCTTATTCTGTTTTCTCCATCACGCTGAGCGACAGGGGGCTTTTCACCACACGCGGACACACACGCAAAGGAACACATTCAAAAAACACATGCACACACGCACACATGAACGCAAAACACCTTATTACTCTTTATTAATCTGCAGGGCGTTAATTGAAACCCCCCTGAGTCCGAGCCATACCTGCATTCGCTCTCTCATTATCAGTGAAGGTGCCTTTGGGGTGAGCTGAGAGGGGGATGGTTGGGGAAGGAGAGGACTCCAGTGACAGGCCAGTTGTACATCCACCGATCTGGCTGAATTAAACTTCACAGTCAGTTGGTGACGGCGTCTCCTTTCCATCAGTAAGGAAAAAAAAAACGCCTGAAGGGAAACATGTGGATCTATGAATCTGTGCACGCACAGTATGTGCTGGGGTTGTTAGTTGTGGCCTCCCACTCCAACCCTATACAGCTAAACTGTAATCTCATTTTATGTTTTGATTTTGATTTAATTTTCTCACTGAAAGGGAAGACTGTAATGCAGTGGGAAAGGCTGCAACAAAGCCTGCATAAGGAGGATGGAGGCATAAGACAGCAACAGGATTTTCAGCCAGGAGAGCAAGTTTGCGTTGTTCTTACACTTGAGTTTTGTTTTCACTCTTTGTTTGGTTAAAATGACATGTTTAGGTTTATGAAAATAGCTCGTTATAGGTTAAAATAATGAAGCAATAAAATAATTGGACAAATAATGACATTTGTTATATGACACAAACAGATCTAATCTGGCAGAAAACATGATTCCCTCAAGATGTAATTGAGAATGCAGTTTAGTTGTGTGCAAATGTAATTCTGGCCACACAGAGCTGCCCTCTCATTGTCTTTCACAACAACCTGTGTTTATTCAGAAAAATCAACTGCATAAAAATCCCTTGAACTGTGCAATTACTAGAAAATCATTATCATCATTTTGTTATTTGTTGGCAAGGAACAACTAATCCTTAACCTTAGACTGCTCATATTACAATAGTAAATAAAACCCTGTGAACCTAGAAATAATATTGAATGTCTGTTGTTGACACAGCAATCAACACAAACATTCCAAACTGTGAGCGGGTGCAGTTTGCAGAAACTGATTCCTTTCCCCCCCTCCTTTTTATAAAGCTGTCAAAACACCAGCTATCAACCAAGGTCTACTGACAAGTGACACAATCACTGTTTCTAAAATGTTCTTTTCAGTGTTTGTCAGAGTGAGCAGCGTTTTGATTCGGTGTTTTTCTTCAGCGTGATTACATTACCAGATCTCAGCTGTTTTCACATGTTGAAGTTAACAGCTTAAACTGAAATCTAACATTCAGAACGCATGAATGTTACAAGACTGCTGATGCAGAGACAAAGCCTGATGTATCAAAGAGAAAATTGCAGGTTGGCGACCCTGGTGAATTAGTGTGTAGGAAAATAAAACAGAACATGCTTTTTTTGTCTACATATGCACTAAAATGACATTTAGTTTTTCTGAATGAGTAAATGTAAATTTATACCTCACAAAAGGGATGACAGTTCCAGTTCAACTAATAATAGTTTTGACACTGAAGACATCAAAAGTGTGTATTTGTACACATATGAAGTAGCACAGCTTTGTAATATTCAGACTGCTTGGTGTCACAGAGACCAGGAACAGACAAGGATGAGGAGAAATAACATCAGCAATGAATTTGTGGTGTGAGGATCTTCAGCGGAGAGCAGAGCAGGTGTCATGGTGAGTGACTTGTGTAACATCTTGGTACTGTAAAAGTTTGCTACCACATGTCAGGATGTTCCAAAACTAGTACTGGCAGTTTAATTCTGGAGTATTGACACTTACTGTAACAGAAACTAATACACAAGGATCAGCTGGTATCTGGCTTGACTGACATAAATCAATGCTTTGTTTTATGGGGCCACATGAGAGAGAAAGAGCTGAATAATTTAGAAGTTGCAAGTCTTAAAGAAAACATTTATTTCACTGTTTTTGTTGAGTTGAATCTCTGACAGACCTGTAGCCATTGCTCTTGCCAGTGCCAGAATCAGAAGCTGCTGCTGATACTGAAATTGAAGCAACTTTGTGAAGGAGCTATCGGTCTCACAAGTCCAAGCTTATAGACATTCTATTTTATTGCTGGGAATATAATGCTGCAGTCTGAAAAGAGCACTTTTTCCTTACAGATGTGGCAAAATCCTGCCTTTTATACCTGCGCAAAACAGGCCCAAGCCCCGAAAGCTAGCTCCATGGGTGGGACAAGTGTGGACTTGATATCCTGACTGGCTGAAGTTTGTGCAACAAACACAATCATTGATGAAAGATTGTGAAAAGCAACATAATTAGCAAAAGAAGACTAAATCACATCCGCTCTGATTCATTACTTCCTACTACTGCAGATGTTGAGACAGCTCCCCTACGTGACATAACATGACCCATTGTTTGAAAAAAGACTTTAATAGCGCTGCTCAATTAGCCTAGCTTTTAATCTGAATTTCTGCCTTTATGTCTCATAAAACATAAAACCGCACATTAACTTTTCCAACATAATATTAAGTATAAATTTAGTAAAAAAAATCAACATGCAAGTTGCTCTTTTAAAGAAATTAAGAAGCAAATGAGAGTTCTTAAAGCACACGAGTCAAATAATATTGTATTAAAGAAATGGTCTAGCTGGGACAGGTTTAATTAGACATACGGTACGAAGGAGCTAATAGGTGTTTAATAATTCACAGTGTTTAAGAAAGAGTGCAGTTGATCAGCAGACCTTGAATTTCCGCTCGGTTTTCATCTGCGGCAGAACATTTTAAGATGGATGTGTTTCCGATTATCACAGGTGTTTAAGCAACGTCTCAGATTTTACCTTTAGTTACAGCAGAGCCACAGAGTTTAAAAATAAGCTGAGAGTTCAGTTTACACAGGCACTGCTGGGTATGGATGTGTGTATATGATGCTGAAGGGAGGAAAGTGTGTGTGAGTAAATTGTGTGCCTGCTTGTAGGTGTGTGTGTGTGTGTGTGTGTGTGTGTGTGCGTGTGTGTGTGTGTGTGTGTGTTCACCAGGAGAGAAGAGGATCCGATTAGTACTACTCTGAAAGTAATTACCTTAATTAAAGCAGTAATGTGTGGAGACAGAGGGGAGGAGAGGAGGGGGGTGAGGCAGGGGAGAACCTGCCATCTTTTATGGGGCAGTTTAGGGACTGTGTGATTTAAGGGGCACACTCAACAGAGAGGGGGAGTGGGGGAGAGGGGAGGGACTGAGATACAGTTGGGGATGAAAGAAAAGCTGGAGTGAGTGACGATGAAAGTGGGGTTTTGTTGTTTTTGTTATTAAGAGTATAAAAGAGGTGAAGGTAGGCAAGCAAGTGAGGAAGAGGGGGATTGTGGGAGAAAAATGAGGATACTTCTTACAGACATCTGGCCAACTTTATTTGTCTTGACTTCTCCTGTTGGCAGACTTTTGCTTTCACCTCACCTCTCACTATACTTTCCCACATCATGCACAAACTTACAACAAGCACACAAATACACGCACACACACAGACGGAAAACAATCCACAATAGCTTCGATTACACGCCGTTGAACCTCATGTTACAAAGCAGATACGCTGGGCCTTATCTGGCCTGGCACATTACTCAACCCTGCTATGGCACTTCCTCTGTAAGCTCTGTACCCCACCAGACACACAAACACACACTCATACTGTATGGACCAGTGAAGTGGTCTGATACCGCTGGGTGTCTGACGTGGGTTGGGGGGGTTCTTTTCTTCACCTGTGCCACTTCCCAGCTCTGCCTCACTCACCTTATCGCTGATAAAATACTTTCTTAATATTGTTCTGCATGTTTTTATACTTTCCAAGGTCCCACTCTGTGGTTTGCGTCGGCCTTGCATGTGTGTGCATCCTTTTATCAGGACGTGTTTGTGTGTGATCTTGTGTCTGTGCGTTAATGTGTATACGATGGGTTCTGCAGAACCAGACAAAGGCACGGAGAGCCTTTCGTACATTTGCATGAGTTGGAGGTCTCGTCGTAAAGGTTGGTTAATGGAAATCAAATAACAACCTACAAAATACAGTCAGCAGTGTGTCCTTGCACCGCATACACCTTACAGGTGTGTGTGTGTCTGTGTGTGCGCATGTCAGCAATGGACTCACAAGTGAAATAGCATCTTTTTTGATAGAGTGATAATGAAAATAATAACATCCCTGACAAAATATTCATAACAGTAATGATGAATGCCATATTTCTCAGAAAGATACATCAGAGGCGTCTTGGTTAAAAGAAAACAGTGGCTGGCGTCTCCCACACCCTCAAATTATCTGCTGCTTTCACATTTCACTGATAGCATAGATGAGAGCTGAGGAAAATGGACACACAATTATGCTCACTTGTCGTATATTAATACTGCTTCTTGACATCTTCCATGGACCCTGAGCTGTCATCTCTTTGTCTGCTTTAATTGAAAATTAATGGTTAGTGCGTTGCCACGGCAACAGCGGCAGTGGTGGTGGGTAGCGAGCCACATTCAGACAGACACCAGTGGCATTGTTTGTCCTGTCTGACCTTGGAAGTCAGGGGAAAAAAAGAAAGAAGAAAGGCAGAGGAGGACAAAAAACACATTAAAAAGAGAATGGAGAGGTAAGGGTTGAAATGTTGTCCATTGGAGCGAGGGAGAAAAATAAAATAAAGTTATTGTGGCGTGGTTTTGGCCAGGTAGAGAGAAAGAACACTGCAGTAGGGTGACTGAGGAGGGGACTGAAGATATGATGTCAAAATGCCAAATGGGGAGAATTATGTTTGAGTAAGAAAGCAGAAAAAGGCCTGGTGATTCTTCTCTGGAGTGACGGGATTACCTTTGTACTGATGGAGTCAGAGGGCACTTTATGGCCCTGTAATCATCTGGACACAGGTGTGGGAGTGTGAAAGACAGAAATTGCATGAGTGTGTGTATAGAGGTGTGCGTGGACATGTTGGTCCCAATGTTTACAAATCCATCAGCGTGGACACAGTGCCAAATGGACACTGACTTCAAGGCCAGGCATCTGTAGATTGACATAGAAGCTTATGGACTTCACACAATTTACTCTCGTGGCGAACTCTCCGGGCCTAAGATGAGGAGAGATGCAGGGGGTTACAGTTGGCATGATGAAAAAGCCATTTATAAAAATATAAAAATCATGTACAATTCTGATTTACCCCCAGAAGATGTCAGATGTTGGACTTAGATAAGGAGTTTTGGAGAAAATAGATACAATTGAATACCTGTTCAAAAGCCTTTTTTAGATAATTTAATGCATAGAGGAGGAAAAACGATGCAGTATAGCACACAGCTACTCTACTGTACTCTTTAGTGTTATCCTTTTGTTTTGTGGGATGCTGGGTCTATACTGGATGTTTGAATATCAGATTTTCAATTTCAGATAATTTTTTTTATGACATGTTGTGTGACAGTGTATTTTAAAACCTATAGAATGGCTCCCCTCTTGTATATTTTAACCTAATCACAATATTTGGAAAGAGAGCTACTTTCTTTGGGTTAACAGATGAATCAACATGATATTGAATTATTGTCATTCATTCAAACTTCAGCTAAACATGGTTACACACTAATATTAACACACTGAGGCCATGATTCCTCTTTCTTCTTACAGTCTTGCTTGGCAGATGCTGTGTTGAGCTTTTTTAAACTATGGGTCAATGAGTGAATATAATCAAAACACTGTCTTCAGAGACAAAGAAAAATAACACAGCAATGCTCCATTATGTGGAGTCTTGAGTGAATCCTTAGTGACTGGTTACTGGGTTTTAATCAAACATTACAAATTTATACTTTAAGTCCTCTCCGCACTTTAGGCTTTAGAGAAACAACTCCGTCTAAAATTTTGCAGCACTCACTGCAGTACTTCTGTGTGAACAAAGCGTGTGTGCATTTGTGAGCGATTGCTTGATCACAGCTCAAGTACACCCACCAGCCCGACTGCACTTGTGAAGAGTTGTGTTTGAATGAATCACAGTGCATGTACAATGTATCTTCAAAAACATTTACCTCGCGAGGGCTCTGTCCGCACACAGTTCTATCTTCCTCATGGCTCTGCCATGTGGAAATGTGGACTGATAATGAATCCAGCGCACTTCAGGGTTGGAGGTCGGCTGTTGCTGTTGCTGGATGGAAACGGATATGCAAGCAGTTCTGTGTGCATATTTGTGTGTTGTCCGTCGCTGTGGCCATGATTGAAAAACTCTCCGAGGGTTGGAAGGTCATGGCACATTTATTGATTGGAACTTTCTTATGCAGACATTTTGTGAAGGTTGAGCGACTTTCCATTCCCCTTGTGTATTCGGTTACAAATGTGATGATTCACTGCTTTTGACAGGTCACATGGCAGCTTTATTTTTTTTTCTTTAGCAAACTTCCCCAGAAAAATATTTTTTTTGCCACTTACACACAATCTTTCTTCATTTATGTCACTGGGAGCACATTAGTCAAGTCAAGTCACGTTCAACTTATTTATACAGCAGATTTCAAACAACACAAGTTCACACAAAGTGCTTTGCATTTGAGATACAAAATTTAACATTACAAATTTCCATGACTAATTTAAATGTTATAATATGATACATAGGAAACTCAGAAATTCCCTTTGCGACAGTGGAGGATTTTAAAGAAAGAGACCTTCAGCAGAACCAGATTCAGACATGGTGGTCATCTTCCTCGTCCAGTTGGGGCGAGGAGAGAGCACAGGAAAGTAGGATGAGCAGTTAGAAACAACAAACAACACATAGCATTACAATGGGCACTAGGCAGATCAGTGTGCTATATAACCACAGATCAGAAACATCCAGCTCTGGTCCCAGATGAGCGCAAAATAGTGAGTGGTTAAAAAGAAACTAAGAGTGTACACCGATCAGGCATAACATTATGACCACTTGTCTAATATTGTGTTGGTCCCCCTTATGTGCTCAAAAATGTTCTGAACCATTGGACATGGACAAGAGGACCTCTCAGGGTGTCCTATGGGGGTCTGGAACCAGGACGTTGGCACTGGATCCTTTGGGTACTCTGGCTTGTGCAGTGGGGCCTCTGTCCATCAAACTTGTTCCACTGCATCCTGTTGATGTTTGATCAGAATGGGGTGTAGGAAGTTTGGAGGTCAAATCAACATGTTGGGCCATTATCATGTTCCTCAGCATGTTCCTGATTGTTTGATGTTGTTTCCATGTGGTGGGGTGCATTTTCCTGTGGGGGGCAGGCCAGTGATATTTGGGATTTGTATTTGCATGAGGGAGTGTGCTTGTTGTGTGACAATGTTTATTTGGGTGTCTAAGTCTCATAAACATGGATGTTAAAATCCAAGGTTTTCCAGCAGAACACCACATAGTACCAATATGATCAATGTTATTCACTTCACCTGTCAGTGGTCAGAATGTTGTGGCTGATCAGTGTATATGTCTGAGGCATCTTCAGGCAACTAAACTTAAAGTACAAGAAAAAAGATGAGTCTTTAATTTTGAAGTAAAATTGCCAACAGTAGGACATGATTTGAGTCGGAGCTGAAGACTGTTCCAGAGCCTTTGATTTGGTAGTGTGAGTGGGGAAATGAGAGGAATAATTGTAAAGATTACCTGAGAGACCAAGGGGCAGAAAATGGATTTGTAATGTTATTAAGCCATATACTGTAGAGATAACCCCATTAAGGTCTCTCAAAACAAATGGTAAAATATTAAACTCAGTTGTGTATTTCACTGGTAACCAGTGCAGATGAGCCAGAACCAGAGTGATGTTCTGGGTTTTTTTTTAGCACCAGTTAAGAGCCTGGCAGCTGCAGTCAATAGCACAACAAGAGAGCCTGTAACACATGGAAATGAGTCACAGTTTATGATAGTCAGCATCCAAATGCTCAAATTATTCTGAACAGACTCAACATGTTCTGCTTAGTCATACTGATCCATAGGTATCAGTACACACCTGTATATTCCCTGCAGAGGGTTTTGCAGAGGCTCGCCCTGCAGAAATCTTTAGTTTTTCCCTTAGGTCCTGTACTTATTAGTGGATGGCCTTATTCCCTGTTATAATTGCTGTCCTGTATTGTTCACGAGGACTGTAAAAAATCAAAGAAATCAAAGAATTGTGAATAAAGTGGTGAAAATTGGACAGCAAGGTTGACAGAAAAAAATGCATTAAAAAAGTGGAATACTGTAATATTCAGAAGCTGTAAATACTGTGAAAATAATGGCAATATTATAAATCTATTTGGAAAAAATGGAAATTTTAAGTGTTTTTTAACCATTTTTTCACAGTAAACATGTAAATTAACACTCTCTTTCTTTAATTTTGCTAGATATTGTCATGAGTTTAACAAAACGGAAAATCTATAAAATACCTGAAAATTACCAAAATATCTATGAAACCACAATTATTTTTGCTGATTCAAATACAGTGCAGTTTTGAGATGGACATAATTTACAATTATGACCTTTTAAGAAATTGTATTAATTTTTTCTTTGTTTTTGTGATTTTTCTTTATATTATTTGTAATTTACTGAAACAGGGAAAATCTGTAAATTAACAATAAACTGTTCAAAAATGTACGCCAAAAAAAACTATTTTTTTACAGTCTAAGAACAAACATTAATCCCAAGAGAAGTTTGTGATATTTATCAAAAATGAATCCATCTCTCAACAATCAGTCTTTTCCTTTTAACTCCCCCGTCTTTCCTGCTGTTTCTCTAATGCTTGTCACAAACTGCCAGACCAACTTTTTTCCCGCATCCTATAAATGCTAAAATCCCCACGCTATGTATGACAGACTCAACTCTACCTTCTGTTTGCATAATTTAGAAGTACAAGGGTAGAGTTAGATGTAGCTTTATGTCATTGCTTACTTTAGAATGTGCAGGTCTATAAAGCCCCAGCCCCTATCTCCACCCATCCCTCCATAACCTACTGCACCTCAAGAACACCAGCTCACCAACAACTCTGACCAAACACTGCAAAACCACTCTACACTACACAAGTGGAGTAATTCATCTTAAGAATAATGACATGGAAAGCCTCATCCTGTAAGGTGACTGCCTGGTTCCTTATTTTGCTATGTATGAAACCTTGGCAGTCTGAAGGTATGTTTTTAAGACTGTTATTGGTGCACTGCAGCTTCAAGGTGAAAATGTTCAGCCATGGCATTGACAGCTTATTTCACTCATGATGTGTCTTCCAGCTTATAAAAAGCACCATACAGACATGTTGGCAAGGCTAAAAAATAGATTTCTACTGGAAGGGGAGTTTAACATATGACACTACTATAGCATGGCACCTTTTTAGTCAGAAGGAAGATGAGGCCACATAGCATTCATCATGTTTTATTTTATACAAAAAATAGGAAACTCAAAGAAACTGTGTGAAACAACATAAAGCTGAGAACATTTCAGTGAACAAGTATTATTTCTTGAGTTAAAGGAAAAGCATTCCCAATATGTAGATGAGTAGTATTGCATTGTCATATTTTTGATAGTTTTAGTAGATACAATGTTCTTGGAAATATCTCATTTGATTTGGTGTCAAATCTGGCCCAAAACAGTAATGGATTACAGCTCAGCTGAACTGTACTTTATTATATTTGCATATTAACATGGTGTGGATAAGGAGGTCTTTTGTGAGGATATGGATTGCAGGTTTAATAGAGCCATGAGCATCCTTAGTAAAAAAAAAAGTAAGGGGTCAGTGATTAGGGATAAATGCTTGGTTGTAGTAGTCTTGGTTGTTAATGAAAAAAAAAACATCAGAGAGCTTAAGGGGAATTAACAGGGAGTTTTAAATGTTTATAGGCTGCTGTTGCACATAAAAGTACCATGAACAGCAATTGAACCAAAGAATTACCAGTAGTTTGGCTGTACTAGGAGAACATCCACAATATCTTCTCTAGCTGGCCAACCTCTCCGACCTGGGAGGTGGATGAGGTTAATGGCTTGATTAGTTATCACGTAATGCATGCCCTACACTGGGAATGAGACTGCTGATGTTTGAGAAGTGTGAGTAAATAGATAATCAATAATTGTATATTTTTCTGGACACTGAGTTGGTCAGATACAGTGAACCTAGAAGGGAGCACCAGCAAATGTCCCTCTGTGAACTCTTCTGTCCAGTGGGGAGCAAAGAGGGTCACATTTAAGATCTATTGAAAGTTTTTTTTTTTTTTTTTTTTAAATATTCACAGTAGATAAAGACTGGAAAGTTTAGAAGCCTTTTACTCCCTTGCAAGTCTCCTGTCGGGACATAAACCATTTTCACTGCCATGTTAAGACTGACAGGCACAACAGGAGAGTCTGAAACAAATTTAAATGAGAGTAACTCTCAGGCAGTTGTTAAAGACTCCAAAAATGGGTACAAGTGTTCAAAATTTATGAAAAAATTCCACTAGATATCTACCTTGATCAAAGAGACAAACCTCGGATGGACATACATCAGTGAGTTGTGGGTGTTCGTGAATATTCCTATTTTCTTTTGAGCAGCTAACAAAGAACAAATAGGTTTTTTAACACTAACATAGAAATATCATATCAGCATGGTATGGGACCACCCTGCTCTTTTCAGTAACCGCTGATATTTACTAAACCCACAGCTGCTGTCAGCACTGAGCTGGAATGTTCAAGTGAAAGTTAAAATAATGTGTGATTATGCACTCAATCCCCTTAAATAAACAGCGGAGGAAATTGCACCACAAGGCGTTTTGTCTGAGTATATGGTTCATGCTCCTACTTGTAGTGCCACAGTGCTGCAAACACAGACCAGTAGGTTGCTTCACATGATCAAGAACAAGCGCTCCCACTGATGTGACAGACCTGACAGGTTAAGGTTGCTCAACAGTCTGATCACACACAAATGAAATGCACATCCAAACATGTTTAATCATGTTTACTTTTCTCCCTCATAAAAAGTGTGTGAGTTTGCATTGGTTAACTGATAACAATAGCAATTATGAAGTAAATTGCAATGCATAGCAATGACCACCACACAGACCAGAACCAGTGTGTTTGTAGAGTTAACTGCAGTGATTTGCACAGAAAAAACAAGTATAGAGAAATGTATGTGTCTCATAGGAGGGATCTGTGATTCTCTCATGAATATGACTGTGGCCTGCTGTCTCAGTTTGAAATGTAACCACCAGCACCTGTTGGATTTTATTGCTTAATGCGAGCACGGTCATAGTGGTACCAGTCAGACCATTCTGAAGCACATGGTCTCATTATTGTTCTGCTATAGTGTGGTAAAAATCCCCCTGGCTTGTTTGTATTTCTTTAAGCCAATCACACTCAGACTTAGAGTTAAGAAAAAGAATAACAAGTAGTATTATATTTGTGGAACATGTTACGGAACAAGGAGGTGAGTGCTGTCATTAAAATGGATCAGAGGTTCCTTACTGCAGACAGTGGTGGGAATCTATGTAAGTTTGCTACTTTGTTACTTTGTTATTAGAATTTTATTGACTCACTACCACAGTTTTGAGGTACCTATGTCTCTACACCACAGTTCAAAGACAGATAGATTAGTAACATGTTACATGAAGGGATGTGCATGAAACTGACATGACACCATAACCATGACTAGTACCTGTCATGAACACAAATAGTCTTTATGATCTAGTGTCATTCTGTCAGTCATGTCATTTTCAATGCAAAGGTCACAATTCTTGAATGTCTACGTTATGACAACTTGAAATTGCCCGAAACAACATAACCTCTCCTTAACATGACATAGCAGGCTTATTTATTAAAGGTAAAGTAACTATTTCCCTTTTTAAATTAACATTACATTACATTTAAGTACCATATGTGCTTGGTTTGGACAGTGGCTGTCAAGAGACCTTCATTATGGTGTCATTAATACTTTTCCTTGACCTCAACTACAGTGAAAGAGTTTGAACTAGTCGTTAAACTCTGGTTAATGTCAAGTTGTCCTCACGAAGGCATCTCAAACAATGTCAGCTTTGCATTAAAAGTGACATAATTGACTGAATGATACTTAATGACAACACTCAAACATTCATAAAGACAGTCTGATGGACAACCCTTTAGGTAAGTGGTAGCTATACCTTTTATTTCACTGTTTTTTTGACAAGTTAAATTACTTGTTACTTTGTTGTAACCAGTATAATAATATAATGATCAAAAACTATATTAAAATGATATCTTTATTAGTTAAGATAAGGGAAGACTGCTAATCCTATACAGAAATCTCACCCAAAAATAGTAATAATGCATTAATTTTCATCCAGTGATGTTCTGAAATGAGCCATTCTGCATAATTTCTACAATTACATATCATGCTAAGTAGTTTTAACGCAGTTATATGCTTTTTCTTAATAAATGAATGACTTCTAATTGACTGACTTCTTTGTGCGCTGCTGCATTTCTACATATATCTTCTTAAGGAAAAGATCTAGGGACTTCCTCCACTTAATGATACAAACACTGACCCTTCACTCTGTCTCACCCACACACACACAACATAACCTGACTAATCTTCTGAAACAATAAACCACATCACACTGAGACACCCGCAGCCACTTCGCACTTTTTAACTGTATGACAACAACGGAATGAACAATCATAATGAACGAGACAACCAGAGACCTTGCATATGATAAATCTATTCACCGCCAATTCAAAAGCAGTGCTGTTCCTCATTTCAACCCTAAATGAGTAAATTCATGCTGTAGTTCCCATGCAGGGCAACACACACAAAAAAGCAATTAGACAAATTGCAAAAACAATATAATCCATCCTGCAATCCAAAATTCAGGTGGATACAACAGTGTATTGTAGAAAATGAGGACGCATGCTACTTTGTATACTTCCTCAACCTTCTTAAAGCTATACAAGTGACAGAAAATAGAAAGGATCAGCTAATTTAATGTACACACTGATACACATGTAGACTGCAGGTGCTGCTGTCCCTTGAGGGTTTTTTTTCCAGATCAATTTCAATACTTATAAAGTATTAATTATTAAATATTTTTTAAGGTCCAAAGTGCGTGTGTATCGCGTGTGCTTAACAGGGCTGTGATTTTCTCTCATGCAACACAGAAAAGTGGCCGATTGAGAGGTTTCGCTGCACCTCGGTACGCTCGGGCTATGAGAAGGAAGCAGGGAAGCAGGGAGGAGGAAGTGATATGAGCGACAGGCGAGGGGGAAAAAAGTAGCTGCATGTTGATGTTATGGGAGGCTGAGGAAAGGGATTGTGGATGCATAAGAAGGGGGAGACGGTAAAGCACAAAAAGAAGGATGGATCACTTTCCCATATTGCATGTATAGCAGAATCCATCATCTTGTGGAGCCAGATGTGCGTCATTCACATCAAACTTTCCAAATTAAAGGGCCACCTCACCCCTCCACTCCCCTCTCTAATCCTGTCTCCATCTCCCTCTCTCTTACCATTAAGCCTCTTTTTGCTTTTACACACACACACGTGCGCACACACACGCACGCACACGCGCCCCCACACGCACACTTAAACACATACATACACACATGCCGCACATAGACACTTGGAAACTTCTTCCTCCGTTTCTTTTTTTTTTGCGAGGGAAGTTGCTGAGAGGGCTCATTTATGATGTTTTGCAACAGCAGCATAGCCTTAGGATGCAAAACACATCTCTGTGCTGGCAGACGAGGCATTGTGGGTTATCTTATCTGATGTGTAAAGGGGTGGTGAATGTTATTTGCATGCTGCATTGATGTTCAAATAGCAGTTTGAATGCTTCCTCAGCAGGGATGGATTGTGATTGTATGGTTGGTGAGCAAACAAGTGTATCAGATGGTATCAGACTTGGCCTACTTAACTGTCCTGGGCGAGACACATGAATCTGTATCATAAAAACTTCTCTCAGCTTATACATACATTCGTCTCCAACTCCACCGTCCACCCCTCCACAGAGCAATGTACATGCTTGTCCGTGTGTTCATGTTCCCCGACCCTGCATCTGTTGCACTTTATGGCAGTGATATGTTAAGTACCTCATATTACCGTCATAAAAAAAAGGTCTGGAGTTGCTTGATGCATTTTAAAGCTGCGGAGGTAATGCCACAAATCTGCTCTTTAGCCTATTCACCGACGCAGGACACACACCGGACCCCTTTGGCTGCCAAAGGGCTGTCTGTCTTTCACACCAAATGACAAGAGTGAAAGAAAAGAAGAGAAGACAAGTACCTGTGGACAAGAGAGGAGCAGAAACAAGGAGAAAGATGAAAGGAAAGGCGGAAGAAAGACAGTTAATAAGGAGTTGAAAATGTCTGAATTGTAAATGAGTAGACGAAGCTCTGACAGCAGAGCAGCCGGACACATGATGGAACTTTCATCCTTTGCTGTATTGTGTCATTGCCCTGTAAAACAGAGACTGAGGGATATACTTTTTCACTTTGGGCCCAGTTTCTCTGGGATAAGCAGGCACATGATAAGTGAAAAAGCAGAGCAACACCCTTACCTCTCTCTTTATTTCTTCCTTTCTATTACACACACACACAACCGCAGTGAGGAGACCAACTTTTTCTTTCTTTCTTTGGGGGACGACTCTTTAGCTGTGCCGCCAGATGAGGTTTGATACCTGCGATTCCGCACTTAATCCTGGTTAGAATTCAAACAGCGGAGAAATTATGGTCTTTTTTCTCTCACTTCCCTTTCCTTGCTTCCATTTTCGCTCCGACGACGCCTTCCTCTCTTTTCAATCTCGCTCCCTCTCTTTTCTCGGGCGCTAGAAAAAGCCTGACCTCTGCGTTTTCTCCCGTCCTTAAGATTGGTTTTAAATACTCAGCAGATTAAAGCACAGGCATGAAAGCTCACATTAGCCATATATTTAAAAATCCCCCTGGCCGATAATCCATGTATTTGTCAGAATCAAACACAGGGGAATAGAAAAGGGACCAATGACATGATGAGGAGCCTGAGCCAGACGTATTGTGAAGGGGAATTAGAAGGAGAGAGATACATTTAGTAGAATGTGGCCCAAGAAGAAAAGTCCTTCAGGATGATTATTGAAATTCACTCAAGACTGGCTCACGTGAGCGTTTGACAGGACAAAAAAAGTGCTGTAGCAATTTGACGACCTCCGATGGCCTTCACTGTCTTTCTCTCTTGGCTGCAGCTCACACACACATGTATGGAACCTGTGACCTGTAATGCTGAAACACTGATAGAATCTAATGTACATTTTCTGCATGCTGAGGTGAGCGTAAAAGCAGTTAGTAATGTGCTACTGTACCGGGAAGTTTAACCTTCACCGATTTCACCATTATATTTTAAAAAAGCAAACATATAAGAGTTGCTTTACATCCAAAATGTGCCCTGTTTTTTTATTCAGCATATTTAAAAAAATCATAATTTATCATCACAAAACAGTAACATAAACCTCCAGTACAAATTAGTTTTTTAACTATTAATTTCTCCCTTTAATTTCAGCTGTTTTCATCTAATGATGCCAAACAACCATTTTATTTCTGTTACTGCAAACTAAACATCAGTGTTCAAGTACTCATTTTGATATTGTTTGAATATTACACTTTAAATACAAGCAGAAAGAAAAGCTGAATAAATAAATCCATGATTCATCTTTGGTGCTTTACATATTTTGTGTCCACATTTTACAGAAAATTGCAAGGACGTTCTCACACACACAAAAAAATGTTTTCACAAAAAAATAAGTTATATTCATAAACAGCTGTTAGTGTCACTTCTGACAATGAGTTGGCGAGAGGAGTTAAGGAAGAGTGGATGAATAGTCTGTGGAGACGTGCAGGTCAAAAGAAATCATTGAGCCTTTCACTACCGCGGCTCGTGTACACAAACAAATCCTGTAAATGTCAATAACCAGTTACAGTGAATTCTACATCAAAACTTATATGAACATATTGAATTCAATGGTGTGAAGCCCCCAAGGTTGTGAAAACTACAGGACATTAAATGTTAGTTTTTCTTTGACTCAACTCAAAGGAGCGAACTTGTCATTTACTGATGAGAGCGTTTGATAACACAAGAGGACAAAAAACAGTGACGCATTTTGAATGATTATAGGGGAGAGGTGGCTTGTTTGAAATAAATGAAAGAAAATCTATGCATTTCCAATGTCAGCAACATTAGAAAGCTTTCACTGAATGTTTGTGTGCATGTGTTTCAGTGCTTTGAGGTAGGTGTCAAAGGGCAAGAAGTTCTACAGCCAGAGTGGAGATTCACAACACTTTTTTCACTTAATTCCTTGCTTTTTGTAATTTTGCATTTATGTTTCCTGTGTCGCTGTCACCCATGTTAACTCATCTCCTTACATACTGATAAATTATGCTTTTTTGCACGAAAACCCTCCGACCTCAACTACAAAAAAAACAGATTTTCACTTTGTGCTTATTCATTTTTCATTCATTCATACATTATAACCTATGTTATTTGCTATTTTGTCCCTGAAAGCACAAACTCTTTTCCTTCTGTCTATCAAATTATCTAGTCTTGAGCTAGTTATTGTATCAGGGTTGTTATACATGTCAGCTTAACACTGATGGCCACACTAATATGACAGAGCTCTCTGGGTTACATCTCTCTCTGTTGCATTAAAAATCTGCAGTACAGAAGGGAAACGCCACACATCGAATCTTCACACACACATGCACACCACAAAGGTTGCCCACGAAAGCCAGTTTCTATCCTATCCTTCCTCTCCATCTCTCTCTCTCTCTCTCTCTCTCTCTCTCTCTCTCTCTCTCTCATTTCTTAAACTAGCCACTGACAGCACACAATGCAGAGGTAAAACCACGGAGGCTTTTCCACATCTTTCCCTGTGTGTGTGCGTCTCTCTGTGCGTGTGTGATGCTTCCAGAGACAAAGACCCCTGCTGTAGGGAGTCCTGTGGGAAAGGCGTGCGGCCGGAAGATGTGAGCGCGTTGGCGAGTGATAATGTCAGCTGGAGAGATACGGCGTGTCATTTTACACAACCACACATCAAAAAAGACAGTGGGGGGAGAGAGAGGAGAAGACAGCATGTCATTTGTTTGCTTTGATACAAGATCGCACCGAGGGAGGGAACAGAGGGCTCCGCAAATGCATGTGTGTTTGTGTGTGTCTTCTTGACAGTGCGTTTGTCTGTCCAGCACGTGAGCAGATGAAGGTATAGGATTTCAGGGGGATATTTCCTAAATGCCTCGTATTAAGTTACACTTAAACAGACACACATGAAGACTGGCACAGTTCTGTCACATCTGACTGGGGAGCTCTTCAGCCTGCATGCAGCATCATGGAGGCCCTGACACACAACACCACATTAAAAATCTCGGTTTGGGTCAATATTCTGCATTAACTTTAGCCACCAATGATCTAATATTTCTGCTATTTATATATTTACTCCAACTGAAATAACACATTTTTAACAGAGTGGCACAGTGGGCTCAGGTTTTACTTTAAAACTGTCACAGATTAATTATAGTTGTAAAACCAATGGACATTTGACATTCAGAGTGTTGGCATAGTGGAGTAAAAGACTTGATTGCAAGTGAAAGCCCAAACATTCATAATATATCAAAGTAAAAGTACATATGAGTTCTTATAATACCGATACCTCTGTAACACTGTAGTAAGAAAAATGGTTTTGTATATACACAATGAGATTAAGTTCCTTATTAATAATCTTATTAATAATGTTTTAGTTGCATTTTATTAATATAACTAATTGAGGAAGAAGTAGTTTGAAGTACTTAAAGTGACTATTACTTTTATATATATATGCATAAGTAATATTTCTCTCTGAGCTGTAGTCAAAGCAGTAAACGTATAAAATGCTATCAAATTTACATACTAGGCTAAGTTAGAATGCATGTGTATGTATCTAGTGTCAGTGTTTAACATACTGGACAATGAAGTGGATGCAGATGTACATGTGATAGTTGTGTGCAAAAATATTCACATGCAGATGTGGTGAAATGAATTTACTCTTCTACCAAAGCATCAAAAACACAATCAAAGGTTTGCAGACGTTCATTTCAATGGCTCTTTCATTTATCACTGCGCATGAGCAGGCTGTGTTCTTCTAATGTTACCTCTCAAAATGTGTTTAAGAAAAGACTAAAAACTGTTGTAAACAAGAATGAACCCTGGCGCAGACACTCAAAATGGCAATACAGCAATATTGGCTTTCCTAAAGGAGGTTAAACTAAGTGGCAAACAAAATCAATTCCAACAACTGTCATGGCTAAGGACAATTCTTCTTCATCTTTGGCAAAAAAAAAAATGTTTTATGCTGAAAATTTTGTTTGAGGATGCAAAGTTTCTCTCACTTTGCTCACCTTCATTTTGTTTTTTCTTTCTTTTTTTTGTTCAGGACTCCTGTTAGTGTGAGCATGTACCTGTCGGATTCACACACCAGACGGCTGGACACTTGTTCCTGGACTACATTGCCGGGTCACAAGTGCTTCACAAAGGCGTGAGTCCTTGAGTCAGAGAATGAGATCCTCTCTCGCTCTCCCTGGCTGTCCCTGCACATGGGAAGAAGTGTGTGAGTGTGTGTGATAAAACAGCTTGTTAACACGTACACCACTGCCTTGGCCGGGACTCCCTAATTATTCCCTTCCAACGAAAGGCCAAGACAAGGAGAGAGTAGTGATAAACACATTTTCTTAGTGTGTCTTTCCCTCTCTCTTTTTGCTTCAGTGTGTGTGTGTGTGTGTGTGTGAGCGTGTGGTTGTGTGATGCGGAGCAGCTGTGACAGTAAACATGTTTATGAGCGACTAATAGAAAACAGGTGGTGATTGGCTGTGATCCTCCCAGCAATCAGTGTATATTCAGAGACTTATGCAGATGCCACTGTCTGAACCAAGGCCACAGGAGCACAAACATACTTTGTTCACAGGTAGAGAACCACAAGAGATGTGGAGACGCTTTTGCACAGACGCATTCTGTCATTTATTATTGTAATATTTGCAGCCCTGAGATAGCAGTAGTGTTTTTGAGCCACAGTCTGCTGTTGTCTTTGCATAACCACAGAGGCAGCGGTGGTATGTTTGTGTGTGTGTGCGTGTGTCTCTATGTGTGTTTATGTTGTGTGTGAGCCGGCTTCCCACTTTGTCTTTATTTGTAAACACGCACACTTATATGTGCACCAAAGTGGGTGTGGGCACATGTGAGCATGTTTGTGACTGTTTGGATAATTTGCTTTGTGCACAGCAATCCCAGTGTGTTTATTTGTAAACGTGCGTGTGTGTGTGTTTGAGGCTTCTCTCTGGGTTTGACTTTCAAGAGATTTTGTGGGAGTTGTTTGTAAACATCAACAGCAGTAAGTTTTATTTTATTGTAGCTTTATTTTACGACATTATTCCCAGATGGCTGCTAAAAGCTCGCAGTATGTTTTATTTTTTTTTGTCTAACACACATCCTGCACTCCTTCAACTCACCACCACACATGTGCTTTTGCTTTCATTAGCAAACAAACAACGCTGTCAGTGGAACTGATTCAGCCCTGGTTCGGCAGTGAAGAAGATTTTTCCATGGCACACACACACACACACACACACACACACACACACACACACACACACACACACACACACACACACACACACACACACACACACACACACTCACACACACACACACACACTCACACTCACACACACACACACACACAAGACCAGGATCAGCACCTCTTTGTATCAGCGCCCCCAAATCCTGTGTTGAACGGCTCAGACTGAGTTATTCAAGTTGGTGGCAGGAGGTTTTTTTTTCTCGTTTTTACCAGCTCTGTGACACTGTGGGTGAGCACTCCCATATTTCTCTTTAATTAAGCCAGGGAAAACCTTGTAGTACAGCCAACCCAGCTCATGTAGCCACTTATGTTTTAATTTAATTACCTGTCCACTTTGATAATTATTCCCCCTGATTAACAGGGAGAGAAGGGTTTCTAAATGGGATGGGAGATGGGTTAGAGGGGCCAAACAGCGTTTTCCTCCTTTCACCAAGAACAAGAATGAAGGTGTCGAGTTTAGACGTCCGGGTCAGGCTCCGTTTTCATCCAGTTTCTTACTTGGCCTGCTTCAGTCTGGATTGGCTCGAACTTACTCAGAATGCAAAGCCTTCCTGGGTTTCCTTTACTCTGTTTAATCCTGTGATTTTATGCAACCAAAACAGACAAACAACACACAACAAATCATGATCCTGCAGGCAGGCGGGGGTGATTGATATCTCTAGTCAAAATGTCAGCAGTTACACAACAACAAGCACAAGAATGATTCAGTCTCTTTGCTCTCTGTTGTGCTTCTCGCACATTTTCCAGTTATCGGATGCAAGCTGTTTGCTATTACATCGCGCACACACACACCTGCTGGGGTTTCGGTTCGAAACTTTCTTTAAATAACAAGCGTCTGATTTTTGCAGATCAAACTTGGAAGTGCACCTTCCTAATAACAGCCACTTAGAAAAGCATCACTCATCACCATCCAGTCGCTCACATTAGCACTCGTCAATTCTCAGGAGATTTATTGGAGACACATGACAAAGTGTTCCTGGCAGAATTTTTGTCAGGCTCAGAGGAGAGGTGAGTAAATTAAAGAATATATATATATATGTTGGCACGCACAAACACACACCCAAACATTTGCACACACACACACACACACACACACACTCTGACACACATATTTTTAGTGGTATTGATCGTGCTAATGAATGTGTTGTGATTTACTGCAGCCGTGGCCCATTGTTGGGTGGTGCTGTGATGGACTGTCATCATTTTCCAAAGGTAAAAGCTTAGATAGAGGAAAGGCAGGAGGGCAGAATCCCATTTAACGGCCAAAGCAAAAATTATTCCAGGATCTTCCTTTGAGTTATGGCACTTTTTCCCCCTTTTTTCTCCCTCTTTCTTTTTTTCCTTTGCAGCGACAGGTATGATGTAATTTCCAAATTTCATCAGAGACAGTAATCTCAACACTGATTATGCTGTCAATTAGTAAATGAATGTGGTGGCGAGGGGGGGGGGGAGGCGGTAATAACTCTGCAAAAGGAGTTGTCAGGCTTCCAAAATACATAAAGGACACAGTGAGGTAGGCAGACAGTAAAATTTATCTAATCACAATATAACTGTCTATTTGGATGGTAAGTGTGCAACAAGAATGAACCCACTTAAACAGATTTCACACTTATTTTTTATTTGTGGAACACAGCATTTCCTGAGTCGACATAAATCTTAATGACATAAATCGATACAGGCTATCATTTAGTGATTTTAAAAATAAAAGAAAGGGTTTTTTTTAGAATAAGGTCTGTAAAGAGGAAAAAAATACATAAGAAATTATAAGTGATTTATTTTGTTGTTATTTTTTATATCTTTACTTTTTGAGTAGTTGTGGGGAGTTTTTTTGATATTTTTTTACCAGACAATGCAAAAATAAAAATGCAAAAATGTGTAAAAATGTGCAAAAGCAAAGTATTTCTTGGTGGACCGGTTCTGTTTGGGTGATCTTGCTTTGTTTCTGGCGGTTTTCTGCAGCTCAAACTTTGTGCAGGCTAACATCTGTTCCTCTCTCCCTCCACAATAGCACAACTCAGCCGGGATGCAAAGAGAGGTCAAAAGATCAGTGCCTTCCCCTCACACACGCGCGCGCGCGGGCACACAGACACACACACACACTCCCTCACTGGCTCTGCTTGCTGCTGCTGCTGCTGCTGTTTTATTGTGCGCCAGGGCTTTCTTCGTCGATAGGGGCAGCGACTGGAAAAGCGCGCACCTGCTTTAGAGGCATTACGGTAGCGCAGCAAACTGTCCCTCCGCAACACACACACACACTCCACACTCGTGTACACACACACACTCACACGGTCCCAGTGATTCAACCCTGATTTCCAGCGAACAGAGCGAGCAACAGACGGGATGCCAAAAAGTGAAGACCGGTGGAGAGGTTATACGCGCTGAATCAGCCTCTTGAAGAAGATAGCAGGAGGGGGGCGAGAAGCAGAAGCAACTAAACAAAACAACAACAACAACAACAACAACAAAAAAGAAAAGGAGAAGCTGCGTTGTTTCTCCGCGGCAACTTGCGCACCGTGCCAGAGTTTTAGCGGCAGTATTGTTCTGACTTCACTCCAGAGGGGCCACTCCGAGGAGAGAGGACGCACACAAAAGGGAAAAAGGAAAAGGACTAACGAACACGCTTTGTCGCTTAAAGTAATGGTGCTGCGGTCTTAGATCCTAGATTTCTCTGTCTCTCTCTCTCCTCTCCTTGTTTCTTTCAATTTTTTTTTTTTTTTTACTTTTTTTTCGTCCCGTCGGTTTGTGTCCCCCCCTTTGTCGCCGTGAAGAGAGAGTGGACGCGCCGGGGCTTTGAGGAGCAGAAGCGGGCTGTCCACATGGTCCAACCACTGGCGTGAAAGTTGACTTCTTCAGAAACCAAGAGAACAGGTTGATGCATTATCTACACTTTCCTTTCCCCCCTTCCTCTTTTTTTTATATCTTCCTCGCTCTTTCCTTCCATTGAAACTCTCTCACACACACGTTCGCCTCCTCTAGAAGCTAAAAACTTTTCATCGCACGTTGTTGGTGGAACTCCACCAAGTCAGCCTTAATAATATAATCGCCTATTAGGGGAGGTTTGATCCAGCGGCCGCTCTCGGGAGTTTTCCCCCCCTACATCCACACTTCGCTTTACGTCCGTGTTTCATTTCAACTTCTGAGCTGAAACTTTTGACACTTTTAAAAAATAATTATCTTTTTAAAGCAGTTGTTCTTCTGATTTTTTAAAATTTGCCTCAGCGGGAAGAAAATCGAAGTTTGTCTCGATGTCCTTTTACGCACGTGTTTAAAAAAAAATCCAGTGTGTCCAGTCGTGCTTTATTCAAACGATATATTTGATCTCTGATAATTTATCAAAGCATGTATTGGCGGAATCAGAGAGGGAAGTATTTGGATAAAGTGCCATTGTCCGAACTTTTCGCCTTTGACGCAACAAAAAGTTTTTTTCTTTCCTCCTCACAGGTTTGGATTAACTAAGATGTCGGGGGTTTGGATTTGACTGGAGGAAAAAGTTCGCTGTTAATAACTCTCTGATAATAGACACCGACATGCGTTATGTGCTGATCATTTTACGCAAACGTCTCCACGCAGAGAATCGACGCTTTTCTACCTGTTTAAATCCGAGCCGCTGTCCTCTGTTCAAATGTGCTTTTCTGACAATTAGACAATAAGCTTTAAAATTATATATGTAAAAAGGGCGCTGCAGCCTTCAGTGGAGAGAATAGAGCTCTTCTTGTCTTAAGAAGGGGGGAAAAAAGCAGCTTTCTTGTTGACATGGTCAATAGGTCTGCGGACAATACTTTCTTTTCAAACCATTTTGACTTTTGAAACTGGAACCGCTTTGTGAGATGCTTCTATGCGGCTGCTGGAGTTTCAGTATATTCCACCGGATTAAATAGATAACAATAAATTAGAGGTGAGTGTTTTTCAAGAGCTGCAGGGAAGTTGTTCTTCCTGAGTAAAACTTTAGTTCTAGTTTCAGACGGATTTTTAAACGGATCTAATCGGCACGTTAGCAGATAAAGTGATGAGTGGATTTAAACCTTGGTGCGTTTTGGAGATTTTTTTTTTTTATGATGCCTAAATTAGATTGATCGAGTGAATAAATGTTTTTCTCTTGAGGATGAAATGCTAGATTGATTCCCACACGTTTACATTTAGAGCTGACTTATTATAAATTTAGAAATAGAGGAGGATGAAGTCTGCACCAGAACCTCTGCATGACCCATGTTTTTCCCTTCTTTTTGCAGTCATAAACCGCCTGAAAGCAGGCCTGCACCACAAAGGAAAATATCATTTTTCCATACAGGGAAAAACAAAACTTATTACCGAGAGTTTTTTTTAAAAAGTATACAGTAAGACAATTAGCTGTTAAATTTTTAAAAAAATCTTCTTGGAATTGCACACAACACGCAATATGCAACTACAACTTTTGGAAAAATTAAGTTTCTCTTGTTCAGCTCCTTTTTTCTTCTCTCCTAAATTTAAATTCCCATCGTCAGATTTCAGCCAACACGTTCCCGCAGGTCAGATGGACTGATTGAAAGCTGCAGAGCCCCCTCCAAAAAAGAAGGGAGAAATGAAATGACAATTAATTGCTGTTAGTTGTCTGTCATTGAGAGAAAAGCATACAGGCCGTGTGGGTGCACACCCTGACACGGGCATTATTGCCCCGTGATTGATGGGCGCCGGGGCATTTGGCATAATTAATTTTATTTACTGTGTCCTCTCTCTCTCTCT
Source organism: Dascyllus trimaculatus (assembly GCA_024666655.1). Taxonomy (NCBI): domain Eukaryota; kingdom Metazoa; phylum Chordata; class Actinopteri; family Pomacentridae; genus Dascyllus; species Dascyllus trimaculatus. Next base: position 19,404,131 of record CM045450.1, read on the forward strand.
CTCTCTCTCTCTCTCTCTCTCTCTCTCTGTCTGTCTGTCTCTGCTGTTGTGTCCCCCCCCCCTCCTGTCCTCTGCGGTGGCATTTCCGCGACGTGATGACACACTTTTAATTGCACTTTAATAGAAGATCCAGCGGGAATGAAAAAGCTCTTAATCACGTTTTATGACCTTGTCACAGTTGTGGTGTCAGACAGGAGAGCAGGTATTTGGTGTTGGCTCGGAGCTCCTGGTGTTAAAAAAAAAATCTAAAGTTTATTTCACCTACACTTGTTACACAACATGTTGTTTCCTTAATTAAAAAGGGAAAAAAAACCCTGCACATTAAAGTTTTTAATGTAGATGGGCCTTCACACAGCCTCCTAGTGCATCTATTTAAATAATCAGAACTAGAATTGATTTTCAGTTGGCTTGTTAATTTGAAAAGTGTATTTTATGTGCTCATCAGTTTGGTTTTAAAATTTTAAATAATGTTCAAATAATGAACCCAGTTTATGCTGGCAGTAAATCTGTTTTATGTAGTACATTATATGCTAAAAATGTTCCTTAAAATATGTGAAATCTGAACCAGTTATTTCTGAAGCTGATTTCCTTTTTTCAGAATTCCAATTTTTCCACTGCTGCCTGTTTGTCAGCTGCTTCATTTCTCTCCTCAGCAGCTGATTTGAGCTCAGTGTAAGAATGATTTTTATTTTAAACTGCAGATTTGATTTACAGTCGCCGTACAATGTAGTGGGTTATGAATTTATATTTAGAATTTCCTATCTGCAAAGCTCAATAAAAGAGCTCACAATGGAGCTCAGGTAGAGCTGCGCAACACTGCTGAAGAATAAGAGGAGAAAAAAGTCCTTTTTAAAAATTTCTGCTTCTATTCAAACACAGCAGCTTTTACCAGCAGTATGAAAATCATTAAAATCGACTGTAAAGTTATCATTTCTATGTAGTGCTTTGCTCGTTGATAGGCTATCACATCAGTGACAGGCTTTTCATGAAAATATAATAAGAGACAATGAAACAAAAGAGTATTTGAGAGGCAGAAGTAGTTATTTGGGGGGGAAAAAAAGAGTGTACGTGTGCAGGAAGCCAGAGGTGTCAGAGACAGATTGACTCTCTCTGCTCTCTGTCGGCTATTGTGTGCCCGTGTCTGTGTGTTTTGCCTCAGCGTTGCCACTTTTTTCATCTGACTTGCTTCGACACTTTTCCGTCTTTTGCGTTTCTTTTCTTTTTTTCTTCTTCTTCTGGTTCTCCTTTCAGCAGCTGTGTCTTTTCCATGTCCTGTTTTGTTTCATTGTTTGCGACAGTCGCTCATGTTCTGCTGATTTTTATCAGTTTCAGACTCTGCTCTCCACCAGACAATTGTTTCTGTTATGCTTACTGACACATTACTTAAATGATGATTTTCAGCCTGGTCCAGTGTGTGTCTGTGTGTGTTTGTGTGTGAGAGTGTGTGTTGGGGTGTGACTGGAGCCATGTATGAGACCGTCTAGAGACAGGCAATAATGGCTATGAATCTCATGCGCTTTAAAACCCCTTCAGCACGATTAAAAGCCACCAACATGATTGTGTTAGTCCATAAACTCACTCAGAGAGTCCTTACCTCCAGCATGAGCATGTGCGGACGTATGTGTGGAAGAGTGTATATATCTGAGTGCGGGAGTGTGTGTATATGAGAGTGCTTTTTTCTCAATTCACCTGTCCTGCTTGAGTGAAAATGGACAGTATTTGAAGTTTTAAATGTCCTGTGCGTCGGTAGCATTGATGGCTTGCCTGTCCGTCTCTACATCTCTCGCGCTCTCTTCATTAAAACCCTCCTGCTTTCCCAAAACCCACAAGTCTGAGTGGGCTTTTGGCTCCAAAGTGATGTTGAAGAGCACCCGTATACGACACTGCTATACATGTAGGGGCTGACCTGTGATAGATACTCACAGATTTTTCTTGTATTGCAGCACTTAGTGCATTACCTGCTTAAAAGCTGAAATGGTTAAATTTTCAATATCCTTTAGATGGGATCTGAGAAAAGCAAAAAAAAAAAAAAAAAGCTAAAAAAATTTGTGCAGGGAGAGATAGCATGTTTTTAAATGGAATTATTCTAAGTGTTGGTCCTGAAGCTGACATTATCGCAGAGCTGCACACATTTGAGCTGAGCATGTGTTGGGCTTTAAACAAGGAAAATCTGCAGGACAAGAAGATGAGAAAATCTACAGATTGTGGCAGCTGTGTAATTATGTGTTAAAAATTAAGCAAATTTAAATTTAGTGTATTGTAGATTTTTATTGAAGAGATTTGTTCCTTTCCAGTTTTTTCCAGTAATGTGAAAAATATATAATGTAAACCCTGAATACCATTACAAAATCAGTTACGGCATGTTACCGCTTTAAAAAAATTGTTAATGAAATATAATCGACAAATTAATGGGTTAAAAGAAGGTGTTATTGTAAATGGACGGCCAGCAAGCGGGGGAATGTTCTGTTTGTGTATTGAAGTGATTGACTGAGTAGTGAAACTGCCGCCACATTGCTTTAGACTGAGGCCTGATTATACATGTGGTTCTAATTGAACCTGTTATTTAGGAGAAGTCGAGGGCTTGAATACTTGTGTGAAAGTGTGTGTCTGTCTGTCTGTCTGTGTGTGCGCACAATAAATCCTGCACATTTTTCAAAGCTGAGATGTGATCTTGTGATGGGTCAGGAGACGCTGTTGCATGGCAAAGCTGCAGGACAGCGGAGGGGAAAAGCGGGGAAGATGATTTTTTAAGGGGTCTTTTAGGAAATTGAGCACCTGTGAGAAGGAGAAGATGTTGTCTTTTGTTGCCTTTTGTGGCTTTTTGAAAGAGCTGTCACCGCTTACGTGATGACAGCAGCCCCAGTCTAATACTCCCCAAATTTACGCACTCCCTCCCGCTCTGATTGATAAGGTTATCATTTCCTCTGACACAGTGGTTTAGCCTGTGGTCATTAACATGTCTGTGCATTTTAGATGAGACATTTCCCTAAGTTTCTCCACTTGTGTGCGGAGTGGCTGGGATGCAGGCTGCCTCGGAGATGTTCCTCCAGCTCCGCAGAGCACCGGCCCATTAACAGCTGATGGATGTGGGAAGGAGTGACCCAACAGCTCAGAGCGGAAGAGACCGTTTCCTATGGGTGGGTGGAGGTGGGGGCAGCAGGGAGAGTGATAGAAAATATGAGTGAAAGGCAGTGTGAAGTGAGGGAAACAACAGCGTGAGGGTTATAGGCAATGGGTTATTATAGCTGAGGAAGCATTAGATCAGCCTCTCCAGAGTGCGCTTGGCACCTGAGGCCATGGCTGGAGCAGAGAGCTGGAGTTGAGGGAAAGGGCTGTGGAGTCTGGAGGACTGAGAGCAGATTGGGAAATGAGGCAGTCGCAGCTATCGAGTTTGATTCCAGAGACAGAGAGAAAAGAGTCACAGAGCATCATGAGGTCAGTGGCACAGATCAGGTGGGGCACTTGAGATGTAAGCAGGAAAAAAAAACAAAACACCCGAGCGGTGGAGGAACTGAGAACGCCTGTTGTGTGCAAGTGGAACATCTTCAAGAAAAAGCTCTCATCGGTCGTTGTGTCCCCTGCTAACTCTGCATTGCTTCTGACAGCTGTATTTGTGTTATGGATTTTCCTTCACTCTATCCCGTCTCCCTTTCCTTTTCCCCTGCCTCTGTCTCTCAGTAGTCGGCTCCCCTCCTCTCCGTCGCCGCCACCCTATGACCTTTTGTAAGCACTTCATCAGAGAGCCGTTGGTGTTTTCTAAAGCACTGCGACAAAATGACAGGGCAGCCGTCAATCGAGCGGGTAACCGAGGGAGCGGAGCAGTGGAAAGCTTCACTCAGAACAACAATGTGACTAAACTTTCTGCGGCACCGCTTTAATGTGCATTGAACGGATGGCTGTGAAGGGTAGGTGACAGCTGTGAAGCGCAAGACTCTGAATGTTATGGATACACACACAGACACACTCACACACACGTGCACGTTTTTTTTTTTGCACATTTCATAAACCATCTGACTAGAGAGAAGCATTACACAGCTCTTGAGTGCTCGTTTGTCCGTGCCGCTGTGGCGGGAAAATCTGCCGAGCGGACGAGTGAGCGCTCTGATGAAATGCTGAGAGTCACAGCAGAGTGGGAGCTCGCAGGGATTCACACCGAGGTCCATAAAACTCACCTTCAAATAATTACACCGCCAATTTACATTTCTTCGCTCATCAGTTTCATTTTTAAAATTCTTTTAACTCTACAGATATCAGATTTTAAGTTAATCTGATACATTTTGGCATATTTTCATTTTTTGATTTGCGCCAGAATATTTGAAGTACTCCAACCAGGATGACTGTAGATTAACATATGATGATAGGAAATTAACAGTGCAGCATTTTCCCTCGTCCCTGTTCCCTCGCAAGCCTGGACCAGGGAGGTAATAACCATTTAAATGCATCTCATTATGTTTTCTAATCCGTAAAGTATCAAGATGTTGGCTAACGCAGGCGAAAGTGAGGCTGGAGCGTTTGGCGTGCACTGCTCTTTTATGGTATTAGTATTTGCGGTATTAGTTCTGGGGGGACATGGGATGCCTACTTAAGCTATTAGCATGTGAGGCGCCGTGGGATGATCCATCCCCTGACAGGACGAGCTGTTAACCAGTGTTAAACCAAATCACAATAGGCTGCCTGGGTTGACGGATTGACAGAGCTCCCTCTCGCCACTTGCCTGGGCCGCCCCTTCCTTCCTCCCCAACGACATAACCTCACATAAAGATTTATTCATGTTCGAAGGGAGCCGAGCTGGGGAATTTACTTTCTTTTTTTCCCAAAAAAAACTTCTGGAAGAATTCAGAGATATTCTTTTAGAGTAACTGTGATAAATATGATTTGGCCCACAGTAAAAGACAAGATTCTCAATGTCTCTCTCAACTTGTGACCTCATTTTCTTCCTCTTCCCTCTGCTTTGCTGTGATGGTGAGGAGACCAGTGGGGTCTGTGGTTTCTATAGTGAGCGGAGACAGGAGAGGAGGATAGTGATTGCTGGAGCCACTACTGGGAGAGTTGCTCATAGAGGCAAAGGATGCTGTTGTGATCTGCATGTGTGCACTCGTATTGTATGTGTGTGTGTGGTGTGTGTGTGTGTGAGCGCACATACAACTGCAATTACCTGTCAATCACTGCATGACCCTCCACCTCTCTCCTCCTCGGACAGAATTCCTCAAGTTTTAGGTTTTGTTTTTCAGTCAGGTCTCAGAAGGAAGTAAAAGCAAACAGGTCGTCGCTTTCCCAAGTTGTGTCTTTTTACTTGTGTTCTTTCACACATTTCTTTGATAAGGAGGCTGTCTGTCATTATTTTTATAGGTTGCCTCATTTTTATCAGATACTGATTTTTTTTAAAGAAAAAACTTTTCCAGACAAACCGACGTGGTTGTGTGCCGTTTTTTCACTCTGTGGCTGCTCGCTGAGCATTGAAACACTGTTGGTGTGTATGCGCATACACATGCACGCCTGTGTGTGGTGGGCATTGTTGACCGAGAGACATCTGCCACTAGATTATTCCCAGCTGTTATCTGAATAATTGTGTAATCCCCCCTCCCTCTCTCCCTCCCTCTCTCTTTTACTCCCTCCTTCCTCCCTCCTCCTTTGCTCCCTTCTTGCCCCCACATCACTTCTTCCTCAGACTGATGAGACGGAGAGTGATGAGTCTCTTTTCTGGGTGGCTCACCAGGCTTTTTTTTGGCAGGAGTGTTTATGAGTGTGTGAGTTTACGTATATGTGTGTGTGCGAGTGTGTATTTGTGCACCCCCCGGTCACCGGTCGTTGTCTGACATTTGTAGGAGGATTTGAGACCCCCCCCCCTTCCACACACATACACACACACACACACACACATGCACGCTCACCTCCCTCCACCTCTTCTCACCCGCCTCCCCCGTAGCTCTCGGGGAAATAAAAGTAGCCTAATCCTGCCAGATCAAGACTGCTGTCCACCACAGCTTTACCAGCCTGTGAATTAGAGCCAGCTCTCATGTTCCTGAGGAGAGAGAAGGCAGAGGGGTGTAGGTGGGTGTGTTTGCGTTGTGGGCCGCTGGCCTGTGAAGCAGCGTTAACTGTTTGCCGGCAGAATCTCGGGCAGGGGAGGTGGGGGTGTTTGAGAGGAAAAGCAAAGCGGAGAGCAATGACAAACAAAACAGCAAAGAGGAGCCAAAAAGTACAAAAAGTGTTGTTTGTTGGAAGAAAGGAGTGTAGTCTTTGATTTTAAAAAAAATTTAAGTTCCTGCCTCAGTGTTTAAGGTAGTATTCAGATTATGAGGCCGCATATGATGCCGTTCATATACCGTTATCAGATTTTTTTGCTAATTAAAGAAAAGTTTTCTAATTGTTTTTTTAAAACATGTTTCACAGTTTTTTCAACTTCAATACATCAACTCAAGTTTTAAAATAATAAAAAAGCCTTTATTTTCTTTTTCCTTTAAAAATTAATTGAAATTATTTTTTTCCTGGATTAAAAGAGAAAAAAACATCATTCAAATATACTGCTGTCACGTTCTCACTGTTCCACTATATCTACAAAGGCACAACACAATGTTTAAACACTGACAATTTTTCTCTTTCCACAGACAGTTTTGGTCGACTCCTAATGAGACACATGAACTAAAAAAGAATATTTAATCGGGCTGTTTTATTTAGATTGCAATAAACAGTCAGCTCCTTCTGCTGCGCTCTGCTGTCTTTTAACACTCAACTCTGAATCACACAAATGTATCAGGATAAATGTTTGTGTCAGTCATGAGGCTGCACACATACACCCAGCATGTGAGCCTGCAGTTGCCAGGGCTGCCTTCGTTTCTGGTCCGTGGTTGGTCGGAAAGCGTTCTTTTCGCCGTTGGAGCTCCAATAGTCCCTCAGTGTGAAGGGCTCAACACTTGCTCTCTCTCTTTTCTCCTTCTTGCCTCTTATTGTGCTGCACTTTCTCCTGTCCATCTACTCCCCCCCTCCATCCATGCTCTCCCTCCCTGGTCTTCTGCTGCTCTCCTTGTCATGCCTGGTGTCTAATTATCACAGCTCTGTGTTCCCTCAGCCTCTTCATTACATCCAAGATGTCATCACAGTTTACCTCCAGCATTTGCTACCTCTGCTAGGGCCTCATTTCAATAGGAATAACTCATTCAGTATTACTGAAATGACAAGTGTGTGAGTGAGTGTGTGTCAAAATAACTCCAGTGTTTTATTAAGAAAAAGAAACGTTATTGAAAGATTCAAAAAGCGACATTTCAAAATGTTTTTTAAAAAAATGTATTTGTTGAAATATTTATGCATGCTTTGAATGCAAGAAAACTTTTTTTTTGTTATTTTAATTGGTAAACTTATTGAAGTGTGCTCTTACTCACCGAATCAGAAATAGTGTAAAAAAAAAAGGGTTGAATTATGTCTGAATTTTATTCAGTCTGTTGTGTTCGGAGTGTTTTGTCAGCACACCTACTTGTCCCTGGACAAGTAATAGGTGCTCCTCGCACAGCATAAACAGCTCCCTGACAAAAACCTCAAAGAGAGAGAGAGAAAAAAATCTACTTTGTGTTCTTTTTCATTATTTTCATTACGACACTTTTCAAACAGTAAAAATACTAGAACATATTTCTTCAAAAACTCAGAGCATTTGTAACCAGCCTGGGTGATTAGATTAGCAGATGACACAATGCCCACTTGCCCATTGAAGGTCAGTGTTGCCGTATGCAACCTGTAGCCCTAATCGACAACTTCTGCTGCTGCAGGTTTCCATTGTCTAAAGGTCAGTCCGGAACAGTGCATTAGCTTTGGAAAGTAGTTAGCATAAACGAGGGAGGGGACTGAGGGAGGAACGAAGGACTAAAGTACAAAAACGAGGACAGGAGGGAGGGTGAGTGGCAATGAAACCCTGGCATGCTTTGTGGTGTCAGGCAGGCGTACGGCTTCTGGGGGCTTTGTGAAAAGTTTGCCTGCGAAACTTTGCTGAAGGCTGGGTTTGGTTTGAGCAGCTCCCCCAGGGGTTCACTCTGAGAGTGGGTGGAGGGCGAAGAGGAGAAGGAGGGGGAGGTGGGAAGGGAAGTGAGAATGCAAAAGAAAAGGAGGAGAGGGGAGTAGAGCACAGAGTGCAGGCATGCCATCACAGTTGTCCGTTGTTACGGGGCACAGGCCCTTTAGTTGCTGATCTAAGAAACACAACTCCTGGCTAACACCGCGCCCCCCCCGTCCTCACTCTCCTCTCTTTTCTCCCCTCCTCGCCGCTCTGCCTTGCCGTCTATCTTTCCTCTTAGCTTTCGACAGATCTGCGCTGTGGTTTGAGTGCTGGTTATTAACATACAGTCTGCATTAGTGGAACGCTGGCTGGGCCTATTTGCTGGTAATGAGGATAGGGGGCCTGTGCTGTATAGTAACCTCCAGTGGCGGGGTCAAGTTCATCCTGAGGAGGTGTAATTCTCTCCCTTCTCAGCCCAAACACATGACTGCACCCTGAGGGGGAGGAGGAGGAGGAGGAGGAGGAACGGACTGAGGTGGCTGTCTTCATCCCAAATTTGAATTTCTCATCCCCTTCTCTGCTCTCTCCTTCCTCTCCCTCGTCCCCTCTCTTCCCACAGGGTTAATTGAAGGGGAAATTGATAGTTCTGTGCGGTAATTGTGGCTTTGAGAATTCTCCGTCTCCCACAGAGAAAGATGAGGGCAGCTGTACCAAAGACAGAGTAATGTGTTGTAAGAGAAAAAGAAAGAGAATATAGCGAGACAGACAGACAGAATAGCAAATGGAGAAGCCCCCCCCCGTACCTCTGGTACAGCACCCCTTGGGTGGGGGTTTGATTGGTTGATGAGGGATTGGGTTGATTGGCTGATTGGCTGATGAACTGAAGATTCTGCGTAACTCTACTAGCCAGGCTCTAATAATCATTCAATTCATTATCCAATCAGAGAGACCCTCCATACTGCTCTGTATCCTCACTGATTCTCCTTTTAATTCTCCTTTTGACCCCCCCTCCCTTCTCCTATCCTCCCATACCTCCCTGAGGAGTCTGGGATGGACAGATGAGTGGAGCGCACTGTATCTGTTCGGTTCTGCTCTGCTGCTTGCTGAAGTAGAGAGAGACAAACTTATATTCCACTGATGCCAGTGCCTGAATGGACTCTCTGCCTCCCTCTCTCTCCTTCAAGAGGGGCTTTTCTCTCCCAGGGGCAGAGCTTCATAATTAGTCTTCTTCCCGAAATAGAAAACTAGTTTTCTGAGGTGAAGTCAACCTCTGATGCGTAGTTTTTTAAGGCTGCAAATTTGAATTGATACAAAATGAACTGAAATCTGTTATATATATATCCAAAATAATGCATTTCACCCCTTAATGTTTTTGTATTTGATTTTTTTTCTTTCTTTTTTTTTTTTTTTGTTACAAAATTTAACAGTTCCATTGCCACCACACAGAGAGGACATGATTAGACAGACATTTTACTCCTGTAGTAACAGCAGGTGTTGTTTTAGCTCCTGGCTTAGTTGTTTAGTCTCAGCTCAGGCCACCCCAAGGCTGTCACCCAGGCAACGTTGTGTGCGTGTGCTTGTGTTGTCTTTATATTATTTAATTTTCATCACTGTGTACGAAAATTTGTCAGTGCATTCATTTCTCTCTTTGACTTTATCTCTTCCATTTATTCAGTTTTTTCTGCCGTGTTTTCCCACCTCTTTTTTTCACCCCCTTCAGCACTCACACCCACCCACTCACTCCCCTCTGCCTCTCCCCGACACTCTCCTTTTCTCTTCCCCTCTTCCCCTCCCCTCTCCTTTCGCTTTCTCTGTCCGTTAATGAGAATGTGTTAACGAGAAAGAAAGATCTATTGGGTATAGCACAATTTATCAGAAAGGCAGAGGTTTGGAAGAAGAAAAAAAAAGGCGCCGGGCCCTTCAAAGAAGTCCTATTCTTGTGGTTGTGAATGTTTGATGAGACAGTGAAAAGTTCCCCCTCTAACGTCATGGTGTCTGAACAGAAGAGAACAGAACCGTTCTAATCATGCCGCACAGAAAAAATGACTTCCAACCCGATTTAATTAACTGATAAGAAACGGCTTCAAATTAATTTTTCAAGGATGTTAGATTTTGATTAAGAAACTCCTAAAAGAAATAGACGAATAATCAATTTTTTAATCAACTTACCCAAATGGTAACTGGTTAATATGATAATTCTAGCAATTAGGGCAAATATTGTCGAGCAGCAGTTTCTATGCATCCTGTTAAAGGAATTATAATATCTTTACATCTAATTATCATGGTTATTTAATTTTTTTGTATGGCTACCTCTCAATTTTACCATTCATTTTTTTCATTTGCCATTATAGGGATAATGAAATGAGAGTTGGAAAGTGTAATAAGATGAAACTTTTATAAGGGCCAACCTGAATAGGGCTTTTCACGCACCCTGATTGGATAGATATTTAGGAAAGGGAAGGGGAGTTTTTCAGAATGACATTTCTGCTAGTTTTACATGCAAAGCTGAGATGGATCTCTTAGATGTATGATTCTTTTATTTCGTCAGCAGATTAAAGTAGCTAATAGCTCCTGGCTTCTCTGTGTGTATCCTCTCTTATTCATAAGCAGGTAGGCCCAGCCATGAATATGCTCACCATTTCTAATCCTCAAAGTTTTGAAATCATCTATTCAGTTCCAAGAGAGAAAAACAGATTTATCTTTGAATGAAGGAAAGATCGGGCTGCAAACCTGCTAGTGGCTATAAGATGTATATGTATTCGTGTATATGTGTGTGTGTGTGTGTGTGTGTGTGTGTGTGTTTCACTAATTGGACAGGTATTGAAGCAGAGGTGAAGAAGGGCCAGTTGAAGAGGGGGGTGGGGGTGGGGGGCACAGAGAAAGAGCTGGCGGGGGGTCTGGGGCTTTAGGAGAGCATCAGAGAGACAGAGTTCTTTACTTCAAAGAAGGCTCGCAGCCTGGACAAATGCTAACCGTGCTCACATGCCACTGCAACATACACACACACTCCACATTCAGTGGCTCTTTTGCCTCTCATGAGATGAATATCCATCCCCTCTCGCACTTTCTCTCCCTCTCGGTGTCTCTGCTGTATTCCTTTGCCTCCCCGCACGCTGAACATCAGTGGACTTGTGCATTCAGAGGGAAATATTGACAAAGCGTTTGGAGAGATGGAATGGTTCCTTTAATTATATGCTGCTCTTATGATGCATGGTGATTCTGTCTGGCTGCTTAGACACACACACACACACACACACACACAGGCTCACGCACACTGATCAGCTGAATAGGTATTCCTGGCACAAAACCTTGTATTGAGCGTACATATTCAATTAGCAAAACTCATTAGCAAAACTTGGCATTTGTTGTTGTTTTTTTTCCCCCTCCTTGCTCAGAATTAATGGTTTTGATATGCTAATTAGCGGGTAATTTAATTTCAAAAGGCCTCAATTAACAGCAGCGTTGTGGACACGAGGAAGTTAAGCAGCATAATCTAATTTGCATTAGTAACGAGCAGGGAGTAATTAGTCTCTAATTAGCCACTTCAGACAGCACTTGTGTTTACTTTCCTAATGAAGTGGAGGGGCTTCTTTTTTATACAGGGAACTGTGTGTGTGTGCGTCTACATGCAAAATGTGTTTATGAGAGGGCGTATGTGTGTGTGTGTGTGTTTTTGTGCATGACTAGTAAGGGGGGGTTTGGTTGGCTGGCTGGCATCAAAGTCAGAGTGGCATATGGCTTACAGTTTGGCTCCAGTTACACACATGTTCAAACTCCCCCCCCCCAAATACACACAAACAAACACTTCGACACACATGAACACACATAGAGGTCAGGCTCTGCCGTCTTATGTGATTGGACCTGAACACACACTAGTTTTCAATCCGTTGAAACATCTCTATGAGCTCGCTTATACTCGCCACGAGGGACTGATTGTGTGCGTTTGAGGGGTTTTTATCTCGATAGTGTTTCCCCTGGTATCATTTTTTGTGTTGCAATAACTTGCAATGTTTTCATGTTTTGTCTTTTTTGTACATCCAGACACTTGCTGTAGTCTTTTCTGATTATGCTTTTTACGTTGTGAAGAGTATAAACTGTTGTGTGTGAGCGATGTTGTTACAAACTGTGGTTGACCAGTCTAATGCGGGGTTTATTTCTGGGATACTGTTGCCTACTGACAACACAGCAAAACAGAAAAGAAAGGGTAAGACAGCTGAATAGATGGATAAACAGACAGCCGCATGGTGCACTGGGTTTTATTCCCTTCGTTACTATCTTTTCACTGATCAGGGAACATATCCTGAGCAACAATCAAGTAAACAGTGGACAAATAAAATGCAATCTCTTCTGGCATGAGCGTTCCAACAGTTTGAACTTTTCCATTCATGGCTGTGTCCAAAACAAGTTGAAAACAACAGGCTTCCTCCTGGGCTTTTTTTTGGGAACTGAGACGGGGTGGAAGGGTTTCAAGGGGAGCAGCATAGTGGGGTTTTAGGGGAGGAGGGGACAAGCAGCTGCCCTATTAGCCCAAATCTGTTGTTCAGAGGAGGTGGGAGGAGGGTGGAGCAACACCACTGAATTTCCACAAAAGAAAGCACACACTTTTTTTTCACTTTGTGTGCAAAGGAGGCTATGTTCTCAGATTATGCCACAAATTAGCGTACGTTTGACCCCCAACACCTCTTCAGGTGTAGATCTTGTCTTATTTTTACCCATAATCAAGTGCATAGGACAGAAAAGACCATGGGGACCCCATTAACTGACAGCCACCCTGATGGAAGGTGTTTTTCTAAAGACTTTCCCCCCAACCATCCCTGGGAATAATAAGAGAGGTCACAAAGCTGGGTGACTTCCTGCTGCAAAAAGCAGGGTCAGAGCCCTGGTTGGCAGAAGTAGTCAGCCCTCAATGGACATGACTTGGAACGCACACACACAAAACACACACACACACACGCACACACACACACACACAGTGAACGGATGGTAACCCATAGTGTAGAACTTGTATGATTCACACGTACCAAGAGCAGAAGCTGGAAAGAATTCAATAAATATAATGAATGAAGGCAATGCAGTGATTATGAGCCTATTTCTAGTGCTGACCTCTACCCATACACACATACTCCCAGATTTATTGGCACAAACATCCACAGATATGCACATGTACACACAAACACTCACACATACACATCCATAAATAGGCAACTGATTTACAAATGAGCTGACCTGTGTGTTGGCCTTGCTCTCAGATAGGCTCACACCCCCGCCAGGATGCATAAATCACAATGGACATGCATATGCATGAGCATCTGAGGAGGTGGGATAAGTGCATGTCTGCATGTGTGTGTATATGTGTGTGTGAAAACCAGCCAGCAGTGGTGCTTGTATCGATTATTGAGGCTTAGTTAGGTGCCTTTTATTTCACTGAGTTAAAGTCAAGGACCGTGGACAGGCCTCTTTCCAGTGTGTGTTACTTTTGAATGGAGAGAAAGAAAGAAAGAAATAAAAAGGAGGAGAAAGAACCTAACTGTTCTTTTTTCCCCTCTTTTTAGTGGCATCCAGGGATAGCACATCACATTAATGGAACAGAGATGACGTTTCATGTCTCTTCTGTCTCTGGAAGAAGTGGTTTTGGTGTTGGACCTTTGCCTGATGTGTGTGTATATGATGTGAGCTGCTTTAACCTCCTCTTGTTTTATGGACTTATACATGGCTCTGGATCTCACTGCTGCTAGATTAATTTACACACCACTCACACATGCGTGCCAAATCTCCCTCTGTCTCTCTCCTTTCCTCCCTCTCTCCCCTTCTCTCTGAAGACAGAGCAGAAATTGCCTGGTGAGGTAAATAAATTACTTCCATCGATTGCTGTAGTTGTAGAGTGACTTTATCACAGTTTGACTTGTCCAGATACAGATCAGCATGTGACAGCGTGTTTTTATAATGTGCCACTGTGTCTGTGTGTGTGTGACTTAGTTTATGCGCGTGTGTATGTGTGTGTGTGTGTGTGTGTGTGTTTGTTAGCATATGTGTGTGTCAGCTGCAAAAAATCAGTGTAAAATCTAAATGATGGGTATCTCGGCATATTAAAAGTTACTGCTAGAGGTACTGTATTGTCCGTAAGCTGTGTCTGAATGTGTGTCTAATTGAAACAGGCCGCCATGTGCATATTGAAAAGCAAATGAATTATTAGAATGGGATCTTAAAGCTCACCCTGGGCTAGGTTGTTTAGCTGATTGAGTTTATCTCTGCCTTGTTATCCATCTGAATTGGTCGCTGATAGCCGATAGGAGCTGCAGATTGGCGACATCTTAATACAGCTAATGCTGATACCCGCCTCTGATAGCGTTTATCTACATACCTGTTGTATATGCGCATTGCGTGTATGGTGTCTTTAGGCATGCCTTAACCCCCATGCTCCACATTTCACTTCACAGAAAGAGGTTAAAAGTTCACCGAAAAGTGCAGAGGTCTCCTGTGTGTGTCTCTCAGTGCTGGTGCGTAGCAGTCTGGGACACATGCTGTTTTAATAGTCGCTGTGCTGACGTTACTGCAGAGGCCAAGAAGCCACCGTTAAAAAGACAGGGTTTGGAAAAAAGAGCGAGAAAAGGCCTCATCTGTTTGCATTAAACAGTGGAAGAACTGACCAGTGAAGGGAGCAAATGAGCGGCAGACGGCTAAAAGATATCTGCTTTTCTGGCTATGACCTGGCTATGACTTTCTCTTTGGCCAAGATTACTCAACAAACACCTTCTTTTATTTTAAATCCACCTTTCATCTCGTTTATTTAAGTTTAACTATTAGTATTTGTTTTTGTCTGACTGCTTTTAAAATACAGACACAATCTAAAATTAGAGTAGCCCGTGTGGATATGACGAGGGATAAAAATGGCGAGCTCGCAAGCTGGCAGATTTTTTTCTTTTTATTTACTCTTGAGCATGATTCCTCACGGTTTATTCTGACCGGCCTGCCTGTCATCTGCACTATCAGGTTATTTTCTGAATCAGATGCTCCTGATTTGAGAATTAATTAGGCAGTGCAGTGGCGTCAGGGCTGGGATTTTGGGTTTGTTCGCTAGCTATTTTAGTAGCTAATTACTGAGGGGGAGAGTGTTAATTGGAATTCTCTTAGATAATGTGAACTCCTCTTCCCCTTTTCTCCCCCGCCTCCACTAGAGTTTAATAGAAAACCACAGCACTTAATAGACTCTCCCTCTCAGTCTCTTTGTATTTTATTTTTTATTTATTTTTTCATGTTTCTGACAGGAGCACAGCTGATGTACCTGCAGCATTTGGGGTTACGCCGCTTCTGTGTGTAGTGTACTCTGTGCCGTTCTCCCAAGAAGTGACATATAGAGTAGTAATCCTCTCAGACTTCAACAGGATATTGATTCCTTTTCTCTCACTGACTAGCACAGTGTTAGATTTCACATGGCACAGAATGACAGAGACACAGAGCTCAGCGACATATCACACAGACCTGTGAGCTAAATAAGCGAAGGACAGAAGAATATATATTTAAGAGATAAGCGGACTAGATTAAGATCCTCACAAATGTGCAGTTAATGTAGATTGTATATAAATTCTTGAGAAAAAAATGTAGTTTTGATAAAGTCTTTTGTAAGAGCTCAGTTTATTTATTTATTTAGTTTTTTGCTTAACTTTTTTTTTTGCACTGATAATGAACAAAACCTGCATTCTGACTGCTCTTTTTCCATAGCCTGGGGGGTTCAAATGCAAATCCAGTGCTGCATAAGTAGGAAGATATAAACATAAAAAAGAAGATTTTAATTTTAAAGAATGTTTGAAATGAAACAATACTTGCATTTGGATGTTGTTATAATTGGAGCGAATGGCTGACTAGATAAACAGACTTCTTTCGCTGGTGTAGGAGCACACACTTGGGGGTCTTTTCATATCTGTGCTCTGTTTAAAAATTAAACTCCTAACCAGCATTAAGCAGAGAAGGGGGCGGAAAAAAATTAATATACAGTGAGAGAAGGCTAATCAGAGATCTGTAGTTTCATTGTAATTCTTCTGTCGTGCTAAACTGTGACAAAAACATTATTTAACATCTTTACCTCTGCTTCAGCCACTCAGAGAGGCTCGGCACACACACACAAGACCTTACAGTATTTTAATATCACTGCTTGTATATTCTAATCCTGACACCACTTGAAATATAATTCTTTCCCCTATTTTAAATCATGGATGTGAAATTGCATTAAGGCAGGAGTGTGTGGGCATAAAAGCAGGGATGTTAAATGGACATATGAATGCAGGGGTGAATCCTAACCTATTAAGTACTTTCCTTATTATTTCTGAAAGTGGAGCGTGATAATTAGTTTGGTAGAAATCCTATAGTGGGGTGGAGGTATGGGTCTCAATAGTTGAGCCAAATTAATTTCTTCTGTCACCTTGAGCATACGTTCCTCTTAATAGGTTTAATTTATTTCATGGTGATTATCTTTTTTTAACCACTTGACTGTGATGCGCATATTCACTGCAAAATCCACTTCAACCTTCTGCGCATGAATGGTATATTCATACCTAAATATGATATATCTGCACAGCGTCATTACTGCTTGGCTGCTGAGTCTGTGTGATCTGAGAGATGGCACTGTGCCGTTTTCCCAGGGGTCCCTGCTGCTGCGGCCTAGTTGTCATGTGATCCATGTGTCTGGCTAAGAGCTCAGTTTTTTTCTCAGGAGTCACTCCAAGTCTTTTTAGTCCTAAAAGTTAACAATCATTCTTGATGTTAAATCCATCAGAAACCTCCATGTGCCACGAGGTCGCTTTAATAATCTCCCCTGTGTATGTGTGTGTGTGTGTGTGTTGAGGTTAGGGTGGGCCATGGGAAAGTGGCATACCTGGGCGGATTAGAATGATCCCTAGGACACTTTCTGTGGGACACACTCACATACTAATTTCGTGTAAATTCAAGTGAATTGCCATTTTGCAACATCTCCCACACCCCATGCTTTTTTTCTATTGAAAAGAACGTAAGTCACTGCAGGATGAGCATACCTTGAGAGTATAAATGCGCCTGTGTGTTTGTGTGTGTGTGTGTGTCGAGCCCCACCCCAATGCGTATGGTTAGTTTTTGATCTCGCAGGGATCACTTTAGTTGCCCTGTCTGGTTTCAACTTACACTGGTAAATTACACCCAATCACTAAAATTACATCCTATGGACTCCTTCTTTCTCTCTCTCTCCTTCTGTGTGTGTGTGTGTCTTGATTGTTGACGTCATTTCACAGAGCTGTGCTCGATGTCAGGTTTGATTAGGCTGAATGAAGTCCAACTGTTTTTGTGTTTTCGTCATTTAGGGGAAGTAAAATGGAAATGCAGCTGTTTTGTGTGTGTGCGTATATATGTGTGTGTCTGTGTGTGTGTGTGTGTGTGTGCGCGCGTGTTGGAGGAAATTGCTTTGTGGTGTATGGCGGGGAGTGCGTAAGACTGGTTGTCAGCTGGTAAGGAGTGGAGGAACAGTGCGTTGAGAAGCTGATGCACAAGTCTCAGTTTTCATTCGAGCAGCTACAGCAAGGGAGGCTTGATGGGACAAAACTCAGATGGAGGAGCTGTAGTCTGCCAATTAGTGCACCAGATGTCAGTTATTGTTGGACTAGGATTATGGCAATAACTGCAACTGGCCAACGGTTATGAGCGCGCGCGTGTGTGTGTGTGTGAGTGTGTGTGTGTGTGTGTGTGTACTAACTCCACTGTGATAGATTTTAAACAATCTTCTTTTGGGACTTGCTTCTTTTTTATTACTCTTCTGGCACCTGCAGTGTTTTTCAGAATTCTGTCTCCCTTCTTTCTCTCTTTCTGTGTAGTTTTTCAGCATTTTGGAAATGTAAACACTTCTAAAATACATCCAGATGTTACCAGCTGTGCTCCGCCACCACAAACACTGGGCAGGCAGTGTGTGTGCGTGTGCGCCTCAAAGACTCCTTTCTCAACTATTCACTCTCAGACAGACAAAATGATTGCCTGATTTTGTCATATATCTCTGCTTCTTTGTATGCGTGAAAGCAGGTTTTCCAATATGGTGTGTGTGTGACAGGATGTGTGTGTGACAGTGCGTGTATGTGTGCTGAATAAGACTGTTGTAGTTGTTAAAAGATGCTGTGTGCTAACACTGGTTGAATTAGGGGTTCAATGAAATGCAGAAAAGTCAGAACTGATGCAGTGTGACAAAGACAGCGATTTCATAAACACGTTGACCTTATGTACATCCCATTATGTCTCTCTCAGCCTCCTCCTATCTCGCGCTTACTTACACACAAATACGCACTAACACACAAACATGCATGAAGCAAAAGTAGCTCCATTTAGATTTGTCGTTACAAGAGGTTGAACTCACTTCAACTTCTCTATGTGGACAAAGATGAGAAGGCCTAATTGTGAGGTGAATGGTGTTAATGTTTGTTTGCAAAATGCACTTTGCTGCATGCAGATACACAAAAACACACTCTCAAGGAGCCACAGTTACCTGTTTTGCAGCTGCTCTAATTAGCAGATGTCCTTAGCTTCCATACTAATATGATATTATTACTGGTATTGTTCTTTTTTCACACTTGCTCCCGAGCACAACAGGTGAATGAACACGTTTAAATGTCTGCTTCAGATGTTCTAGCATACTGTATATTGCATGTGTGTGTCTCTGTGTGTTTGTTGATGCGCCATGGTCATGCTGAAACCTTGCTCCCTGGGGAGTAATTACAGAAGAGGTTTTCTGGCCGTTTTCTCTCATTAGTGAGAATATGGAGAGAAATCGTAGAGCTTCTGTTAGCGTGACTACGCGCACACACAAAACACACACAGAGGTTGTGTGTTAAGCACAAGTCCACACATGTGCACAGTGCTGAGGCTGATGCCATGACTTTAGTCTGGAGGTACATGGTGCGCTTCTTTGCCCGCAAGTCTATTTCAGCCATTGCTTCTCTGTACACATTCACGCTGTGTGTTTGCATGTGTTTGTGTGTGTTTCTCCCATTCTACAGCATCTGGCCTGCACGTCACTCTGTCCTTCAATTCAAACTGCAGGTTGTTTGTTTGGGTTTGCCCTTGCAAACACACCATTAGGCCTGCCCTCTGCACTCAGGACTATTCCTGGCTCTGGCCTCAGTTTAGCTCAGGCCTGCTGCCTGGCTCACTGGAGGTCCCTGCAGGCAAACCTCAGTCCTACCAGAATCCAGGAAGATCCGAACCACAGCGCACCGCCCAGCCACCACAGTGAAACTCTAGCCGCTTCAACCAGGCTCGCCCCACAGCAAGCCTTAAATGTCAGCTGGAGGGCTTAAACGTGTGTTTCCTGCAGCACGTCTTCTCTGTTTGATAGTCAACCCAGTCATGATGCAGCAAGTCTGTCTTTTCTGCAAACAAACAGGAATGGATAAGAAGTAGGCACCAGTCTTTGTGACTAACACTCAGCCAATGAAAAAGGATTTAGGAATGAGAGATGAAAAGTGAAGGAAAGAAAGAGAGAGTGAGAGGCAGCAGAGGAAGAAAGAAAACAACAAAGGTGGTTAGGACAAAAGCAGTATTGTATCACTGAAATGACTTGTGAGTTGAAAGCCTTAAAAGTCCTCCCCAGAGCCAGGTCATAAAGCCCAGAGACGGGCTTGGCAGACCCGGCTAGAGCCAGACAGGCCTGGCAGTCGAGCCCGGAGAGCTTCCAGTAACAGGAGATGTAAAAATCAATTTGCCGTGAAAAAGGTAAACAATCGGAAATGACAAATATGCAGGTTCTTTCCATCGTTCTTTTTTCATCTTTTGCTATTTTCAGTGTTATTACAGAAGACAAATGCAGGAGAATGACTAGTCAGGAGTCATGTGGTGAGGGATCCCGGCAACGTTCATGGGGAGGGGGGAGAGGGGCATTTTTTCCCCCATTTTCACTACCTGAAACAGTCAAGTTTGACTTCAGCTGTTAGTAGCTGAAATGCACAAACTGTCTATTAGCAGGGATGTTCTTAACACACATGAGGACACGTCAGCAGTCATGATTAAATAGGTGGAGGTCGATACAGCCATGTGGAGGGAGAAACGATTGAGGGATTGGGAGATGACAGAGTGAGAAGGAGTGGGTTGAATCCTTGGGGGCCTGTTTGGTGGTTAGGGGCCCTTGGGGGCCCCGACGGAGACCTCCATTAGTGGAACGATCTGAGCTTGGGGGAGCTGATACTGTGGTGGGGCTTCGAGGCATGGGCCAGTCTGTTTAGCAGTAGTTTGTCCGCATTGCTCATAACATTGATCCAGTGTTGAACTGCAGCCGTAGGAAAGCTCTTTGGTGTTGAATAGGCCAAGCAGTGGAATATTGATAAGGCAGAGTGAACCAGTGGAGAGCCCTGCACCCTGTTGGTCATTTGGTTAAGACAGACAGATCTTGTTCGATACATACACCCCATGGCTGCCTTATGGCATGTTAAATTGGTCCGCATATGTGTCCGCTTGAGTGCAGTTGCACATCTATACGTGCATGTGTGTGCAACGATTAGTGTCTTATAGAATCTAATCCTCTTTGCTGCTTTCCCCACTTGTCTTTCTTGGATGAACAGATCTGCTGTGACTGGCTGGGAACAAAATGAAAGGGAGTAAAAGAACAAGTGAAAAAACAAACATGTTTCCCAGGCCCCAATTAGCCCACTTTTATTGCCCCTAGATATGCCCCCCTTTTCACTCTCTGCAGTGTGCTTACAAAAAAGCTTCACATCACTGAGAGTGCTTAAACATCAGCAACAAAAACTGTGGCAAGAGAACATAGAGACAGAAGAGGGAGACAAGATAGGGGGCAAAAAATGCCACTTTTGCCCATCAGTGCGCTTCCTTAAATCTCTTTCCAGAGAAAGACACATTGACAGGGATTCTATTAAACAAGTGTGTGTATGCGCTACCATCTTTTTGCCTGTGTGTATGTCTGCACTGTAGGATGTGTGTTTTGTGGTTGTTGTATTTGTACAACATCAGTCGCCGAACGCTCACAAACAAAACAGTTTGAATCCTCTGTGCAGAAGCCATCAATTCTTAATGAGATAATGACATGCTAACATACTCGCAGCAGCAGCTCTGTTTACAGATGAAGACAAACCACAAACAAGACACAGACATACCCAACCCTCTAACTTTCCTCCCTATACATTTTCTTTTCACTATTTTTCCCCTCTTCTCTGGCTCTGACTTTGTGCGTAGGCCAAAACCTTGCAAAGAATAACAGGTGGAGAACATCTTGATGGTGTTTGTGTGTGTGTGCGTGTGGGTGTGCACAGTGTGTGTCAGTCTGATAGACATGCACATACGCAGTAATGAGACAGGCTCTATAATGTGGCTGCAGACCAGATTCCCTAATAAGAGAAGAATGTTGTCCATGGCATCCAGAGTTTTCCACTGGAATCACACATTCATCCAGCCTGTTTCCTGCCCCGGGGTCTTCCTTTCGGCATGAACAGATGAGGAGAGGGAACCCTCTGTCTCCCTCTCCTGCTCCCCTCTCTTCCCATTGTCCCCGTCCCCTCCTCGCCACATCCTTTTTCTCATCCATTTCATCACTTCTTCTCTCCCCTCTGTCACTGAGGGTCAGTCAGTGTGGGCTATCAGAGCTCTGTCTTTTCTTTCTCTCTGCTGGATTGTGCTAGTCTGCTTCTGGAGTGACACAAGCACATGACTCACAAAGTGAGTCAGACCAATTCAAGCTTATTGCTGAGGAAATGGTGGTGGATTAGGAGGAAAGGTGTCTTTCTCGGACTGGTACTGGAAAACACACACACACACAGGGACACACACAGCTGAGTAAGAAAAAAAACCATCTGTGGTTAACTGAATCTTCAAATTAATGGAATTCTTAGTCTAGCTGTAGAGCAACTTTAAACAAACCAAGACAGAAGTTTAAAAATTCACATTCAAATACTTTAACCTTGAAATCTCCCCTTGCCAAGGCACCAGCTCCCTCTTTTTTTCATCTGTTAAATGTTTGAGTGTTTGATAGTTTGAGGTCTATAGCAGAACCCGCCCGGGAATTAATGTCATTCATATGCCCTGCGGAAATTACTTTTGAAATGCATATAATCTAAAACATGCAAATGAGGCTGACTTTGTGCACCCTGTTTAATATGAATTATCATTTTGTGAATACCTATTATTACTGCGTACATTTCTCCAATTATATTGTTCTTTTTTTGTCACTTTTGCATACGGACGCACATGTGCACATCAGGAACACCAGAAACGAGCGCATGCACATGCTTGGTCACATGCGTGCAGGCACACACACTCAACACACACACACACACACACATCGCAGAATGTCTTTGTGATGGGTGTATTTTAATGAGGAGTAATAAGGATGGTAATGACCCAGTCCACTTCTCTCTCTCTCTCTCTCTCTCTCTCTCTCTCTCTCTCTCTATCTCTGTCTTTGTTACTCTGTCCCTCTATCTCTCTGCCTGTCTTGCCCACTGCCTGGCACACAGCTGTTAGTTTACATAAAGCCAATGAGAAGAGTTCATTTAAAGAAAGAAAATGCTATGTAGCCGCCTTTCGCAGATTCTGCACAAATTTACCACTCAAAAAGTCCTTAAACAGCAAATGAAAATAACAAGGCAGGAAATACAAGTGTTGCTCATCCAACTTTCATTAGCTGACTGAAATATTGATGTGTTTTAAAAGTGAACAGTGCATGTTTAGTTTGCTCTTCCTTTTCTGTTTCTGGTGAAAGAGCACTGTTATTAATGTCCTTGTCCAAGAGGCAGACATTTTTTTGCTCTTTTCTCCTAAATTGAATTGAAGGCATCCCTTTTTCAAACGAATTACTCTATTAATTTATTTATACTGCGCCATAAATTATTCTATTAATATTAGCATGTTCCAAATTAGTATGACTTCTCTCAATGTTCCTTCTACTTCTATTAATTAGCATGCTTGTCACTATAACAAAGATTTTTCTTTCTCTGATAAATAATAAAGGAGACATTTTTTAATACAATGAGAACTGCCTGAGAAATTATTAATATTTTAGTTGTGGCCTGTAAGACAAAAGTAAGGAGAAAAGAGCAAGAAGAACAGAAAACTAACAATAACATGGAATACATTATAGACTGTCATTGGTATGCAACAGTGTTGATTTTTATTTTTGCTTTTCTGAAAGAAAGAAAGAAAGAAAGAAAGAAAGAAAGAAAGAAAGAAAGAAAGAAAGAAAGAAAGAAAAACACGAATGTTCACGCGTGTATGCACACCCGTACTGAATGCTCAGGGATATCATCTTGTTTTAGCACTTTTGGATAGGATGTGAGTTAATTACCTCTGTAACAGCCTGGACCAAGTTCAAAAGTACTAAAATTCAATTAATTTGAGAACTGGACATGCTATCATTTTCTCTGCATGTCTCCTTTAAAGTCTGGCCTGTTTTTACTGTGGACTTATTCAATTATATTTGATTAAACTCGCTCTGATCCAATCTATTAATTAACTAGGAAATGCAAAGTGCCAGACTTGAAAGCCGATGTATAAAATTATATCATGTCCACTTTGATATTTATTTATTTATATTTTTTACACCACTAGTTTTTGAAATCCATTGTAACCCCTTTATTTTTGTGAGTCGCTTTTGCCCGTTTTCAGGTACTATTAAATCTGTCCACTTTATCTCCCTTGTAATGCAAATTCCGATCATAAATGGAATTATGTCTCACCTAAAGGCAACTACAACACATTTACCTTTTCATAAAATACACTTCCCCACTCTGTTTCTTCAACAATTTACTCTTTTCACGCAATAAAATATAAATTGTCCCGTGTAATTAGAATTAAGAACTTGGGAATGTATTCAATGAAGGTGGAAGATATCAGCGTGAGGAACGGGCCACTTTCTTGTTAGAAAGACAAGGTTCTCTAAATATTACTTGAAGGAAATTTCGCTTTTTCACATGCACCTGCACAGACATGAATGCACATTTGCTCTAGTAGATTTAAAAATACTCAAGACTGAAATTGTGTTTGCGTGTGTGCACTTATGAATTCTTGCACCGAGGGTTAAAGAGGTCACACTTGCCACACATCGCTCACACGTCACATCTGTCGCTCAAACACAAAAATTAAATCTCGATGTACTTAAGTCTCAGTTTACTCATCTATTTCACCATCATGTCATGTGTCCATTTCCCCACTGACACCTGTTCATCTGTATTCCTCAAAATTTCTCTTCTCTTCTCTCTCTCTCTCTCTCTCTCTCCCTCTCTCTCTCTGTCTGTCTCTCTCCCTCCCTGCCGCCCCCCCACCCCCCGTCACAGTGAAGGTCATTCTAATAAAGTGCTCTCATAGGACAGAGCTGCTAATTGCTCCGCGGCGCTTTAGCTGGTTTCAGATCCAAATAAAGGCACATTGCCTTTTTCAAAAGCTCCTCTCCTTCTTGCCCTGCATTCCTCCAACCCCCCCTTTTCACCTCTGTTCCACCATGTTAAATACAATCTGAGTAATATCCGTGTGGACTGTCATAGCCTGACCTCAGCCTCCATTACCTCTCAGGACAGAGGGGAAAGATGAAGGTGAAAGCTGGGATTTTTCACCTCCATGATCACAGGATGATTTCCAACTGGCAAACAGGGGCGCGCACATGCACATGCCCGAAGCTTTGCCTCTTTAGGAATGTACAACCCGTGATTTTAGGCTCAGATAAATGAGGTGTGCATGAGGTCCGCTCCTTCTACAAATATTTGTGTGTGCGGTGTGTGCATTTGTGTGTATCTTTGTGTCTACCTCCAGTATTTTGAACAGACAGCAGTCTGCAAGCTGGTAAATCACTTACTGCACTCTAAAGGAAGGGTCGAGGTGAAGGCAGGAGTGTATGTTTGCCCCGGTCATACACACATACGGAGCGATCTCATCGGTGCGGAATGTGCTGTGTGTTTACCTATGGCTCCAGAACCCACCTGACCAAGGGAGGCTAATCTTTATGGGCTCTGTAAACAGGGACTTTGTCTTCAGAGAACTGCAGGCGGGCGAGCAGACACCCAATTCACACATGCATGTGCACACAGACATAAAGGGCAGGGAAGAGGGGTTTGAAGCATATATGGTAGGTTACATACTGTACAGCAATACACAGAAAAACAAAACACACGTGCACGTGCAAACACACACTAATAATATCTTCAGTCAAACTAAACGCCATATGGCAGACTGTCCTGCAGAAGTATAGAACTCCCCATGTTTACATAGCGGGGGATTTTCTTATCATCTGCACTCTGAGTCCCTCTCTTCTTCTCTCCACTCCCCTACAAAAGCACTGGCTTCTTCATTAGCCAGCTGCACAGCACACTGGAGGTCAGAGTATAGGCCAGTGCTGCTAGCTTCTCTCTCTGGGCTGATGATGCTCTTTGAAGCCAGCCAGCCAGCCAGCCAGCCAGCCAGCCGGTAGTAGATATTGGCCCACATCTGACTGACTATCTCTCTGTGGGATAATGGAGTTCACCTGTTAGCACTGGAGCAGGGCCAGGGCAGCCGTAGACATCTAGCATTAGCCCTTTCGCTGTTAGCCAACCTGTTAGCCCTGGCCGGCAGCCAAAGTAGCCTGGAGGGGTGCTGTTAGCCGCTATAGCTTTAGCTCCGTGTGGAAGTCTACCTGGCTGCTCTGGGGTGTAATCCTGCCGCAAATCTGACTAGCATGTAGCAACAGCCAGCTGCAGAGGAAACAATAACTAAACTTGGACTGGGAAATGATGAAAAAAGAATTTGTGCAGAACGTTTGCGTGTGTGTGTGCATTTGTGTGAGAGTGTGTGCTTGTGTGAGAGAGTGTTTGCGTCTCATTTCTTCAGCTTTTCTCTGACCTCATTCTCTTTTATTGAAGCGAATACACGTCAGCTCAGAAATGCCACGCAGATATCCCTCCTATCCCGCTTCCTCTCCTTCTCCCCTCTGTCATTCCTCTAAAGTCACGACACCAGAGACAATTGCTGAAGGTGACTGAAATATACAGAAAGACAGTAGATGGTGGCTATAACTTAGATAAATGCGTGTTTTTAAAGACTTGATAGCACATTTTAATGTAATTTACCATTTATTTCACATAAAAAAGTCTAAAATATCAAATGTATAAAGGTTAAACTAAAAAATCTAAAAAAAATTAGCAATTCATTAAAAGAAATCATATTGTCTTAGATATTAAAAGAAAAGACAAAAATAATAGTGAACTGCTGAACCATGGTGTTCCAGCACAGTGTATCAAAATGCTGCAGAATGCATGAACTTTCTGACAGTAATTCAGTTTATTTATTTAGACTGATGCTGTTCCTGGCTCTTCTCAACATGTCTTGACACGCACAACATCTCCTCATTAGTTAAATAGTTATCTGCTTGCATGGAAAGGTAAAGACGAAAAATGCTCAAACTTCTCTGAAAACACCCCGTTCTCTCCAGTAGTCACTGCTGCACTATCATTACTGGAATATTAATGACAGAACCCATATTTACTGATTGTTTTTTCCTTTTGTACACATGACACCAGAAAATACGAGTCCTTTTTTGTTTGCTCGTACTTCTGGTTGTGTTTCTCAAAAGAAAGAATTAATGGAGACATGAGCCTAGATCTGGTAGTTGGGTTTGTTCTGGGGTTTGGGGTTAAATCAGATTCCCTCAGGGCTTGTGTCACAGTTTATTTATTGGAGGACTCTTTGCCAGCTTGCGGAATGAATGTGTGAGAATATGGGTGTGTATGTGTTTACTAAATCATGATCTGTCTCTGTGTGTCAGCGCTCATGTCCCTGTCAAAGCAGAGATATATAGAAGAGCTGAGAGTCTTTGTGAGGCTTTTAAACGACAAATCCTGAGCTGCTCCACTGACAGTAAATAGGACACTTTGTGGACACAATGACAGCAGCCACAATGATTGTTTTTAGTTCATGACTGTCAATTATAATGAAATAAAGCCCCTCTGGGTGTAACAGTTAACCAAATATTGTACGATTCCACGGAGCCATTCAGTGTCAGCAGAGGCTCTTCCAAATTCTGCTTGCTGATTACAAAACAGGTTTCGAGCTCCTGTTCCTCAGATATTCTGACTGCGGAAGAGTGTTTCTCTTGCTCACAAATATTGATTGAACTATCAGAGATCATAGAAATAACCTATGTGGGTTCTATTTCAGGGTGAAAACTTTAATGTTTTCCAGGGTTGAACCTGCCACTAGTTACCAGGCATAACCAGAGGGAGAAAGACAGCATGCAGAGAGCAGGAGAGATAATTCAAGAGTCAGATGAAAGTAGATAGATGATGGAGTGTAGATACTGGTACAGACATTTTTTCCCTTACCCCCTCCCTCCTCCACTCACTCTCCCTCCCACCCTTATTCCCTCAGTTCTTTGCCTAATAAGCAGCGTTCCTGTGAGCTGATGCAAGGCGGAGGAAACAGAACAGGCGTTCTGGGACTGCCGGAAATATTCCCACATGAGGCATAACATGATAAAGACTTATTATCTCACTAAGCTGCTGTAAACACAGATGCACACATAAATACACGCTGTACACAACTCTCTGCCTCTCTCGCACAAACACGCATACACAGGAAGATTTAGCAGAAAGCGAACCTGATCATGGCTTTTTCTGACGAGTAGTGACCAGGAGGAATCTGACAGAGCCAATCCCCCGGACAAAGCCTGAGAGTCAGCCGCGGTGAGCCAGCTCACTGGGCATTTGGCTCGGCTTGTTTGAACTCTGCACACAACCACAGCAGTGGGAAGGCACAGGAAGACCAGAGTTCTGATTATTATTAGTGGTAAATTTTCGGGAACATCTGAACGAGCTGCGTGTTGGAACAGGACTCATCCCAACTCCTCTTCACTCATCAATCACAGCAGACACACACATAAACACATGCACCCAGCGTTTGCAGTGAGCTAATCCATTACAGTACAAAGGTAGGTGTCAGCCTCTTAGACAAACACACACACACACACACACACGTATACACCAGAGTCATCAGAAACATGTCGAGTCCTATTTCCCTTCTTCTCTTCTCCATCCCAATTAAAAGGCAAAGGAGGCCTTTTATTTCCCTCTCTTCCAAACACATTCTTTATCTCTCTGATCTGCGCTCCTCCCTCCCTTGCTCGGTCCCCTCGGGGTAGTGGGAATGTCTCTCCCCACACACTCTCAGGTCAGGGGTTCAGCCGGAGAGGGTCTGAGCATGTATAGAGATTGAGGGAGCGAGAAAAAGACACACCGAAAGAGCGAGTAGCGGGTTGAGGCAGGCCTCTGCACGGGCTGCTCCTCTTCGCTGCCAGAAACACTTAAACTTAAAGCAGCGTGTGTGTGAATGTGTGCATGTGTGTGTGTGTGTGTGTGTGTGAGGTGTGTGTGTGTCTGTGTGTGTATCATAACCCTAATCAGAGACTTCAGGGTAGATTTATGCCCCTGCCTTTTTCCCGACCTCCATTACACCAGCTTATATACACCCATTACAGGATATGACAGAGTACACACCCTTTAGACGAGCATACCACCACACTGCCTGTGTGTGTGAAAGAGAGGGCATGCGCTCATGTCTTTACACACTCCCCACTTTCCCATTAGGTCCTTGTCCACCTGCAAGCTCTATCTCTCTGTCTGTCTTTATCTCTCTTCCCCTCATTGCTAATAAGGTCAATGAGAAAGAGTAAGAAGCAGATGGGCGTACAGTACATTACAGTATAGTGCGGGCTCGATAGCAGGCCAGTGATTCATGCTTAGTGAAATGTGTGATGATGTGAGGAGTTTCTACTGCGGCGCAAAGTCAGTGGACTGTGCAGCGAGATCTGTTGATCACTCAGCACTATGCCTTGCTTCATAATATTACCTCAGGGAGTAGTTTGACCTAGCAGGGGTCTGGACGAAGGTGGGAGGAGGGAGAATGAAGGAGAGAGAGAGAGCGTTGAGAAGAGGAGTGAGGTTGGAGATTAAGTGACTAGCTTTAAATGTCACAATAATGCTCTATTTCTCACTCTTAACTTCACAGGCGGATGGGTGCCAGGAGGGAGACAAGGGGAGAGTCAATGGGGAGGAAAAATACTGCAATGTGATTTGTGTTTTTTTTTTTTTTTTCCAAATGGCGCTGCTTGTTAGGGAGAAGACTTGAACTGGTGAAATCTGTTGGCACTTTCAAACAGCCTTACCACACACATGCCCACTCGCTTCCGCAACTTCTAATGTTACGCCAAAAACAGTAAGAGTGAATGGATCTGTTACAATAGCAGAAAATATGGCGCACCTTGAAAAGTATAACCAAACTACCTGCATGACTGGACAGCACTTTAGTGAGAAAATATATTTTTTTGTGGTTTGAGTGAACTGATCCTTTAACAAGCGCTCCCACCATTCCATCCACCTTCACACACACACATACACACACACACACACACACACACACACACACACTAACATGCTCAGGTCTCTGTCCCTCTGCGAGCATCTGGCAGCATTCCATTAACAAAGCTACCAGCGATCTCTCACACCCTCACCTGCTGTCAGAGTCTCAGAGAAAAAAAAAAACATGTGCACACACACACACAGGCACACACGCACAGGTTCACACACTCTTGCCTCAGAGGAAAAGAAAAGTTAGATTCTCTCATGAAGTGGCTTTTATTGTTTCCCAGAAGGCATGAGTTGTACGCCTCTGAAAGACACACACACAAGCACGCACACACAGTCACAATCAGACGGCAGGTAGAAATGCCTCGATGGCGTTTTGTGTACCCACTCCGGGTTGCTGAAATAAAAGCAGTAGAACTTTCCCCTTTAAAACTCTGCGCTTGTCTGTGTTAATTTCTAAAACTGGATGAGGCAGAAAGACGAGATTGAGCTTGTCATTAGGAGTTCACAGCCTGCGTGCTTGTGTGAAGGTTTGTTTTGTTTTGTATTAGCCGCCTTGTGTGTGTTCTGCGCGCCGATGTGTGTGTCTCTGTGTCTCCTCTCTCCCACGCTTGGGCTCCTAACGATGGCAAATGCGCCTGTGTGTTTGCGAGGGGTTGTTTCTCAAAAACAACAACACATCCAGGAACGGCTCGTTTTGTCGGATTTTGTGGAAGGAACCCGCTCTAATTAGAGAGGCCCTCTGAAGGTGCATCAAACAGATCTTTCTCAAAGACCAACCTGCTCATGGCTCACACACAGCGCACACATGCCACCTCTGATTATTGGAGAAATGTGTGTGTTATTTAACTATATAGCAGAGCATTAGCAGCCTTGTCAGTTTAGATTTGCTGCACATCTGATCCTAATCCATGTGTGCGCTCCTAGACGCACATTTACATGAAGACAAAAAAGTGTCTGCTTTAGGTGTTGCTTTGTAGCCTCTCGGGCATGTTTGTGTATGGGTGGTTCGTGACCAAAAGCCCTTTTCACAAAGTGTATGTGCACACGCAAGTGCACGTAAACACACACTATTCAGTTCTCTATCTCTCCATTTGTTTACATTAGTTGCTACCTTGTTTGTTCAGTCAGATGGGAGCAGGCTTTCTGCTTAAACTGCCCAGGTCACTTTTGTTCAATATGTGTTTCTGCTTCTCCCCCCCGTCAGGTGCCAGTGATGATGGTGGAATCAGCTTCTGAGACCATTCGAACAACGCCGTCCAACCAGAACGGAGTCAGCAGCCTCAGCAGCCAATCAGATGGAGGGGGAGGTAGAGAGGGTGGGTCCAATGGAGACACCAATGGAGAGATCAGCCCAGTTGACTTACTGCACCTGCAACAGCAACAGGTGTGTGTATGTGTGTGCATCTGTGGTACATATGTGCATGTTTCTGCACCCTTGTGTGCTTCTGTGTGCGAGCCATGCATGCACTCGACATTATGTTCACATATCTACCTGTGTATATGTTCTCATGAGACTTGTTTTGCAACACCTCCCACTTGTGCAACTCAT
Source organism: Dascyllus trimaculatus (assembly GCA_024666655.1). NCBI lineage: Eukaryota > Metazoa > Chordata > Actinopteri > Pomacentridae > Dascyllus > Dascyllus trimaculatus. Next base: position 19,435,002 of record CM045450.1, read on the forward strand.
GATATGTACGGTACGTTGTCTCGAACAGCATGTACACACCAGGCCATTACATAATGTACAGATGTGACAACACTTAGTTGGCCAGACTCTGGTAATTGTCAGCTTTGCATGTTCAAGCAGTGAAGTGCTCTGACAGGTTGGCTCGTCAGTGCTTTAATTATCTACTGTTCATAATGTGCCAACTAATTCCACTGGGACATAGTTCACCACAATAATTCATACACGTGAGGTTCCCACTGATATATTATTACTTGATTCTGGCTTAAAAAACCCCACAAAAAACAGGAAGAACTACCTGCCATATATAAGTGCTGCTTCGGTGACATAAACCAGTTACTCCTTAAAATGGCATGTACACACTCTATATAGGACGTGGATGCTCAGCGAGTGTGTGTGGGTGTGTGTGTGGGTGTGTGTGTGTGTGTGTGTGTGTGTGTGTGTGTCACAGTTGTGGAAGTGAAGCCTTTCTGTTTTATTTTTTTACTCATCCATGAAGTGGTGTTTTATTTTGTTTGACACGTCAGCGTGTAGTGTCTGCAGTTATGCTATTTATCTCCTGTGCGTCAGTCCCTCCCCCAGCCCTCCACACACACACACACACACACACATACACACATACACACACTGGCCACTATGTAAAATGGAATTTCCAAACTTTTCCCGGAACTTCTTGGAACAAATTGAGCATTTTATTTCTCATTCCCCCCAAAATCCATATAACTGTCTACTGATTACTCTCTGAAGGACCTTCGGTACACACAGAGCATTTCAATTTGTTTTTCGTCCAGATGTTTCTACATTAGTCATTTGTCCATAACCGCACAAAAATGTTCGCTGAGTGTTGCCATCTAATGATGGAAACTCGCTGATTCATGTTCTTCAGTCACTGATGTGGCATTTGCTGCAGCTGATGAAGAGATTAAGAGAGATAACAGAAATTTACTCATTTTTTTCTTCTCATATTCTTTTTTTAAAGGCATGTTTAAGCATATAGGAAATATTTATAACGTTTTCACTCTCACTCTTTTTGAGTGTCCGCCTATCACAGAGGGTCACTGTGAGTTCTGGGCTCTCCGACACCAGCTGAGTTTCTAGTTGAGGAAACCCAGGGGGAAAAAAATCAGGGTTTCCTCCCTGCTGCTAAAATTATTCCCCCTAATTATAATGATGGAGCCTTAGGTGAATGAAGAACACTCAAAGCCCTTCACTCCTGTCGCGCCCTCCCTCCTCCTCCCCCTGACTGCATCCTCACCCTGCTTCCTCAGCAACCTTCAGCTGAGAACACACACACACACACACACACACAGCCATGCACAAATGCACACACTTAAACATCAAACCTGTGGCTCCTACAAAGCAGGTCTTTATTCTCTTGGACGTGTCCACGCTCTCTATGTTTTTGCACCTGTGTGTGTGTATATAGGTATGCGTGTGTGTGTGTGTGTGTGTGTGTGTGTGCGCACCCTGGTATTTCCTCTCTTGAGCGGGTTACCAACCACAAACATAGCTCCCTCTCTCTTTCCATCTTTTTCTCTTCCTCTCTCTCACTGTACTTTCTTTTTCCTTCTATCCGCTGTGGACCATGAAAGACAAGCGCAACCTTTCCTCCAGATCCCGACACTCACCTCACAAAAAATGTTACATCCACATATGTGGCTGTAAATCCACACTAATTTTTGATCAGTTCTTCATTAAGAACTTTTTGTTGTGCACTTATATTACAGCTATTACTGTAAATTTAAATGGTGACACATGTAACTTTTTCACATTTTTACCCCTTGTTTTGTTCAAAGTTACTGATTCTTGACTTTTACTGTATCTATTTCCTCTGCAAATACACAGACATCTTAATCTAGATGACGCTCAGTGTATAGGACTTTAAGTGTACTTAAAATGGTATTAAGTATAACAATCATCTGTACCATGTCATTTCATTCCCACAAGATGCACACTAACACTTAAATGCATGCATTTCCCTGTCAGCCCTGCTCAGTATTACCAGCTTTATTCACCTCTCTGTTCCCCCTAACTCTCTGCCTCGCTGTCTGGATAAGATCGGAGCACTGTTACTTAGTTGCTCAGACACCACAATCAGCTGATTTTTTTCTTTTTCCTTTCTTTCTTTCCTCCTTCTCGCTCATTTGGGGTTAGGGTTTTTTTCTTTTCCAATACTACCATTAAAAAAAAAATAGCAATCTATCTACATTTATTTAAAATGTAAGGCCTTGAAAAGGTAAATTGTGTTAAATGCAGAGGAGAAGAGGTGTTATTTTTCCTCAGTTTTGTGTTACGTGTTAAGTTTCATGCAGAGCAGGTTTTATGATTAAAAGAGAGCACGCAGCAGCTGTTGCTTTTTTATTATCACGACTGCCCCCCTAATAACTAACAATTCTTGTTTATCACACTGACAATTATGAGGGTCTAAACCTTCATTTCAAATTGCCCTGTTTTCTTGGATTTCTTAACGAAATTTTTAGAGAAAATTTCAATCTGCATGTATTTTTTTCTCTTAGTCTTTTAATTTTCATCCTTTATTCCATCACACTTCTTGCTTATATGGTTTGGGTGCAGCAGTACTGGGTGGCCATAAAAGGCTGTATTTTTGGCTTGTGCCACCACCTGAATGTCTTGGATATACTTCCTCCTCCTCTTCCTCCTCCTCCTCTTGTGCCTTTCTCCTCCATGCTTGAGTCTCTCACCTGAAGGTGTAGTGCAGACCAGTGTTTGTGCTTAAACACCATGCCAGTGCGCAGTGGAGCAGAAAAGACACACAGACACACTCGCACACACAGAACTCCTGACAGCGCGGTGTTGTCAGAACACAAAGCCGTCTTTTCCTTGGGCCCCTTGGGAACCTGAGAGAAATCACAGTCATCTCCAACCATCAAACCCCTAAACCGGCCTCTCTCTGTCTTCTATATCCCTCTCTCTCTCTCTGTTTCTCCATCTTTCTCAGGTTTCTATTTCTATTTCTGTGCCATAGATAGGTAGGTAGGTAGATAGATAGATAGATAGATAGATAGATAGATAGATAGATAGATAGATTGATAGATTGATAGATTGATAGATTGATAGAATGATAGATAGAATAATAGAAAGATAGATAGGGATGGTCATTGGCAAAATGAGGGATCTGGGGAGATGGGACAACCAGTTGGAGGGAATGGAGGTAAAAGGACGGGCAAAGAGGGGTGGGGTAGTGGAGGAGGGCATTTGTGGGTTGGAAAGAAGAAATGGAGGGATGAGGGAGGGGTGTAATGCTGAGACGTGTCAGAAAAGGGCGCCTGGGCCTCCCTGTGGAATGTGGCCTGTCTGCCTCCCCAGAAAGAACAGAGCAGGAAAGAGGGAAGAGAGGGAAGAAAGTGAAGAGTTTTGCCCCATCATCGAGGGGAGAGATGAGGGGAAGGGAGGGGAGGGAGAAACAATGAGCAGAGTGAGAGAGGAAGGAGAGGTGGAAAAGTGAGAGTGCAGTGGAGAGTGTATGGCACTTTGTTGAGGTGCCGGGTGTGGACATGAAATGATGCATAGCAGAGGAGAAATGTAAGCAGGATAAATCCTAACAAACCTCAAAGTGTGTGTGTATGTGTGGCTGGGCGGAGGGTGCTCTGACGAGAACCAGGTGTCTTCAATTCTCTCCTTTTCTTAAAGTCTCTCCTACCACCCCCCTTTCTTTTTTTTTTTCTTTTACAGATGTGAGTCCACACTATAAGCGCTACCACTCCCCCTCCTCTTGTCTGTTCTCACCCATTCCTGTCTCCTCCTTTTCTTCACCATCAATTAATCGCTTCTTGTGATCCAGCGGCTACAGTAGTAGTAGTAGTAGCAGCAGCAGCAGCTGGTGATGATGGGAAGAGATGAGAAGAAAGTAGGAAGGAGAGGGGAAAGAGAGCGAGATGGTGGCAAAAAGGTGGCGTTTCCTCTCGGGAGTGCCACTCATCGGCCGGCTAAACCAGCCAGAGAGGAGTTTTTCCCCTTCTTCCTCGCTGTCTTTCTCTCTCTCTTTGCCTCAACTCACTCTTGCAAGCAAATAGAAAGTGAGAGGCAGACTGGGGCAGTGGTCTCCCGTCCCCAAGGGTTTAAAAGGAACATTGGTTGAGAAAAAGGCAGTTTTGGAAATTGGTTTGGAGCTTCGATCCCCTCTCCCATTTGTCATGTTCTATTTTTTCCTCAGTGCTTCCCTCGTTTTTTCATGCTCTCTCGTGTCCACACACATACTGGCAATCTCTGTTTCTCTGCCTTCCGCCCTCACACACAGACACACACACACACACACACACACACACAAGCAGTTACACACATGCACACAGCTCATGTGAGTTAATGAAGGGTGTAATTAAGGAGCCACAGTGATGACTGGAGATCAGGGGGAACCGATACAGATCTCAGATATACACAAACACTGATGAAAGATAGCTGTTTTGTGTGTATGCGCATGTGCGAGAGTGTGCATTTCGGGTCTGTTGCTGGGAGTGCTTTGCAGACAGATGTATGAGGCCGGTGTATGCGTGTGTACGTTAGCAGATGATGAAAGATGCTGGATGATTCGGATAACGTATGGCTTCCTGTTAGATTAGCTCGACTCAGTAATTATGGCCTGTATGGATGGAGGTGGGGAGGTTTGAGGTATATGCGATTCTCTAGCTTTGGCTGTGAGGCTTTGCTAAATTATGGGAGGTGAATGTTGGTCACTGGGACAGTTATGTCTTGTTTGACCTCCAGCTCTCCACCGAGTTCATTTTCAGGTCAGGAGTGCAGAGGAGATGGAGGTGAAGGGGCTGGCAAGAGAAGAGAAGGAGGAGGTGAAGGGAAAAGAGTTTTTTTTTTTTTTTAGATACACTTAGTTGTCGCTGTGTTGGGATGCAATTAAAATATGTTTTTGTGCATCTGTGTGACAGCTTCTATCCCATGTGTGCCTGTGTGTGCATTTTTCTGTCTGTATGTCTGCATGCATGCGTAATCCTTGTGCGAGCGTCTGCATGTGTCCGTCCGTCGTGTGTGCCGGCCAGTAAATCAGTCCCAGGCCTCTCTCTGAGTGCTGTCACCTCCTAAAAGCTTTCCCTCGGTCTGGGCCGGGCCGTCCTCTTTATGTGTAAGGTCAGTATAGTTCACAGGTCACAAGAGGTCATGCTGAGACATAGGAGGGGCAAGTAGGGTTGCCTAGCATCACAGAACACCCACTGCTGTTACCGCAACCATACAAAGAGACCTATAGAATGCCAACTTCCTCTAGGAGTCTTAAAAGCACTAGCAGCTCCCTTTATCTGTCCTCTTTGACTTTTACTCCCTTTTTTTCTTACCCTGTCGATCTCTCTATACATGAATCTGTTTGTATCAATCAGTAAAGGCTGTGGTACTTCATGGTCAATTTTTAAATTAGAGGCATCAAAAATGTGGGAGATTTGAGTAATTAATTAATACACTTTTTAATGTGTGCACATCAAACAAGTAAACACACAGTGCAACAAACACACCTGCACAATCTCATTGGTGTGTAATGACTTTCACATGGCTCCCCCTCTTCATATTTTCATTCAGTGATTTTTTTCACACATTGAGACCTAATTCTGAGATGCTGAGATGTTGTATTTATGAGCACCCATAAAACCTTTTTTACTGCTTTTTCCAGCCAGGCCATTGAATGGTGGAGAATCCACAAAGTGAAAGTTGGAGAGCGGATTTTTTGTTCTCACTACTGATATCCGTTCAGTTCCACTCTATGACCTCCATATGTGCGTTCATTCTCTAACAGCAGAGCCATGGTCAGCCATAGTTTGACACATTTCTGAAATCATAGCTGAAATATACATCGTAATTTTCACTTTGACTCGACTAAAACTGTAAAATCTATTTAATGGTGTTATTTATCGTTCGAAGTGCTCCCCGGCAGTATGTTGTAGGGCTATGAGGGTTGTGGATAAAGAGTAGATGGACAGTAGACATGGTCCACCAGGCGAGATCAGCTAGCCATGGACACAGTCACGGTTGGTTGATCCAGTCAGCCAAGAGGCTCAGAGACAAGAATAGACAAGATACCAACAGAAGAAGACATGAAGACGTGTGTGAATGTATGTGTTTGTCCCGTCTCTGTTGTGGAGACTGACTTACATACACACATACCTGTGCACCTGAAGGGGTTAGGCTGGGTTTGGTTGCCATGGGAGTGTTTGGAAGCACGTAGACCTGGCTGCGCTCTCAGGTAAATAACACACACATGTACGCACTCACCCATGAGCCGGGATGGACTCTCCTCGGGAAGAATTTTCTGTTTTTGGAAGGTGAAAAAGTCGATTGTTGACTTTTACTCCTCAGAAGGTATCACCATGGCGACCAAGGCCTTTTTAAGAGGTCACAGGTCACCGAGCAAAGCCGAATGACCTCATTACTATTACTGGTCAGTGACGGCAGGCTGTGACTCTGTATGTGTGTGTGTTCACATTGGTCATCGTCTACCGCTTTCTCCATCAAAAACCAGCAGCCGTAATTGGTTTTAATTGACGAGTGGTCAGATGTCCTGTTTTGGAGTTCATTAGGGGCAAGACACTCATACAAGAAAGCATTAGTTTACAACCCCCCACCCCACCCATCCACACAGGTCACACAGAAACCTCCTATCCTTCGCCTGGAGTCCTCTCTTCTCTTTAAGTCCTCACTCCTTCATTCTGCTGCTCCGGACCCACAGGACTGGATGGACACAGAGAGAGGGGAACAAGAGAATGTAAAGAGTAAAGACAAAATGTGCAACGCTTGCAAGGCTGCTAGGCAAGCAGTTACCCTGGAAACAGTTGAGAGCCTGGGATGCACACAATGAACATGCACATATACACACCACACACACAAAAGCTGCAGAGGCCTAAAGTGTTGCTAATTAGCTAGTCTGCGCTGGTTCTTTGTGTGAGCCATTTTAAAGGAGAGATTAGAGTCAACAGGGAGGAGGAGAGGAATGTAGCTCTTCTCTTTCTCTTGTTTGCCTTCTTCTTGAGCTCAGGAACCGTGCATAGCGGCCTTTTTTCACCTGATAGGCAGAATGCATTTGTTGTCTTGTTAGTGGAGTTTTCCATAACTAAAAACAGCTAAAACATAGGAAAAGTAAGTAGAGTAGTGTAAATATAGTGAAGCTTTATTTCAGCTCGAGTAAAGAAGCATTTTGAATTATGAAAACTCAAGTAAATCATAAAGTCTTACATAAAAAAGTAACAACTTCTCTATTGTCAGCCAACTTTATAAAAATTTCAGATTTATTTAGAGGAAAATATCAGATAAGTAAGCCACCATTTTAACTTTTTTTATCTCAATAAAATACTGCAGGAGACAATGAAGGTGAAAAATCGACTATTTAGGTAATAAACTAAATGCAGTCAATAAATTTGCTTTTTTTCTTTGCTTCCAAATAAGTGGCTGTTGTCTGTTACAGGCACCGCTTTCTTGCACTAAATGTTTTGTGAGAAAAAAAATTAGATTTATCTATGAAAAATATCCAAATCAACAAAAATAAGACCTTGCCAAAAAGGTTTTAAATGAAAGGAAAACAAATATAGAATTGCACAGGCTTTTGTATTGTTGTAAATGTGGCTCTGTACATCTGGATGCACTGACCTCTTTACTAAATCATATAGTCCGGCACATGCACACACTTCTCCATTTCCCTTTTTTAGAGCACACCCCACCCCTGCTTCTCATTTGGGGAAGTTAAAGATTTTGTGCTTGTTTAGAAGTTGAACTTCACAGCCAGCCTTTGTTGTGCCTGCCCACTTCCGGTGTTTGTGTGTGTGTGTGTGTGTGTGTGGTAAGGGTGGGTGTGAGGGTGTGTCTATCTCCATCTCCACAGCCACAACCAGGTGTAAAAACCCTCTGAACCAAAAACATGAAAGAGTTTTATTTCCATCGAAGCGGGCAGGCCGGCTAATACTTTTACAGGCCACTGACTAGGAACGTGTTTTTCTGTTTAACCAATAGGCGTCTGAGTGTGTACGTTTGTCTTTGTGTGTGTGAGTGTGTGTTTGTGTATGCATGTGCACATGGCAGACAGTCTCTGTTTGTGTATGTATGTGTTTTCCCTCTGTCTCCTGAGCTGAGTCTTGGCAGTGTCTTGCATGTGTTATTAGTTTTCTTTTTTTTTTTTTTTGCTTTTTTTGGTTATTAATAATAAGAGTTAAACGGTTTCCATATGTGAGGCCTGGTTGCCAGGCTAGTGCTATCCTCATCATGGGCTGGCCTCGCACAGTCTCCTCTCTCACAAGTTACTCTTGTTAGGCAGGAGAAATAGCTTAAACACTGGAGGTCACCCAACTTAGACCTAACACCTATGTGGCCTTGTCTTCCCGGGAGCATGACCAAACTACTTAACTGTCCTACCTTATACAAAATGAGGGCTAAATATTACAAGGTACACTGTCCGTCTGCTATGTGTTTGTGTGTGTGTGTGTGTGTGTGTGTGTTTTCCTCTATGGGCTTGGTCTGTCTGGAGTGAGACCTTCCTCTCCTGCCAAACGAGCTGTGTTGAAAACCGCAGGGAAACTGCATATGTGTATATAATGTATGACGTGTATTTGTGTGTGTGTGTGTGTGTGTGTGTGTGTAAGGAAACTGCTGTAGAGCTATTTGCCATCAATTAGCCGCCTGGACTGAGATGAGGCCTACAGTACAGACGGAGCTGCTTTTATATTCGCAGGAAGGGAGTTCCTCTTTCTTTCTGTCCATGCTCACCTCATCATTATCTTTAATTGTCTATTTTTTGATGCGCTTTCCCTTCACTTAACAAAAAAAAGCTGAAAACATCTACTTAGGAAGCTGGTGGGGTTTTTTTTTGTTTCTCCGTGTGAATTCAAGATGTGTGCGTATGATGATGAATTGTGTCATGATATAAAGCAGTCATGGGTATTCAGTCAGCTCCTTTTTATGACCATTCGTATACCCCGGTGAATCAATAGAAACATTAGATGAGTGCAGGGACATAGTTGAAGCGGAGAGGTTTTCTCGTTTCACAAAACAGTTCTGAACTGAAGAGAACCATCTGGAAAGCGGCACGGTCTCCGGAGTTTAGAACAGGTCCCTTTTGTGAAAAATAGTATGTGAAAAAAAAAAATCTAAAATCAGCCAGGGTTTTCAAACATTACGGCATATTTTGAAGTTCTTTTGGAGTTTGTGAGTTTTTATTGCATTGGCTCTTGAATGCGGTCTTTCCTCTCTTTAATGGTCAGTCTGGGCCCAGAGAAGCTTGCTTCAGCCGTTTTAAAACCTCAGCTCTCAAACGGTGCCTTTATATTGCGGAAACATTACATTAAATAGCTGAGCAGGATTGCTGCTGGCCGGTGGTTCCGAAGGTGTCCCAGATAGTTCCAGCTCGGCGGCGTCCTGAACAGATTGAGGTATTCAGCACCGCTTAAGCTCGGTTCTATTAGTGGACAACTGGTCTGAGGTCCAGGTCTCTTATGGGCGAAATCAAATGACAGAAAAGCCGGTGAAAGGAGGGCGGAAAGACCTGATTAATACCAGAAAAGGAGAAGGCGTACGTGAGGAAGAGTCAGAGGAAAAGGAAGAGTCAGAGGAAAAGGGGTAAAACTTTGGCAGAGCATAGTTTATTTGTAACCCACCGTGAAATTGACAGGCTTTACAGGGCTTTGGTTCAAGCTACCCCTTCCCTCTACATATATGTTTACCCCTGAAAACCCCTCAACCCCTCAACTTCTTTTAATATATATATATCTATATAAAGGTAAATTAATATATATTAACTCCCCTTAATATATATTAATATAGGTAGGACACATATATATATATATATGTATATATATATATATATATATATATATATATGAATATACCATTCCCTGTTTCCTTTTCTATATTGTCTGATCTGCCATAAATTGACTTAATGAGCAGCACAACAAAAATACTGTCCATGCTTTGTTTTCTCCAGTCACTTTAAGTCACTTTTTGTTCCAGCAGTTGCTGCTACTTGCTTAGCCGACTGTTTGTGCAACAGAGCGACTTACATTTCGTCCTAACAAAACCCTGCAAATTTCCTATTAAATTTAATGCCTGCTGGAAAATATGAGCGTCAGTGAAATCAGCTGCTGTAATGTTTGGTTGGAATAAAATCGTCCAGACTACGTCCTTGATGGCAACAACAGTACTATGAAAACTATGAGACCGTCAATCTTTGTAGCGATTTACAGCAACTGTACAAAAATGTATAAATCTACATGCTGCAAATCTATTACATCCATCCCCTTAAATATTTTACATATAAATTTGTGCGTGCAGCTTCACCTTCGTCTAGCATTTAGCCATCACTCTAATAGTCTTTGTCTGACAGTTGAGGGGAAGGCGAGGGTCCGCTCATAAGGCCAACAGCTGCATTCGCAAGACTTGGCTTCCATCAGTGGGCTTGGACAATCTATTTTAAGGCCTCTGTCTAACCCATATCTGCTCGCAGAATTTACTGTGGTGAATAAGGGGTATGGGTAACAGATTTCTAGAGATGAGAGGGGAGGGGTCAGGGCACAAAAAAGACAGAATACTTGGATAAATGCCAGATAAACTTTTGTGAGTTATACATTATATGGAGAGGAGACAGATCGGGTGATATAGACGGAGTGAAATAAAGAAGGAGTGATCTGGGAAAGCAATCTGTTTTTTGTAGTGACTGACAGTGATGTATTTGATACATGAGATTCCTCTGTGGCTGTAACCAAGCCTTCACTCACATGTGCCCCAAAGTCATATTGCAATCCCACTAACTGTCATCTTTTCAGTAATCTTGCTTTGTGTACAGTGCGTGTGGGTGTAAATACTTGGCCAGCCTCTGAAGGCAGGTGAGCTGGTGCTATACTGTGCATCACCATCCTCTTAGCAAATTTTAAATGCTTTGTAGATTGCGTTACATCTGTTTAGTCTTGTTTCATCTTGTCTCTGATCATGATTCCTTCTGAGTATCAGGGGAAAGAGGAAAAGAATCAAAGATAAGGGAGATTTAGAGCCACGAAAGCTAGTAGAGTGGCACAGAAAAAGAAAAGGTAAATTAAAGGGAGAGGGGGGTTTATTGGAGTTTGAGGGTGTTTTTGGTGCCAAAGTGAGGAGAAACAGTGCACATGGATACGAGGGATCACCAGGGTGACCCAGGAGGATGGCAACGTGGACGCAGCTTTAGCTTGGCTTTCAGCTTCAATGACAGCGCTCCAGAAAGGAGATATAGAATGAGGAAAGTGTGAATCAAAAAGAAGATCCACTGCGTCTTTCTGAACCCAGTTTCTCCCACTGATCCAAAATCAGAAGGCATGCAGACCTGTAGAGAAGCAGCTGGGTGTGACAAGCTCTTTCCTGCCTCTTCACCTTGAATCTATCTATTCATCGCTCTCTCTCCTGGGGAAGAGGATGGATAGAGGGATGGAGGAGAGGTGCATTACAAGCCTCCCTTCTCAAGCCGAGCTGAGCTAGTAAGGCAGACGGGGGGGGATAGTTGTTTGGTGTTGGAGAGATCTGTTGCCTCAGACGCGGCTGAAATGTCTGAATCACTTGCTTCGTCGAGCCTAGTTTAGCTCTGTGCTGGACAGATGAAACAATGAGCTTCCCTCTCACCCTCACTTGTGCTCCTTTTTTTGTGAGTGTGTGCACTCTTCTTCTCGGTCTAAGAGCAAAGAAATCTGATACCACCTGCCTCCTCCTTGCCCTTCTTTGCCCCCCCCAAGGACAGCCCACTGTCTGCCCCGGGGGCTGTTTATCTATGGGGGGAGATGAGGAGGAGAGGGTAGAAGAGGGGGTGGGGTGTGGGGTTTGTTTCGTTTCGGCCGTCAACAATGGACCTCAGTCAGTGCTGATGGATTACTCCAACATATGGTACCCACCTGTCTCTTTCTCTCTCCCTCTCCCTCTGTCTCACCCCCCCTCCTCCCTTTCCTTTGCTATGTCTCTCTGTTTAGATTTCTTTGCTTATTCCTGCATTCTCTCTCCCCGTGTCACCCAAACACACTGGGTGGATTAGAGGCCAGATTCATCACACACATAGACCTGTTTGCTTTAGCAACCTGAGCCAGGCACACACACATCTAACTAAGGAGGCCTTGCCCGGCTGTGTGTTGGTTGTTGCCTTTTTGTTTCATAAGTGAGATTTAACTCATAACTTGACATCTCAGCCGTGGCAGATGAAGCAGAATCCGCTTTCACAAAGAGTAAGGATGCATATATGTGGACACAAACTGCTGAAAGACTGTCATACACATGTAGTAAAATGGAATGTCTATGTGTTTCTCACAATGGATTCCCTAACTGGGCACCAACCTTTCCTCCTTTCGTCGATACGTAGTTGTCAGGCCATTTTTCGGAATCTTGTTAAGGAGCGAAAGTAGCCGTTTCTGTGTGTGTGTGTGTGTGTGTGTGTGTGTGTGACCCTGCTGAATTAAAAAATGCACTGTTATTAAAGGCTGTGTCAGAGGCGATGATTTACAGAGGGAAGCGATGACAAGTCAGAAGAACTCACACACCAAAAAAAAAAATCACACACACACACATTCACTCGCGCACTCACACTGTGCTCTCAGGCCTCCAAGCTGAGCAGTGACCTCCTCACCCCTCCTTCCCCTTCCTCCTCCTCCTCTCTCCCGCTCTCACTCTAATAAAACCTGTCTGACACCACTGATGTGTGTATGCGTGTGTGTGCACGTTTTGTGCACATGTGTGTGCGTACGTGCGCTCTCCGCGGCAGCACAAAGACTCTGTTGTTGGGCCTCCCTCTTAGGCCTCCCTCATATTTTCTTTAAAGGTGCAGTGCGCCCCCAAGAATGCCACAGGGGGAGCGGGAGCGAGTTGGGGGAGTCTTGGAGGAGCTGGTGTGAGTGTGTGTGGGTGGGTGGGAGGGTGGAGGTGGAGGACAGGGGAGGGGGGCATGCTTTGCAATGCTATCACTCAGGTCACATAGAGAAAAAGGCGAGGAGTGAGCATGAAGAGTAGGAAAGAAAGAGAAAGGTCACAGAAGAGAAGTGCTTCTTGACAAAGCAGACATTAAAGGGTTTGGCTCTGGTTGCTGGTCACATGTGTGTGTGTTTGTGTGTGTGTGTATGTGTGTGCACTGAACCTGTGCTGCGTTTTCTTATGTCATTCAAAGTTGAAAGTTCAAAGTCACATCATGTACATTACAGTGCTTCCATCCTCAACAAATGATGATTAGAATAGAAGAAGTAAAAACTCATGAAAATGTGTTGTGCCTACTTTTAGAGCGCATTATTCACCATAACACAAACCAGAAAAAGCTTCAAAGTATTAGCGCACAAAAATATATCATAAAGTTATTTGAAAATAAAGAAGGAGATGTTTCCCTTTAGCGAGTATCACTATTTTTTCATATTGGAACACCTCATGGTGTATTTTCACTCTTAAACCAACCATGGTCTTTACCAAAGGAAAAATAAGACATGTTTAAATAGTCAGCCTCTTTTTAAATTTTGCAGTTACTTTGTCTTCACTTACATTTGCTGCAGTAACACAGAGTGAAATAGAAGAACAGCTTGAATGATTACCTGCAGTTTTTGCAAGAAACAGGCAAAGTTTTAGGGATGAAAAGCCAATGTTATTATAACAGCTTTCAAATTAATTGTAGCATGATTTTATGATCATAATGTGTTCTAGTTTTTGTTCAGATAAATGTTATTATTGTAATTGAAAGCAGATAAAATTAGAGTTTGCTCAAGGGTGAAGACTTGTGTGTGTGATGCAGATATGAAATAGATTTTATATAAATTAACAATGGAGAATACTCAGCCCTATGCTGCCTTGAATTAAACTCTCCTAGTCAATCATAAGTATACTTTCTGTGTTTATGGGCTAAAACAGCAGTAATTTTCAACAGTTTCCCTCCTAGCTGTGAAGCACAGTTGCGTAAGCCAGTTTTTAAATCTACAATCAAGAGAATCACATCCTCTTTTTGTAGTATTTCTTGTCTTTCAAACGCACGCACACATCCGTGGATACAGGCATAGGAGAGGAGACAGGCATCACCTCTGCTTGGTTGTAGCGTTTATGAAAGCCATAAATGGCTCTTTAATATAGTGGTAATCAGGGTGGTAATTTGGGTGGAATTGTCCCTTATTGTTGCCAGACATGCCTCCCCAACTCCTGCCAACATACACTCATATGCGCACACACACACACACACACGCAAACACATGCACTCACTCTTGGGCAGACAGGGTGTTCAAGGAGTAATTCACACCACATGCCAACAAACTGGGCGGTTGTGTTTTTTTTTGTGCGTCTGTGTGTGTACGTCTGTGCCTGCTTTAATGCTGAGGTCAAACCAGTAACTGGGAGGGGGTTCCTAAGATTTTTTGTCCAAGTGTTAAAATTCATATGTGTGTGCGTGTAGGCACGTCCACAGGCTGGTTTGTGTGTGTGTGTGTGTGTTTTAATTGCGGTCTCAGCAAAAGTAGCAAGTGTACTCGAGACAGATGGTTTTCATCACTCCGACTGCACAGAGGACTTCTCTCTCTATGTCTCCGTCTAATCTCTCCTCTCTGTTTTCGTGATTAAACATTACTTAATGTACCCCAGCTTCTAATTTGACAATTCATTAAATAAGCGGCAGTGTACTGCGAGTGTGTGCCACACTGTTTCATTGCGTTACACTTTTTCTGTAGTTGTGAAATGATGCAGCAGAACAGATTTCTAGTGCCGCATGGTTGAGTAAGACCTTCCATGGTAAAGAACATCTCTCATTCTGGCCGTTAATTTGCGGTGTCCACACACACACACACACACACACACACACACACACACACACACACACACATCGACACACACACACAACCTCATGACGGAGGGTTAGAGAGGGGAGACAGCAGGATGCACATTTGCTTCCTCTGACTCAAAGGGGAAAGGTTCCTTAGTAAATATTGATTTATGAAAGTCCCTGTGTGTGTGTGTTCGTGTGTGTGTGTGTGTGTGTGTGCTTGCGTGTGCACTTACAGTAAGTGCGTGGCAGCTCTTGTGTTTTGAGATGGGTGTTTTCTTGTTTTGTTTTTGGAGCAGTTCAAACATTCCAACAAAAATGTCTGCTCCTCGGGGACTGATTTGTCATGTTGATAGAGCGATTCACTCTTTAGCACCGCAACAGGCAACGAAACAAAGGAAAGAAAGAACAATTGTTAATGCAGGCAGTTAATACAATTAAGAGTGAGAGGGAACGTAGCAGGAGAAAAAAAAGAAGAGATATGATGAGAAAGCAGGAGGGATAGCTGAGGTTGCAGTGTTGGAAGGATGAATCGACAACACTCAAGGGCAGAGTGAAAGAATGGAAACAGAGCTAGTGAGCGATGGTGTCACTGGTTTAGATGGACAGCGCCGCAGGGCAGACGGCAGAGAAATGGGAAGAGGAGGAGGAATGAAGAGGTGGGTGGTGGTTAGTCACAGCTCTTCAGGGCACATCGGGGCAAACGGTTGCTTACATCACTCTGACACACACAAACACAGTTCAACAGACACACACCAAGATATGCTGACATACTTCTGCCTCAGAGGATGTGGAAAACCCACTTTGCTTTGCTCTGTCCTCCACAAAGAGAGGAGGAGGAAGAGAAGGAGGAAAGGGGTGTGGAAGAGGGAGTGAAACAGAGGGAATGGGTAGAGTTCAATTTTGCCGACACATTTACTCTTCAATGCCTTTGGCTGCTGCTCAACCTCACTACATCCATCTTCACCAACGTATATACTATTACAGCTGATATATATCGATTAGCTAATATTATTGGCTAATATTCTTCTGTTACAGATAAATGGTGTCTGATATGCACTGATGTGATTTTTATTTTTTTGTACAGAACATTTTGCAGAAAAAAAAGCTTGTGGTAATTTAGAAATCATGTCATTACAGACTTTGTCCATCAGAGCTGCTCCTACTCATTTGTCTGCAATACTCTCAGCACAGTGTGCAGCACATGCAGCAGAGTATGTATCGTAGGTGAGCAGATGGTGATGCTGAGTCAAGTGGTGTCTTCATGGTAACCTGCTGACTGGTTTGCTGGAAAATTAAAAAACAACAACCCCATGATTTTCCCCTCTCAATATCATTTTAAGATATAAATATATAAAATATTGAGCGGCATATCAATATCAGAATTATCACTCGCTAAAAATCTGTGTTGGCCAGTATGTGTCCAGTATCAGTCAGGCTCAGTTGATAATTCAAACAGTTAGTAAAATACCTTTTTACTTATCCCATGGGATCTAACACACCCAGACTAATTGTAGATTTTATTAAATGTAGCAACTCCAGGATATTATGTTTCTTTTTGTACTCTCAGTGAGTTTCCTCTAAAGCCATCTTGCAGATCAACCCTCTCTTTTGACAGTCACATGGTATGGATAGATGGATGGCAAGTTAGGCAGAGGAGACCTCATTTTGTTTCATAACTGAATATAAATTGGTCTGATGTCCTCATTAAAAAACTATCTTTCTTTTTTTTAAACAAAATGCTGTTTAACAAGATGCAGGCCTACATGACACTAGCTAGCTAACTGTTACATTTAAAGCACTGGAAAGCTCAAGTTCAAGGCAAAATGTTGAGCTAGATAGTGTGGTTTGATCAGAATATCAAGGCAACTCAAATTATTATTATCGTGGCTGGTTAATGTAAGCTACTTTGATCATTTCCTAGCAATAACAACATTAATGTATGTATTTATGTCAATGCTGTATAATGTAAATGAATTCTCTTTTAATGTAGTTATTAAAAAGATTGCTCCATCCACATTGATTTATTTATATTCATTGTTCTCTCTTCTGTAATGATATAACACCACTGTTCCTATACTGATACACAGGAGAGTGCACTTACAGAAAGGTTTTATTGTCACCGGCTGGTTGTTTTACACACAGACACATTCAGAGCAGAGGGTTCCCAGAGGAAAGGAAAATTCAATATAAGATCTCTTCTTTGTCCAGCCTATTTCTCCTAGACGTAACTAAGCTCAATTTAACATCAATATGACATTTTAACCATTTTCTCATAGCAGCAATCCTCTTTTCTCTGCCCAGCTCAAATTTAAGATCTGAAAATGCTCCTTTTTTCTCCCTCTCTTTGTCTGCTCTGATCTTTATTTGTCTGAAATAATCAGCTCTTGAGATAACGGCAAGATCCAAAAGAGAACTTGATTGGCTTGTAAATGAGCCCACACAATATCGGAAATTTGCCCTGCTGATCGAAATTCTGGTCTCTGCTCTGTGTATTTTGTCCTGCTTTTCGTGTTCCTCCCCGGTTATTCTCAAATTGGACAGGATAATTTGTCTCAGATTGATTTAGCAGAAGAGGGGAAACAGGTCAGAATTCAGTAAGCCAAAAATAGGAAGGCGACTTATTTCTGATGAGACAAAAGACTTTTGTGAGCAGCAAAATTTTCCTCTGGCTTGTCACCACACATCAGACCCCATTATAGTTTACATACAGTCCGTCAAATGACATCAATCACAGGCCTACTCTTGAGCGTCTATAAATTGTTTTTGATACAGACGCAGGCCTTTGTATGTAGAAATATTTTGCCTGTCACTTTTGCTGATGAGCATTCTTACCTTTGGCGACCCTGAAACCACAGAGCCCCACTCCCGTGTTACAAAACCCAATTTAACCCGTAGAAAGAGGAGATGTGAGAGTTTGGAGTCAAAGAAGGTTTTGAATGAGTTGGGATGAATTTAGACACGTAGACATACAAACACACACACACACGAAAGCGTGCTGTGTGCCAGGCGGACGTCTCAGGTTCAGGAAATCAGACTTGGCAAAGGGAGCAGGTACTGAGACCGGCTAGTATGTGTTTGTCTTTCATTTAAATTGAACATTGTGATTCTACGGGGGTTCATGTTGATGTGAAACGGCACAAATGGCAGTTTTGAAAAAGTTTTGAAAGTGTGTATGAATTGTCGTTTATGCTAAAACATTTCGCTGTGTGACCGCGTGATAAACATCTGATCATCTCTATTTCTCTCTCGTAGGCGCTCCAGGCAGCCAGACAGTTCCTCCTCCAGCAGGCCTCTGGACTCAACTCCCCTGGCAGCAACGAGGTCAAACAGAGCCCTGTGCAGGTCAGAGCGTGCACACACTGATGCACAAACCAAGTGTTGCTTTTGTCAGAATCTGTATATTATTAAGCAGCTGGCCCGCTGCAGCTTTGTTTTCACCAACCTGCCACGTCAACTACACTGAATGATATGGGCGCATACTTCTCCTTCCCTTCCTCCCTCTCTCTCTCTGAGCCTATCACTCTCTCCTTCTTTCTTTCTGTCTGTGAGTGCATGTGTGTGATTGTTAGTATGCGAGTGAATGAGGCCTTTGTAGTGATTGGGCAGCGAGCTGTTTTCAGAGTTGAATTCCACAGTAAGCAGAGAGAGAGAGAGAAAGTGGGGTTAGCTGGAGTGCAGGACTCTTACCGAAAGACACTTGAGGAGCACACACACACACACACACACACACACACAGATACAAGACACATACATTATTACTATCAGTGTATGTTGATAAATATCACACAAGGCAGTGCTTTTGGCAGCTCTTTGCAATCATATGAGATGCAGGCTGCATGCGCAAGTGTGATTTGTAGCTGCGTCTCATATCAATAAAGCGGGGCCATGGGTCTATTAGAGCAGCAAGCAGTCTGGCTACTGCACTGCTCTTCTCATTAGTATAGCATATGATGAGCAGACAGCTGGACCATCACAGTATGGGGAATGGAAATAGAGATGGAAAAGAGGGAGAAAGACAGATGTGAGTCAGGAGCAGGGAAAAGGTAGGATTTAATGTGTGACACTAGCAAGGTGATTGTGGAAAAAATAGGAAGAATTATAAGGTAATAATAACGCTCGGAATTACTTGCAAATTTGATTTAAAGCAAATTAACTGAAGCATTTTCATTTTTCTTATGTATTTGGTGTTATGTCATGTTTTTCCAGATAAAAACAACCCTTTTACATTTTTTATTAGCCGCAGCATGAGCTTTTTTTGGTAATAAACAGGAGAAAGCTGGATATTAAGTGTGAGCAGCAAATCTGTGTCTTATGATGGAGCAGGAAAAAAAATGAAAAGCTAAGACCACATGAAAACACCATCAATAGAAAGTCCAAAAGTAAAGATTTTGAACTGTCGGCCACACAGTTTAATTGCCAAGTGACCTCTGGGAAGTGCACAAATGCCACCGAATTAATGACTGCTTATTGCACGAGATGTCAAAAAATGAAATAAGATTTTAAAACGTGGGATCTCGCAGATTACACTTTAATCAAAACCTGAATTGTAATCAGAATCGCTTTATTTACTCTGGATAGGAATTGGCAGTTGTAGAAATTAGATGGTGACTTGTAAGGGGTAGAGAGAGAAAAATAAATGCTGTTTTATATCACATCTGTAATCTAAAAATGCAGACGACAAATGCTGCACATGTGGCATAAATTGATATTCATACAGTTTTTCAGGTGTTAACCAGTACTGTGACCCTTTCAGATTGACACACATGGCTTAAAATCCAAATCGGTGGTTGATCCATGTCCAATGTGACTTTGCTTTGGTGAACCGGAGTTTACATTTTTACTTCCTGACTCTTCTTATGTAAGAAGAGCTAAAGAGATTGAGAAGTGGGGAACTAAGAGGAGAGGGGAAGTGAAACCGAGAGTTAACGTGTAATGTAAATCTGTTGTAAGGCTGCGTCGTGTAAGGAACGAGGCTCTGCGAATGTTGACAAGCATTTTCACATGAACGGGGTCACATGCGGGTCAAATGCACATTCAGCTGGCCTGCTTCATACGCAGATCTCTTATATGAAAGCGGTATAACCTTCCACTGCCTTCCTTGAACACGCTGTCCCCCTCCTCTCCTCTCTCCATCTCTGTCTTGTTTGTCTTGTTTGTTGCTGCGTGGCCTGGATAACCCTTTCTATACTCTCCAGGGCATCCATGCTACATCTCTGTTGTCTGAGCTGTCAGCTCACATGACCCCACGCATCCTGCCAACGCACACACAGACACACTCGATTTACATTTGTGTGTGAGTGTGTGTGTGTGTGTGTGTGCTTGCGCTTGGATTCAGACAAACACCAAAGCACGAATCATAAGCCAGTTGTTGTACCTGCGTGCTCAAGTTGTACACCAGACTTCACAATAAACCCTGCTCCTAAGGTGGCAGGTAGACATCTCTTAAGTACTGTAATTTCCAGCTGTATGATCACCTTTAAATTGAAGCAATCATCCAGTGAACCCGGGCGAGCGAACGGCAGAGCGAGTGAAGCTAGACATTTAATCTGGTCATTTCTAAAGGTGGCAGTAAGTGACTGTACAGTGGCACAGTGGCTCACATCAGGCACAAAATGGCCGTCCTCAGGTTGGTTCCTGCTGGGCTGCTCTCACACATGCAAATGAGCCTGAGCCAATAATGAGATCTTTAGGAGCTCGATAATTAGATTTTTCCCTTCTCTCTGAGGGAGAACGGCAGAGGCAGACAGGGTGAGCGGGAAGACTTCTTTTCGTGTCTTGACTTCTCTGGAGAAGCCTTGGTCTGCGCTGACAAGCCCCCCCCCCCCTTCCTGCTACCCTCCCAACCCCATGCCCCCCCAACCCTACCCCACCCGCCTTCCCCATCATATTTCTCTTCTTTTCTTTATTTATAATAGAGGGGAGGATCTGAGCGGAGAGCAAAAGAAACTCTGAGATTGTATCTGCTTTTTGATTGGTTGTTCAGAGATGGTCTCTGTGTTTGGCTGGCTGTGTGAGATGGTATCAATCCACTTTGTGTGCGTGTGTGCATGTGTGTGTGTGTGTGCCTCACTGTCATATGTCACATTCAGAAGGAACTCGACAATAGCTCAAGTCTCCAGACAGGCAATTGCAGGAAAAAAAAATTGATTGTGCGCAACCAAATTGCAGCTACAGTTGCTGAAAAGCGCAAAATATTTTCACAAGTGATTATTTAGTGGTAGTTTAGTAATAATCGGCATTGGAAGGGAAAAGCATAATGTTAGAGAGAGGGATATAACACTAATAATAATGTTGGTTGAAAATGATATCACTTTAAATGACAGTCTGAAAATTGGACAGATACATTACACATTCTGTTGCATAGTTTTTTTAAAATGTCATATCAAACCCTCCTCAGTTAAGAGATCATATAAAAACAGTCTGTCTGCATTCCTTTGTAAGGCATTAAACTCAAAAGATATCCTACCCTCTGCGGAATTTGGCTAATTTCACACTTTAGATATGTGTTTATGGGAGGTGTTGGACATAATTTGCCACAGTTACCCTAATTGGTTGTGGCACAAGTGCTACTGAGAGAATTGGTGGGCACACAGTTGGCAGACAGAGTGGCAATTGGCGGATTACCCAGCATGATACGTAGCATGCCTCCATGACCTGCCACACATTCTCCACAATAGGCACACTTGGCACACTCTCCGTACACTGGCTGGGCACAAGCAGACACATATGCACCACTTGGCAGACACACGCCTGGCACACTTAACACACTGGCACTTGGCATGCACACATACAGATTAACGCACGTGCTTGGCTGCAGCCCATACGTATGTAATTGAATAGCGCGGTGTCCTGTTTTCATGTATTATTGAGGAGCTCGTTTAATTAGGAAAAAAATGAAAAGACTCATTAGAGATATGTTAATTAGCTTGGCTCTCCGCTCTCTGGAGAGGGCTGACACCAGCACCGTGGGATGGAGGCAGAGAGGCAGCGACGCAGGGAAAAGACAGGAGGAGGAAACTGAGTCATGTTACTGTTGGAACAGAGATTTTATTTCTCTACTTTTAATCAGTTTTGCAATCCTCACCCGCCGTATTTTTCTCTGAATGTTTTCTTCCTCACAGCTCCCCTTATTTGAATGACTATACTGTGGGTTTGTGGAAAAACGGCAAAACATAAAGATTGAGGCAGGGTTCAAAGTCTTTTAACTAATCAACAAAAGTATGTGGAAAGATGAGTGTTTAGCCCCCCAGAGTCTGCGGAACTGAAGTAGTTCCTTCTCTCGTTCTCTTTTATTTCCTTTTAAAGTGTTTTTCCCAAAGCACTCCTTTTGTCCACTCAATGAAAGTGCTTAGTTGGCAGTTTCTCTTATTTGATGTAGAGGGAATTGTGGCTGTGTGTGTGCATGCGCTTGTGTGCAGGTTAGTGTGTGTGGGTGTGTGTGTGTGTGTGTGTGTGTGTTGGGGGGTAGTATGGGATCCTGACAGTTTGTGAAGGGTGTATGGGAGGAGGCTGCGCAGCCAGTGGATTGGGTTTTTGCTCTGGGCAGAGGGGTGGACAGACAGAAGAGAAGGATGGAGAGGAAAGGTTTGGGTCTGGCCACTGAAGTGTGAAACTCTTATTTTGTGATTTGAAACATGAGTGAAATCAGTAATGAAATATGGTCGATAACGGCCTCTCACACTTCCCAATGAAGTGCCCCGAGTGTGTGTACGTCTGTGTGTGTGTTTCTGGAAATGTGTTGTCATTTTTATTCTGAGGCACTGGGGCGTTAGATGGAGGGAGTCAGCGGAGGAGGAGGAGAGGCTGGGGGAGGGGGGATTATCCACTTGAACTTGCTGGTCTTTCACTGTCCTCTCTGAAGTTTTTTTTTTCTTTCTTTTTTTCCACTTGTCTGGCCCCTGTCAGGGGAGAGCTGTGTTTCATACACTTCCACATACGTACTGTTTGTATATGCGAGTCTCAATTTGCATGTCCAGCTCCAAGATCCCAACTCACTCTTCAATTTCTTGTTTGTCACAGCTTCCCTGTTCATTCTGTGCGCTCAAAAGAACCTTCGAGAGAACACATTCTTACACCTCAAGATTTGTAAATATATCATAATGCATAAAAATATGTGAAAACTACCTTATACCAGCTGTGAGTGACAAACTTTGGTGGCAGTCTCCTTCTGCACTGTCACAATCCCATGAAAAAGGATTAAACCCAGTTTAATTGAAAAAAAAAACACAAGTAAATGCATTAAAACTAATGCGAATGATTCTTTTTTCTATAATGTCACTGTTCTGTGGAAACCCTATCTCCAGAATTTACACTTCCTGGAAGCCAAGAAAAATTAATCTTATTTTAATGTTTTTGACATTGGATTTTCTTTTTTACTTAGCTTTAAAAGTATAGGAACCCATGTAGAAATACTTAATCTACCAGATCACACACACAAAAAGAAAATCACCAAAATGGGCAACATTTTTTTTTAATATTATCAACTATCTAGACGTTATTTTTTTAAGTACACAGTTCACTGATTGCCAAAAGTGCACACAAAGACTGAACACAAACCTCCTCTAGCAGGTTTTTTTTAAGCTGCAGCCTCCACACACTTATTGTTCCCCGACACATCCAGAAAGATTACTCAGCAAAAAGTTTTGAAGTCTGAAACTCTAAGATGCCCGTATCATCCCCGGCCCCACCTGGCTTCGCTCATCAGTTTCCCCCAGAGTAATGTGGCCCCTGGCCTGGCTGCAGATTAGCTGGAGGAGGGGTACTCACCACACACAATGGGGCCCTTTTTACTTCCAGCGAAGGCCTGGCCCTGAGTTCCAAACAACACTCTCAGCACAGTAGGCACTCCTTATTTCTCTTTTTCGCTCAAATGCTTTTCTCTTTTCTCTCTTTTTTCTCCCCTCCCTCTCCACCCCCTTATGCTCTGCTCTCATTTCTTGGCATGATGAGCACAGACAGGTTGTTTACCTGGAGGGACTGAAAGATGTAAGGAGCGATAGCGATGATAGCTGGTGAATAAACAAATCCTGAACCAACAAGAAGAAGAGGGGGGTTCGCCTCATGCCATTAAATCCTCTACACATCAAGAAACCTCTGACGCACACACACCCACACTTGTGTTTTGTTTTCCTGCCAGATGGATTGACATGTCAAACTTTTGCCACTGTCCAATCAGAAGAGGCAGAAAAGACACCTTTGAACAAAGATGACAGTAAAACCATCTTATGAATACAATAGAGAAAATAAAAAGATTCGAAGGCAGCGGACAGTCTTTAGGTAGCTCTAAGTGTGTGTGTGTGTGTGTGTGTGTGTGTGTGTGTGTGTGAGTGTGTGTGTGTGTATGTATGACAGGGAGGCAGACAGAGAGGCAGCCGCCCCTTCCAGGGTGAGGTGGTAATGCTCAGTGACAAGGATAAACAGCGCTGGGGTTTGCTCCTACCAAGAGAGGGGGGTGGAGGGGGAGGTCTGTGTCAGCCCCTCTCTCTTCCTCCTGCTCTCTCCTTGTCATTTTTTCAATTATCCCTCTCTCCTGTGTGTCCCCATAGACCCAAAGGCAAGGCCTGCATCATTTAAACTGAGAGCCTGTTTAGATTCTGATTATAGCCTCCTTTCTTCTCGCCACTCACTGCAATCACACAAACACTTACGCATACTGGCTGCACATTTTTTGAGCCGGCATGAGATAAATAACTGTAGAAGTAATTTTTACCTGCTCGAGGGAGTACTGCAGGTATATGAACTGTTACTCTTTTATAGACTGTCCTGCTTTGTGTGTTCCTAAAAATTTGAGAATTTGAGCCACATCCCTGAAAAGTGTTTGGCACACAATAAAAACATATGATGGTTAAGGGTGCTGTGTTTTGAGTACATTCTATGTAGTCAAAGACTTCAAATAGAAGGAAGGTGAAGTGTGAAATCATCAAAGTTCACTGCTAAATTAGAGATGATGCCGTCATTTAAGTAGCCTGCCTCTATATGAACATGATACTGAGCAGCACTGGGGTTATTCTCCCTCTGGCTGCATGTTGGTTTCATATCAGATAGCCACCCTTCTTCTCTTCTTGAGGTTTCATCTGAAATGGAAAGTGGGGAAAGGCTTTCCTCCTTGTTAGAATGAAAAGTCATCAAGGGAGGAGAGGAGAGAGGGATGGAGCTTCATTGAAATGCAAGTTACATTCCCCCATTTCTCTCTCTTCACTCCTCTGGGACTTCATGCCTCTCTCCACCTTCTCCTTCCCATCTTTCGGGCGCTCCCTCGCTCCCTCTCTTCCTTTGTTAATCAGTTAAACTCCCTCTTCAAACAACCCCTCTAATTACTCCTCCACTCTCTGTAAACGACAGGGCTGTCTCCTGCTTCTCCTCTCTTGCCCCTCACCCCTCCCTCTCCCAGCTCCCTCTTTCCATGGCAGGAGTTGACCTCTGTCAGCCACTGACCCCTCAGCAGTGTGTGTCTGCCTGTGTGTGCATGCATGTGTGTCTACTAATGACTGATTCTTACATGTTAATGATCGGAGCAACATCTTGGGTTTTTGAAATCTTGCTATTATGAGGGGTTGGACTTGTATTGAACACCTTCTGCACAGGATTGTGCGACTGTCCCCCTGCATTTGTGCAACTGCGTGTGCATACACGTCAGTCTATATGCTGACACAGCCATTGGTTCAACCTCTAGGCCAGACTTGCTCTTTCTAAAACCTGCTTGGTAGGGTTCTGTTCTCTTCCTGCGGGACTCTTCACACACATCTGTCTATTTTTCAGCCATTATTTTCCTTCCTCCCTATCTCCTCCTGCCTTTCTTCCACTATATGGATGATATCCTTCCGTCTCTCCCCTTTCTCTGCTCACCCTTCCGCTCACTCCCCCCCAACTTCACCTCTCCCACTAATCTAGCACGCATCTCTCTCTTTTAAATTAACATGCAACATGAAAAAAATGGACGACAGCGGAAAAAAATTAAATGCATTTAATAAATGGCTGACTTCAAATCGCCCGGCTTTTCAGACTCTCCCTATTCACAGTCCAATGAAAGGGGAGAAATCATTCACCAGGAGAGACAAAGCCGAATGAAAATATAATTCTGCATTGTGAGGCGCTTTTGTCCTGGCCCGTCAAATCGCTAATGGCGAGGCTTTTGTTTTGCGGCAGCGCTCTCAGGCTGGCGGTGTCGTATGGCGGTGGCAACGCATGCCCCATAATCACCACGCTTTGTGATATTAGATTATAGGGGCAATTAATGGCGTCAAACCTTAACTACTCAGCATTCAGCCTGCCACACACACACACATTCAGCCTTAACCACATGCACACACACCTTCACCCACATGCAGACACCCACACATACAGCACAATATACACTTGCACACTGGCAACTCACATTTGGTTCTGGCATCAGAACGTCAGCCAACACAGAGAAAGGTGCTATAACTCCAGTAATTATTACGCCTGTGACTTGAAA
Source organism: Dascyllus trimaculatus (assembly GCA_024666655.1). NCBI lineage: Eukaryota > Metazoa > Chordata > Actinopteri > Pomacentridae > Dascyllus > Dascyllus trimaculatus. Next base: position 19,461,179 of record CM045450.1, read on the forward strand.
ATGTCGATGGCGGTGTGTATAAAATAGAATGTATGAGTTGTCAGGGAGGAAGAATGGGATGCACAAGAGCAATTAATTACAGCTTTTCATTTGGCAGCTTAGACTGACAAGGCCCAGCGGCGGGGGCAAGCTGGCATGACGCCAAGCGGCACCCATCACCACCCCCATCTTACTCACTATTCCACCTCCCCCATCCCCTTTGCCTGTTCCTTTACCAACTGCCACAGCACCACCCTTTCCCCGTGCTCACCCCGCTTTGACTCTGTCTTTTCGTCTTCTCCTCCTCCCTGTTTCAGCCAAAACATGCACCCCTCCACTGTAGCATATTAAACTACTCATCCCAACACAGTGTTCTTCCACTTTTCTAGCTTGGATTCACCTTTGTCCTGCTCTCTTCTACCTATTCTCCCCCAATTCACCTATATGTGCACTTAAAAGTGGGTTCAATTAAGGAAACCTGGTTTGATAAAGGCATAGACTGAGATTGGCAGCACTGACTGACACACAGTGAGAAAAAGAGACAGAGCATGGCGGAAGGACAGGTGGAAAAGAAGGTGTTAGTATTTACGGCCAATCTTGTTTACAAAGTCAAATCAGCTCTTTACAGATTTAGTTTAGCAGTGACAGTTCACCCGCTCTCCCTTCCCTACCTGACAGCCCCTCAGGTGGTGAGCAGATAGACTGCTCTTAAGTGAGTTGTGCACACACTGGCAATTGTACACACCCAAATGGAAACACACACACACAGTCACACATAGATGCACACGGTTTGCAAAAAGAAGAGACATTAATTTTTCACATTTCAAGAAGCGAATATCGATAAATCTGGAAAAAAAATCAGCAGTGATAACTAACCATTGCATTAACAGACATGTAAAGACATGATGGCTATTTGTATCAGGAAAGCAGTGTAGTTTATTGATGTGGAGGCGGTAAAAGAAGAGGTAGTCATCCCTCAGCCTATAAAGAGAGAAAAAATATCATCTCTCAATCTCCACACCCCCCACACAAATATCTGTCTCAACTGCTCCGTCTCTTGATCCCCATTATTAACTGTGTTTATTAACTATTGTTGTTCCAACAGTTAACAAATACAAAAGCGCTTTGTCAGCAGGATTGTTAGTGCGGTTTTCCTATATTGTGCATGCACATTTATGCATGTGCATGCACGCCTCAGTTTCAGATTTATGTGCAAAGATTGTCTTCAGTTTTGCAGTGTCTGTAATCAGATTACCATCTCTGCATATCTCTGTGTACAATGCATGTGCATTAAGAGTGCTTGCACAACAAATCTGCAAAAATCACCACGTTGGTCTCTCAGTCTTCTCTCTCACTTTCCTCTTTCTTTTGCTGCCTCCAGCTCTATCTCATGAGATATTCATCTCATCAGATACCCACTTTGTTGTTTCTTTCTTCTTAGCCAGGCTTGACTGTTTAGAAAGAGAATTGGAGGCAGTCGTAATCATGTGTTTATAAAAGCAGATAAGATTTTATATTTTATAGGGAGATTACATATCTATCCTTTTATCTCTGACTGTTGCTACAGAAAATGTCTGTTTTTAACAGTGCCAGCTTTGTGTAAGAAAGTGTCAACAATATGTGTGTTTTAGTGCGTCTATTTATCTTTGCCTGATGTTGCCAGCTTTTCATAACAATGACTGACACCACAGAATAAGAGACAACAAACCTCTTTAACTGACCTGTCAGTACCAGCATACTGTGTTACCTCTATTCAGATTGTTTGTTTTGAGTTGAGCATTCAATTGCAGGTACAGTCTTGCTTAAAGCTCGCTGTGCTGGCTGGGCCTTTTCACACAAAGTGTAACCCACTAACTGAGCTGTCCTACTTTTGCATGGTAATATGTAGGTGTGTTAGAAGTTTAAAATGTGTGTGCCTCTGTGCTGTCTTTAGGTCCCTGTATCCATGGCTATGATGAGTCCACAGATGATCACTCCTCAGCAGATGCAACAGATCCTGTCTCCCCCTCAGCTGCAGGCCCTGCTGCAGCAACAGCAGGCTCTTATGCTACAGCAGGTAAAACACACACCCATTCTCACACACACGTGCTCTTTGGATCCAGTCCCAGGCTGGCATGTTTAGATGTGTCTGTTTTAGTAGGCGCTGACACACACTGGGTGTGATTGTATCTTATTCAATGCTCAAAGATCTTTGAAGATAAACACACGTCCGCATTTCCACTTAAACACGCATTGTCATTTGGACTGCCTCTTCTTTAGTATTGTTGTGAGAATGTGCAAGCTCCTGCCTGCAGGCACACATGTGTACACCTACACACACACACACACACACACACACACGCACACATACACATGTGCTTTTTTGCATCATCCAGTGAATCATAGTGATTCAGGAGTGTGCGCTGATGCCCGGCAGGTGATACAGGGGTTGCCATGTCGACACAAACCAATAAACACTCTTCATCTGCAGCAGATTTGTCAAATACTTAACCACACCACGCTGTGACCTCCTACCTGCACAAGCAAAACACACGTCGTCATGTGAAGGCTATGAAGATGACTTTTAACAGTGTGGGGAAAAAGGAGTAATTGCATAGTAGGGGATGTCTAGAAAACACGTACATACACACTCAGGCAAGGCCGGAGCAGACAGAAGATTTAATAAGGAGCGGTAGCTTTAGGCTAGTATAAATTGCAGTGGGAAGATCTGACAACATGTATCATAATGGAAATGTGAAATGTGCTGGCTTTCTGGAAACAGACATTCAGATGGCTAAGAACCTCTTCACCGGCTCTTTTTTTCTATAACAAGGAAAAAGAAGACGGGTGGTGGTGGTGCTGGTGGTGGTGGTGGGGTGGTGGTTGGGGGGGGTTGATAATGCACACTCACTCACTGCACCGCTAATAAAACCACTGAGTTTAACATTGCTCTCCCACTTAATTAACCACAGTATGGACTACGCACTTAGTGTATATCTGCAAATCAGGCACTTTTACACACAGACACACACACACACACACGCATACACACAGAACAATCAACCAACATATCAGTCACTGGAGCATTAAATTTCATATCCCCATGGCAATAGAGCATTGTGTTAGAGTGTGTAAGTAAGTTTTACTGCTACAAAGCAATTGTGTGTATTTGTACGGTATACATTGATTTGTGGCTCTGCATATGTGTTTGTGTGTGTGTTTTAACCTTTAAGTTTCCTCTAACCTTTACTTTACTTATGGTACAACTGCTCTGCCTTTCTTTCTTGGTGTGTTCACTAAAGTCAAGGTCATGGTAATAGGCTAGAGAGGTGAGTGCCTCACTTACACATACTCTTAATGCACAGAGCCACTGAATCAAATCATTAAAAAGACCTTAATTATCACTTAATTATTCCCTCAACTCACCACTCTCCAGCATTGTGTGTGTGTGTGTGTGTGTGTGCGGCTGTGCAAGTGTGTGCTTGCATATGCATTTGTCTGTGTGATTAGGAGGCGATCAGGGCTAGTGACGCGGAAAAGAGAGATTAACTCCGCCTAAGGAGCGATAAAAGAGAGGAAAGACAGATGGAAAAGAAAGAAAGAGCAGAAAGAAAGAATGAGTCCTGCATATAAAATAAATTAAGGACAAGACAGAACGCAGAAAAGCACAGTAAATTATGCAAAACTGAAAGTATGGCTGGGATAGGATTGAAACTGGAAAATGTAAAACAGCTTTGCACAAAAGGAGCATTACATGGTGTTGCTTGTCTGCTGAGGATGGGCAGTGGTGTGTAGTCTGCTCACTGTAGGGTCAGACGGATGAGAGACCGAAGCAACTGCTGCGCTGTGAAGTCATTCTCTGCTGAAAAGCCTCTTTGAACATTTGATGCACCATGAAACAAAGACAAACTGCAGATGGACACATGTACAAGCTGTTCTCAGGAGGATAACCCCCCTCCATACACACACACACACACACACACACACACACACACACTGTGGTCAGTGTGAGTTTTCCTGTCTGCCTTGCTCTCCTCTCAGCAAGATTATAATCTTAATGGAGCTTCCTGGGTAAATTAATGATTACTAACTCAAACAAGCAGACAAGCTGTGGCCAGCTGGAAGACACTGTGTATGTATGTGTGTGTGTGTGTGTGTGTTTTTGCATTCATGTGTGTGTTTCCATAAATACTGCGACGCTAAATCCACTAATGTTATGTTGTTGCAGTCAGCACTGTAGTCTAGTTCACTTCTGAGAATATCTGCTGTGTTACACGAGACAAGAAAATGGTAGTAAAACTGAAGGAACTGCAGGAGTTCCAGTAGAAAAGTTCAGTCACTTTTAGACTTCAGTCAAGTCCATCAGTTTGTAACTACAGCAAATGATGGACAATCTATAAATAACTGCACACTACCTGGGGCACAGCTTCTCTTATCTCCACGTGGTATAAAAAGAGCCCATTTAAGATTTACTGACTCAAATCCCTAAGCAGTACACACAGACCCAGCAGGTGTTTTATGACAGCGGTACACTAAATACTGTAAGATTTCACAGAGGAATATCTCCATGTGCATTTTTTCGCCTGAGGGTTTGAAATAGTCCTGTTCAGTCTTGCAGATTGTGTGTGTGTGTGTGTATGTGTGTAAAAAGTATGTAAGAGCCACCAGATTTCATTTTCAGATCTTTCGTGTTATTTGTTTTGTATTTTGCTTCTCTTTTACAGTATGATACAGTCCTTGCATGCAGGCGTATTTCCTTCTCTCTGGTGTCTGTCTGCATTCTGCCACCCTCAGATCCTTTCTATACAGAGCTTGAACCCTGTGAAGGTCGCAGCGATATACATTTTGCTTTGACACATCATAACAGCTCCAGAACATACTTCAGCAGTCTTTGTCAGGTCTGTGTTTGCTTGTTGTGTGCGGATTGTCAATGAACCGCATGAAGCAACAACAATAAACTTCCTTCAGTGACCTTCAGTGAGAGCAGAGGAATCAAAAGCGTCTGCGTTATTGTAGACTCCTATTCATATGATGATGTCTGGCTCTACCACGTCATTTTACGGTAAAACTGTGGCATTGTTGAGGCTGTTACAAGGCGTGTTGTGACTCACTCGCTTCGTATTCCTTCAACCTCTCCCTCCCCCCTTCTCCCCTTTTCTCATCACCCTGACCCCCCTTTTCTGTGTCTGTCTCTAGTTACAGGAGTACTACAAGAAGCAGCAGGAGCAGTTACATCTCCAGCTTCTGACTCAGCAGCAGCAGCAGCAGCAGCAACAGCAGCAGCAGCAACAGCAGGCTGGGAAGCAAGCAGCAAAAGAGGTGAACTTAACCAAGTACACACTCACTCAGCTCAAGTACACTCTGAAGTACACAAGTGCCCTTAAATGCAGTAAAAGTGGCTGACATGGGAGAAAGCCGAAGAAAAAAAATCACATAGAGGATGTAATGTATAGAATGTAGGACTTATACAGTACGTTCGCTGTCTTTTTCCACTTCTCTTTCGCTGTTCTCATCCTCTGGTCATCTAGTTTGTTGTGTGTACAAGCTTGTCTCAAAACAAGGATTAGTGAGTGCTGAGCTGTATGCTGTGCTGCCAAAGTGTTCATTTGCATGCCTTCAGCTCTAAGACTGAGGGGAAATCTCTCTGTAGGAGGGGTCTGCCACTCTTTTAATTGTCAATTAACCTCACCAACACTAGGCGCCTCCCTCACTCGCTCTTCCTCTTTCTTCCTCATACACACACACAAACACACACACACACAACTATGCATGAATGCACACACTGTACCAGGTTTAACCACAGCTGTGGTACAGTAAGATAACAGAGGCTCAACTAGGATCACATAGTGGCACATCAAAGAGGATCTGAATTGATCAGACTAGATTACTGCCTGCGCATATGAGAGGTTGTGGGTGTTTATGTATAGGTGTGCTGTGTGAATGTTCGTAAGCCAAAAAATATCAAATACACAGAGGACCATGCAGGAGACAGACTTAAGGAGAAAGACCTCGTGAGACTTTCCTGATAAACGCATGAGGAGACACATCCTAGATTTCTCCTCCTCTCCCTCATCCCCCTCTTCTCCCAGTGGGCAGAGCCCCCACCCCACAAACTCCTCGCCGACAGCGGTCAACCAACTCGACCGTGACCAAAGCAAACCAGTTGTGGTTGACTCGCATGTTGAGAGGGTGTCTGAATTGCTTTCCCCTTCTCCCTTCGCTCTGCCACTGTCCCAGTTTTCAGGTTTGTTGTTCTGTAACAACTAGACAAGTGCAAACACTGGTCATACATCTACACATACATGCAGTGTGAGAGTGAGGCTTGATGTGTGACGGTTCACCGCACAAACACATACACCTGGGGGAATATGCCTCCCTGCAGAGGCGCATACAGCTGATGTGACTAAGGCCATTTCCAGCAGTCAGTGTTTCTCAGTTGCTGTTAGGCATCAATCACAACCGAAACATCTTTTTAGTCATTGCTTTCATTTCTCCTGGCCAAGCAGGTGTTGTAAGATACTGTGACAAATGTTCTTTGTAGGGTTGTACAGTTTGTAAGGCTTCAACCAACTGTAATGTTTTGGTTTCTATTGTGTCCTAAGCCAAAAGCTGGTCAGAGTATTAATTAGTAAAGCAGGTCAGTAGTTTCAACCAACTCCAGTCTAGCAGGAGACAGAGAAGAGTAAAATAGAATCCCTCCACTGCTTTTTGGATTTTTTGTGCACTAGTGGTTGTGACTTTTTGCCCTTTTCCTTCTCTTCTGCAATTTCTCTTCACTTTCTTGTCTGCGTGGAAGTCATACATTGAAAGAAAGACTATGTATGTGTGTGTTGAGTCAGTGTTTTGTGTGTCGCCGGAGCATTTGGGACTGGTCAGGAGTCAGCTTAATGAAGTGACTCTGACCATCACAAGAGATGCGTGCATGTGTGTGTATGTGTGTGTCTTTGAGTGTCCATCTACAGTGTGTGTGTGTGTGTGTGTGTGTGTGTGCATCTTCTGCAAGTGTCCTTTTATATGTGTGTGAAAGTGTGTCCATGTGTGTGTGTGCATCTGTGTGACTGGCAGGCTCAGACAGTGTGTGATGTGCTCATAAATCACATTGACAGCCTGTTACTGCGCTAGCTTTGGCCACTCAGCCACAGCTAATGTAAACAGAACACAGACACACACACACACACACACACTCTCTCGCTCTCTCTCTCTCTCTCTCTCTCTCTCTCTCACACACACTATGTGTGTTTTAAAGAACCATGGCCATATCTCAGGGGGGAATGAGAGACAGAGGAGGGAGTGGAAGAAATAAAATGGACAGACAAGTGGAAAAGGAGGGGCAGGAGGGTTGGAAAAGAGAAAAGAGAGGGAAGGAGAGGGAGGAAACAGCTCAGGCAGGACATTCTAAGCTTGATAAACCATTTATTGCAACTAATGAGAATTTGGCAATTCACTTCAAAGAACTGAACTATGTAAGCATGACACGGATTTTGTCGGTGACCACAACGTGTTTGACAAAGCTGAAGATATGGTGTTTCCAAATGATACTGCAGTTACAATACAACAAATGCACATCTTTTTAAACAACAAACTGTCTGGCACTGGCACCATGAACATGAAGAGTTACATCTAAGCCATTCTGAGACAGGAAGGGAATATTTTTCATTGAAAAACCTCCTCAATATGTAACTTTGACACAAAGAGATCAGCTTTTAGGGATTTAACATTAATAAACTTTAATAAACAAGGATCAGTGGTTGTATTTCACCAAACATGCAGACTGGGATTTGAAAAATTAGGTAAGTTCCTCTCTTGCTAGTTGACACATTTGAACGGGAGAACAGCAATCATTTGGGAGACAACACACAATCTGCATGCAAACAGCGTTCACAAATTGCATTTGTGAAACAGTTTCCAGATATCCAACAATCATACCGTACAATTTCATTGAACTATTACACGGATAAAGGTTTTACCTCTTTTTTTACCCTCGTGAAGAGTAGTTGTACCTACCCCTCTACACCCCAACCACACACACACATGCACACACATAAACACACACCTCCCCAGCAGCAACCTCTCACACACAAACACACTGACACCACACTTATTCTCCCCAGGCACCAAGTCTGAAAGGAAATGACCTATTTGCCCTTCCTGTGAGTTCTTCTCTGTTCAAAGAGTTCCAGGCTGCCACTCTCTTTCACACACACACACACACGCACACACAATGTGTTCTTGTATTTATTTATTTTTCCTCTCCACTAGTTATCTGTGAGAGATAAAGTCCATCTCTCTCAGGGGCTGGTTGGGGGGGGGGGACTTCAAATAGCGCAGCACAGGCCAGGTCTGCCCCAGACTGGGAGAGCAGGAAAGGGGACATTTATCACCGTAACACACACCGACAATATCGCCACACGCCATGTAGTCTCCTCCAGTCTCCCTTTAACCTCCCTCAGTTCCTTCGCCTTCTCTCTATATCCTCAGGGTCCTCACAGCTTGGCAGTGGGGTTGTCTTCCTTTTAATATGGAACTAATTTTATACATCATAGTTCTCCTGTTTGTTTTTGTCCAACAACAATTAACCTTTACAGCATCCTTTTATTTATTTCATATGATGTTAATTGACTTTATACTTCAATATGTTGGAGCTGAATGGCAAAATAGGATAAGCAGACCAACTTAAATCATGGTAACAGGAAGGACTTCTTTTCAGGTGTAAAGAAAAAATCATTGAACTGTGGCAACTTTTTTTCAGATATTTAGTTCAAAACTACTACTGAAAAAAGTGATACTTTTGTGAAATTATATTTCTTCAGTAGTTTTAATTATAAAATTTTAGGTAAAAGCAGATTCCTGCAGGCCTCTGCTGGGTCAGTTTGTACTACATTTATGGTTTCATATTTTTGTGCAAATATGTGCACAAGCTCTATTAATACTGATTAAAATGTTTTTGAGTTCACTAAATTGCGTGCTTCTCCACCTGCTTACACAATATGTTAGTCAGAATTCTGTCATTTAGTTTGGTTTCAAAGGGCAAGATCTGAACAAGAGTCAGCGGGTCCTAAATTTTAGAAATATCTACGGGTTTTGTTGGAAATAGCTTCATTTCCAGTAGATAGAAATCATTCTGGAACTGTAATTTTCAAATTGAGACAAGTAAAACAAGATGAAATAAAGATACTTAGCTGCAGCAACGATAAGGACGTAGATACCATGGAAGATTTATCCGTCTCACTAACTTCTCAACTCTTTGTCTGTATCTTCTGGCTCACAGCAGTTAGGCAGTAAGCAGCTGGCCTTCCAGCAGCAGCTGATCCAGATGCAGCAGCTTCAGCAGCAGCACATTCTCAACCTCCAGAGACAAGGCCTAGTTCCACTGCAGCCCACTGCCGCCATGCAGTCTCTGCAGCAAGGTATGAGCACGCACATGCATTCATACACAGAACCCTAAACATACAACGCTCTGTGACACAGACACATCTTGACAAACATGCATGCACACACGGGCAAAACTGCGCACGCACACACACACACACACACACACACACACACACACACACAGGCCTGTACCCAGTGCTGCCTGTGAAGCCTGTTAAGTTAATCAGCCTATAAAAGATAAAAGGAAACGTGATTGGTGGGTTTGTGGAAAGTACTCATTTGGATAATAGGTAAAATATGCCACTAAGCCCCCTGCTTAGAGATGTGTGCATGTGCTTGGGCAAATGTGTGCATGTGTGTGTGTGTGTGTGCTTGAGATTAGCCAGGCACAAGAACATCATCGTTTTGCTATTGCTTTGCCCACTGGATTTTTTTTTTTATGTTCCTACGTATAACTTCTCCCACAGTCCCTTAAATTTGTCAGCAAAGTTTTAGAGCGATAAATGTTGACTGTCGACTGGCCCGCCCTTTATGAACATGTGTATACGTCTGTGTTTCTACATTCACACACGCACACACACACTATCTCACTCACGGAGAATGCTTTAGGGGCTCTAAAGTGGCCGTAACATTGCTAAAGCGCTGACTGAGTTGACCAAACAGACCAGTTTCCTTCCCTTTCGTCTGTTTGATCTCTGATCTCCCCCTTTTTTCCCTCATGCACAGTCACATGCAGTCACACACTCATACGCAACAAAAATACACCCAGTTGAGTTAATTAAATGTTGGAAAATTTAGTCTCAAATAAGTTTAACAATGCCTGAAATTGCACTGACTTTGTGTATGTGTTTATGTGCTATAGGGGGCAGGGTGTGTTAGTGTGTGTGAGGTAGGTCTACCAGAGGACAAGTGGTTTTACCAGTTTACAGGCAAAGTGAAAAAAAGAAAAACTGCTGGATACAAACTGAATAAAAAGACAGAAGCTACATTTTTGTTAAAAGAGTGTAATTTTTTAGAGAGTTACAAACATGTGGCTTCGGCATCTCCTTCTCTTTCTTTCTCTCTCCCTCCGTATCAGACTGGAATTTCCCTGCAGTGTGAAAGAGCTGCTCCATTGTGACGGCTCAGCCAGGCGTGAGCCAGAGCATTCCTCTGACCAGCCATGCCACACAAACACACAAACACTTGTGAATAAACACTTGCACCTACACACACAAATGCACACACCATCGCCCCGCCTTGGAGGGCTGTTGTGCTCGGTGTGTAGGTGGTGGGGGTGACACGAGGGGTCCCGCTATGGTTTTTGTTTATTTCTGTGGCTGCAGTAAGATGGAGGAACTTTGTGGACCTCTCATAACTGGTTATCACCAAACCTACTAAGTTCATGGCCATAAACAGAAAGAGCACTAAACAAATTTTTATGACAATCAGTCAGAGCCCAGACCAAACATCAAGGGTTTGAAACTTTTATACTGCTTCAAATCAAGCAGATATATGTCTGCTTGATTTGACTTTATCCTGCTAGAATTCATTCTATAAAACTTCAAGCTGCTTCCCTGCAAGAATCATGCATCTACAGAAATCAATGTGAAATTAAAATGCCCCTAATAGTCAGATATGAGTGTTCATATTTGAAATGTATAGACCAAAAACTCTCATCTTCTGAAATACAGATTCTGCCAAAATTAGGTGAAAGAAATATTGAGAGGTTTTCACCTGAATGCACAAAGTCATGATTATTTGTTTATGAATCTCTCAAATCTGTAACCACTTAAGTTTGTTTCTACAATGTCACATGTTTGTGTTATTTTTATTTGAGTTGATTGTTGTGGCTCATTATATAACAATCTTTAGCCCTTTTACACTTTCACTCTCCAAGTGTGTCCGCAGTTTGGTTTATGGGCTAAAAAAAACTGCAAGTGCACACACATACATAGAAATCTATGCACACTGCACCTAATTCTTCCAGAGTGAGAACTTTTGTTTTGGCGGGACCGCAAAAGAATGCAGACAAAGCAGACATAATATTTGGATTGCGAGGTCTCTGTATGCGTATGTGCAGATGTGTGTGTGTGTGTGTGTGTGTGTGTGTGTGTGCATGCTAAGATCCATTAGAGTAGGCTGTGGCATTTTAGGCGTCTCTCTCACTGTGAAATTGGAGCAGAAATAACAAAGCTGTGACTAGAAAGAGCTCAAAGTGTGCACCCACCCTGTTAACACAAATAGTGGTAGTGACGGGAGCAGTAGTGTCGGTGGACAGTAGCAGTTGCCAGCAAAGTTTGGGAAGTTTGTGATTAATAGTGGCTATCTGGAAAGATAACATATACATGCAAAAGTTAACTTCTTGTCTGTTTTAGTTTTCCTTTTTTCCTCTCTTAACCACTCCTTTTAACCACAGGATCTGTAATAACAGCATGTGTGTTTCATGTGGATTAGAATAATTAGTCGCAGCTATCTGTGACATCAGTTTATTTACAGTTTGCCTGCATGTGGGTGATATTATCTGATTTCTAATGAATCACATCTTTTCTTATTTGAATTAGCTTAACTCATATATATATTCTGTCATTACATTGTGAAATTGATCTGTGAGTGAGTTAAGACCTGTTTCTAAGTCAACTGTGCATTCTTTGCAGCGATGTGTCCGTCAGACCTCCAACAACTGTGGAAGGAGGTGTCAGGGGTGCCGAGCAGTGAGGAGGCCCTGAAACAGGCCGAGGGCCTGGACTTGAGCACCAACAGCTCCAACTCTACCTCAGCCTTCCCCAAAGCTGCCAGTGCTCACATTCCACTGCACAGCCTGCCCAACGGACAGAGCCACACCCCAAAGAGAGACAGGTACAGTGATGTAAATTTTTTAAAAGTCAAAACTCTTATAATATCCACATTTGTGACGGTGTGTCTGTCCACTCGCAGTCTCTCTTTTCACAAGGTGACTATACTGGTTTGGGGATTTTAACTTTTTAAGCTTTTAGTTGTTTTCTCACGCATATGCAAACACAGTTTCTAAACATGCACATGCAGCATATCACACATCACCAGGGTGTAAATGTCCCCCAGCTCATTTGATAGGAGGTGTGTTGGGTTCAGTATTTTCTGCCAGTATGCTGTCAACCACATGCCAGTATGGTATAGAGGAGAGGATGGTGGATTCAAGGGAGGAGAAGTAGAGGTGGATGTCGGAATGTACTTCAGAGATAAATTCCCCGGTATAGTGTGGGCGTTATCAGGGATGCATGTGCCAGGTGTACACACTGTGTCAGGCCTGTCTTGTCCCATGGCTGTGTCGGCTGCTCATGGGCTTGTCTCCGTCTTTAAGAGCCAGACTGTTTGAGTGGATATCCTCCTTCACCAAGGCAGACAGCGGAGATGACCATGTTCCCCTTTACTCCAAAGGCAGCCAACCCCCCAGCAGCCAGTGAGTAGTACATACACGAACACACACGTACACACTCAAGAGGACCGGAGGAAAAGGCATACAATCTGAGGGTGGTCTGAGGTGTCCTTTAGCGCTGATTCACTGCTTCTACCAGGGACATTGTTGACCCTGACCTCATTTTGGAGGGGTCAGGACAGGTGGACAAGTGTTAATCAAAACAACTTCTATTAGCAGATTAAAGATGTCACACACTGTTGTACTGCAATTACAGTTTGCTGTTGGTTTTCCAGCAGAGCTGGTTTAGAATATCACAAAGGGGGATAGCATTAGTGTGTTAGCCTGCTAAGCTAATGCATGGCTGATGTGGAGGAGAATGTGGTTGCCAGCAGTTTGTCATGTCTGCTGTCTGAGCTGCTTCTGAGTTGACTCAACCACAGCCAGCACACACACCCACACACACACACGACATACACTCCAACCTCAGCCTGCACATATGATCAGGAAGAGGCAAAGAGGGAGAGAGAGAGAGAGAGAGAGAGAGAGAGAGAGACATGTTTCCATCTGCAAGACAAATGGTTTTTGTTAGACAACCTTCTGATGTTGATTTGGGAGAATCCCCATTCCAGTCCTCACACACACTCGTGCACACACACACACACACGTACAAGTACACACATACACAGTCATGTAAATATATGTGGAGACAGCAGTCGGCGGCAGAGGTCCAGGTCTGAACCACATCTGCTACTGGACCTGCCACACACACATGCACGGATACAGTTATTTTACGCCGGGTCCAAACCAAACCTGGCCTAGTCTTTCATCATCACACTCACATACAAACACACACACACACTCATAAAATCCCAATAGATACACACACGAAAAACGCACACACAAGCTCACCACAAAAGAACAACGAGCACATGACGGCAACCGCCGCCAATCAGTCATGGCTGGTTGGTCCTGTGCCGGCTCTGTGTCAACTCCTGAAACATTAGAACACACACCGACACCAACACGCACACACAACCATGCAAAACACACACCAAGGACAGAAAGACAGGTCATGGACTTCAGAATGTGACTCTGAGGTTGCTGGACCAATTCCCTTGTTTGCCTGGCTTCTGTAACTGACCCCACTCTGCTCTATCCTCTTCTCTCTGCACTTGGCTTTGTGAACTGTACAAACTAATGACTGCTAACCAGACTCAGATGGCTGTATTGATGCTGCTGCTACACTCCGTTTTTTTCATGTGTGTGTTTGTGTGTGAACGTGTGGCGTATTAACGCTTTGCTTCTTATTTAAAGAACGTATTTGCTTCATATTGTATGTATATAACAACATATGAGAAATAAAATGTCTGTATTACTATCTCACTGTTATCTCTTTGTGTGTGTGTCTGTCTCTTTCCAGTCATGAGGAGCATGCCGGCTCCCATCCCCTCTACGGTCATGGAGAGTGTAAGTGGCCTGGCTGTGAAGCACTGTGTGAGGACATGGGACAGTTCATCAAGTGAGTCAACAGCCACCTAAAAATATGATACATGGTGCATAAGATTTAAATACAGCAGATCGATGTACAGAAACATCTAACTCTGTATTAGTCCTTGATAGGGGCGGCTGCTTTAAATTTGAAGTACTCTGAGTTTTAGTATGAGGTTCTGTTTTGACCAAGACTTCTGGTAAAGTGTCAATTTTCCATTTACACACCCTTTAACGGCTCTTAAAGGGTGTGTTGCAGGGATGTGTTTATAGCTCCCTTGGAGAAGTCATCGGGACAATATTTCCCGAGCTGTCCAAATTTTCTATTTTTAAAACATTACACAAATGGAGATCATCAAAATCTCTTTAATCGAGTTTTAATTACAGCGCCTCTTGCAGAGTTGTCAGTTTCAGGTGGTAATGTGTAAATGCAGAACACTCTTGGCTGCGATCCCAAAATCCTGCAGTTGCACATTCATTACCTGCATTAACCACAATCCAGGTTTAAGACCGCATTAAAGCTTCCTCCGGTTTTATCACCAATCGGTAACAAACACAGTGCATGTTACTTAAAAGGCTCGACAACACCAGAGTGCAGTAACGCGGCGGGAGAAGGAAACATGACACGTTCTCTGATTTAGATTACACATACTGACAAAAGATGAAGCATAGCAAAGTGAAGCTATGCCTGTAATGTTCATGTCAGTCACGTTCATCACTGGAGTTGTGTGTTTCCTGACTAATTCATCTGTTGCAGTCTGTTACATCACATTTGCTCCAAGGCAAATACATGCATGCACATAAGCACAAACACACTGGGTACACACGTTCTCTTGTCATGTGTGTAAATTCTTTGTTTTCTAAGGATTCTTTGGGTTCCTTTTACAGCAGAAACCTCTTCAACTGTCTTTCCTCAACTGTCATGCCATTTACTAGCTGTACACATGCACTTGTATCAAGGCATACATGATCTAGATGTGTAAGTTTAAGTCAAGGCGCATCACAAAGTTCTTCCTTTATTTAGTTTTGTGTTTTTACACATTTTTTGTCAAGCAACTTCCCTCTCCACCCTCCAATTTGGAGTCATAGTGTGATGCTGATGCAGTATCTGGCCTTGACATTCTTCTTCTTCTTCTTCTTCTTCTTCTACTTCTTCTTCCTCCTCCGTCACACAGTGCAGTGGACTTGCCCATGGCACTACGGCTGCTAACGAAGGCTTCACAAGCCTCTAATGAAGCCCTAAACAAACTCACACTCATTATCGATGTGGAACTCTCAGCTATTTGAACAACGGGGAGATATTAATAAGCCAGGGTGATGAAATACGTTCTCTCACACACACACAATCACGGGAATGTGCGCGGTGTGATTGTGATGGCATCGGACAGTCAGATCAAAGCTCGCAGGCAGGCTGGGAAAGTTTGGAGAGGAAAGCTGTTGTTTGGTGTCTCATTTCACGTAGCCCCGGGGCAGATGGAAGGAGAGCTAGAGATCGAGTGAAAGAGTGTGTGTGTGTGTGTGTGTAAAAAAGAGAGAGAAAGGGAAGAGAGGGAGATAAAAAAAAAATAGAAGCAGCGACAGATAATGCCGTCAGTCCAACAGTGCGCTCCCTTCCAGCCAGCCTTAGTCATCGCCCCAGGAGGGAAAAGGGTAGAGCAGAAGAACAGAGGAGGGAGACACTCCACTATTTCAGGTCTTTCTTCTCTTCTTCTCTCGTCTCTGCCCACCTCCCCTCCCTCCCCTCCCTTTCCCCCTGTCCTCTGGTATAATACTCTGGCTGTGGTCGGTGGAGCTGGGTGTAATGTGGGTTAAAGCCTTGTCTGCCAGCACTCAGAGGAGTAAACAGAGCCTCATTGTCGGGACACATCGAGAGAAAAAGAAGAAGTAGAAGAAGAAAAAAAACCCTGCTACTGTTTATGGCCCTGCTAGAGAGAAAGAGAGAGAGAGAGAGAGGAGAGTTTTGGGGGCCAGATTTGGTTGGAATGAGTGTGAATCACAGGCATTCGGGGAGTTGCGGGGGAAGAAGAGTGGGAAGGGGTGAGTGGACAGAAGTGTAAGTGACGAAGAGGGAGAGAGAGAGAGAGAGAGAAAGAGAGAGAGGGGTGAGATCATGTTTTTGTTATTATTATCGTGCACTTGTGTTGAGCCATCTATCTGCCTAGATTAGCCATGCCATGACATCATTGTTTTTGTTTCATTTCTAGTCTTTGCCTGATATTGCTTAACTTTATAGTTTCTTAAAGATACACAGAGTTGTACACACACTTTTCTTTGTGCAACATACATTAACATATCCTCACAATAAACAAGTGGATTTATGAAGATTAGAAGTTAACACAACAGGATATCAGATATCTCTCTCACACAGCTACGCTCTTTTACTTGAGTGCACACACACACACACACACACACACACACACACACACACACACACACGCACACACACACACACACACTGGGCAGGCAACAGCAACCTGTGAATAACCTTGGCGATGACAGAGGGATGGTGGAAGGGAGAGACAGGGAGGGGTGCACTGGGAAAGATCAGAAGGTCCCAGGTCCTCCCACATTTGAGGAAACAAACAGCGCCACCATTCCCACATACATACACACACACACACACGCATACACATCTGCACACACAACACATGCGCACTAGTGTTAATAAGTGGAGTGGAGTTTAGCGAGCAGAAAGTCTTAAGATAAGGCTTTGTGCGATAACACATGAGCTCATATCCAGGTGGTTGTCTTGGATTATGGCTCAGTGAGCACCAATGAAGTATACACACACAAAACACAGCTGCCGCGTCCTTCACTAGACAAAACAAACTTCCAAGATTATGGTTTATTGTTATAGCGCAGCAACAGCTCATAACTCAGTTGAAATAAAAGTGAAAGAGTCTTGTTACTTCATCTTTCAGGACCTGTGAATTCATTTAAAAGTAATCCTGTTGACTTAAAAGTTCCCCATTGAATCAGGACCAGCAGCACTTTGATCTCGATGCTTTTTTATTTGTAGATATCACGTTATTTCACAGGAACTAATGAATGCTGATCCCTTTTTTTGCATTTCCCATCTGCTTTAGGCACTTGAACAATGAGCACGCCCTAGATGACCGCAGCACTGCTCAGTGCCGAGTTCAGATGCAGGTGGTTCAGCAACTGGAGATACAGGTGGGTCACGCACAAACACACAATCACAATAGACACACACACACACACCCACACACTCTTAATTTTCATTTGCTCACAAACAAAGTCATGAAGACCGTTTCAGCCTGTCACTGGCAGTAACTTGTCTGAGGCAGGGCAGAGTTTATGGAGAGCAGTGGAGCTTGTAATTTAAAAGGAGCAGTCAGCAGGGAAGCTGCCATCGCTGCTCCAATTATAAAGCTTCTCTGGTCACCAGCAAGAGAGAGAGAGAGTGAGGCTGAGAGGGGAGGAGGGAGAGAGAAGAGAAAAGAGAAAGACACAAGCTAGAGAGCAGAGGATCAGGCTGCAAGGAGTCTCTTGTTCTCAAAGTGGTTCACACACGCAACGCTCTTGAAACATCTGAATGCTCCAGCAAAAGCAAAGTAGCCACGGGTAAGAAGTGAAATGCTGTTCTCAACCAGCGCTGTATGCAAGAAAGTTCCAAACAAAGTGAAAACACAAAGGCTGATTCTTCACACACATCATGACATTCAGTTTCCTGAATGCAGCGTTCACAACACTGTGCGTGTGTGCGTGTGTGTGTGTGCCTTGGTTGTCCAGCATTGGGGTTAGCTTTTGTGTTTGGCAGTGGTGGTAAACAGCGTTTAGCTGAGCCCCTGAAGCCACCACCAGGGAACACAAAGTGACAGAGAGGCAGCTGGTGTCACATCACATCAGGACAGCCGTCTCTCTCTCCTTGACATGTCACTTCATCCCTCAGCAGTCCACAGGCAGCCCACCGCTCTTCCTACACACACACAACACAACACAACACAGACCCACAGAGATGCAGAACAGTCACTGTGTTTAGATTCGTCACATTTGCACACTGACACACATCGCTGTGAGTGTGTTAATAGTGCTAACTGTTGGAGTGTACATCCCTTATTTCCGGGGGCTACAGATGTGTACGCTTGTACTCGTGCACAAACACACACACACAGAGGATTCAGCGTTTCCACAGGCTGTAGCAGCGCCCATTAAACAGCAGTTAACAAAGTCAAACGGGGACGAGTGTGTCTGTAGGCAAGTGTAAGTGTGTGAGAGAGCTCTGGGTGCTGAGGCGGCTGACTCTCATATTCATCTCTGCGCCCGGAGGTGTAATTGTAATTGTAATTCTGTGTCAATACAGCATTCTATCAATCTAAGGGTTATGGAATGAGATAACGTGTATTTCACAGCCACTCTTGTGTGTTTCACAGCTGGCGAAAGAGAGCGAGCGACTCCAGGCCATGATGACCCACCTGCACATGCGTCCCTCAGAGCCAAAGCCTTTTAACCAACCTGTGAGTCCACACTGACATTTAGCATCTGACCTCAAAACCTCTGCTCCTACCTTTTATTCACCCTCAAGTTCCCCTTAATTGATCACTTTCTTGACTTCTTGGGATTTCACGTTCCTCTGTTACTGTCTAGCTTGGTATCTACGCCCCCTATTGACCAAAGAGTGTTATTTATAAATCATCCAGGCCTACTTTCTGTCTCTCTTGTACTTTTCCACACACTTCTTTTTTGTTTCCGTCACTCTCTTTTTCTCCTGTCCTTAACTTCACACGATACGGGGCATTTTCTTTCCAATAAAACTATGCATTTGTAATCTTCTGATTCCTCAGACATAGACATACAAGTCACAGATTGCAGCTATTTACACCTTCAAACTGTATCCAAGTTTAATTTCTTTTTTGAAAATTCAAATTTCTTTGATTGTTGGCGAGGGAGAACAGCCAGAACAGTCTCTCGCAGTGTTTCCAGAATGTGCCGACAAATAGAATCGAAATTTGATGTGTCGTGTGTGTCTGTGTGTGTCTGTGTGTGCGTCCACACTGGCTGCTGAGGTTGTTATTAGGTATCTAATGAATATTTCATTATTCAGATTGACGAGGAGTCTTATTAAAATATGAAGATGTTGAAATTAATTGTCAATTAGAGGTAGAGTGTCTTAATTTGAGGATATAAATGGGTGCAGCCGAGTGCAATGTGTGTGTGTGTGTCTGTGTTTGCGTGTACTTGTGTGTCTGGATGATGTGTTGATCGCAGGGGGATCAGCTGCCATTATCATCTAATGGGAAATCAGGAAGAGGCGTGTTCTGTCACCACTGGAGACGAGCCTCAGGGTCAGGGATTGGAGAAGGAGGGGCAGAGGAGGAGCATCAGGAATGGAAACAAAGCTTGGCCTCAATTAACAGTGTTCGACTGTTGCCGTGGTGATGGGGCAGGGTTGCAGCTTTAATGAAGTACCTGTTAAACAGCCCCGCCCCCTCCGGTCTGCTTAAATGGTACAGAGAGGTAGCAGAGTAAAGAGGAGGCGATTCACACATTTTACATACATCTAGACAACACACATACACACTCAGTGGTTTTAATTAGTCCAAAACAAGCAGCCCTGCAACGGCTCTCCCAGAGAGACTGGGAGTACTGGTTCGGTGTGTATGTGTATGTGAGTGTGTGTTTGTGTGTGTGTGTGTGTGTGTGTAAAGCTCTGCCTAATTGGGCCGAATTGGTCCGTGAAGACTTCGCCACCGCAGAGCATATGTGTGTGTTCCCTTCTTACAAACATGCTGTCGTGTGGTTTTGTTTTTGTAAGCTCAGGGTTAATTGCAGCCAGCGCTATGTGTGTAAATATATGTGCACGTTCAGAGTGTGCGCAGTTCTGCACAAATGATAGGGCCACATATTCATGGGGAGTGCTAAAGGCCTTTTTTTTTTTTTTTTTAAATGTGAGTTACCCTAGTAATGCAACCTGAATAGAGCAACCTTTGTCGCAAAAGGTTAAATAATGTCAAATTAATTGTTGGAACAGTTTTCAGTTCACAAAATTAGCATGCTGTGTGCGTCATTTCTATTATGGCAGAGCAGAAAAACTTAATGGACCCAACACTTCTGAGTTGAAACCTCAGTAGTAGTGAAGGACTGAAATTGTCTCAATCCATTGACATCACCCGACCCTGAGACCCTGATCTTATCAAGATGATTCTTCTTTATAAAGAGCTGCAGTGCTCAGTAGATGGTAAACCACAAGGACAGCAATAGTTATAACAAAAATCATTTGTTGTCCCTTAACCTGCGGCAGGGCAGGCTCGTGTAAGCTTAATAGAAAATATCACAGGTTCAGACAGATTGGCTCAAACAGTGACAAAGCAGCTTTTCAACTAACTTATAAATAACTTACAGAAACACAGCGTGCAGTAGGCTAGGCTTTGATTAGCCTACTAATCCCCCTTCCACCTTCTTTTTGTCACTCTCTCACTTCTTTGAGCACTCACATGCACAGACCAGAGGGTGCAAGTCCTCTTACGCCCTGACTGTCAAGTGACTCACATCTAGCGCACATCTGTCTGCATCCAGGCTATAATTTCTAAGTAACAACGAGGAGTTGCAGAAGAGCAGTCGGATCATAGAGACACACTGCTGCCTGTAGTACTCCTGTAATAATCCTTTAATATTTCTGTGATCATTAGATAGATAGACCCTAGACCAGTCCACCTCTATAACAAAACATTTCAGGAGAAGCATGACTACAAATACAGTTTTTACTATAGATATTTGGTATAACCTGGGAATGGAAAAGGGAGTGTGACTGAGGAAATGAACCTGCAAATTAATCTGTTTTGCTTCTGGTTACACATAATCCGAGGTCATGTAATTCAAAATGGCCTTGGTTGTATTGTGACAAACATGAGAACACCCTGCTTAAATAAACTTGGTCTGCTGCTTAAAGTTTCACAGGTTATTTACTCATTAATACACATTTATGAATAAAAAAGACAGTTGGAGAAGTGAGAGAAAAAAGTTCACTGGGTAAAATGGAAATGTAGAATTAGAAATGCAGCAGTTATGGTTAAGGCATCCAGCAACAGGGGTTGAGTTGGGGAAAGGTGGTAGATTGTGTTGTGTTTTTAGGGCTTGGCTGTGGTGCAGGTTTTAAAAAAAAACCTGAATCCAGCACAAAAAATTCTCCAGACTTTATGCATAAATTATCCATCTCTAAGGTCAGTTTTATTTTATTTTTTTAATTTGTCACTTTTTTAAGCTGACATCAGTCTCCATGATGTGTATTAATAGTCTGTGAAAGTTGCAATGCGATCGGATGTTTCAGGAGAATTAAGTTCTTTGCTTGTAATTGGAAAAACTATGAAATCTCGCTGCCAGACATGAAGCTGACATAATCTCTCCGTCTCTTTCTAGCTGAACCTGGCTTCCAGTGGCTCTCTGTTAAAGCGGGACAGCGACGCCTACCCAGAGGGACTCCCCCACCCCCCCACCTCTGCTGCCACCCCCATCACCCCACTGCGCCAGGGACCCTCAGTCATCAGCTCCTCCAGCCTGCACACACACTCCCACTCCCACACGCACGGCGTCGGGCCCATACGTAGGCGCAACTCCGACAAATACTGCACCCCCATCGCCTCAGGTAGACCGCAACATACATTTTCCCCCTTCCGCACCGGTTCCCTCATTACCCTCCCATTTATGTTATTATCGTGCATTATGTACTTATTGAGTTATAATTAATTGATTCATTTTCTTTATTTATTTGGCTTCCCCATTAGCTGTCACTAATGTTACGTAATGCTTCTCTTCTTGGGGTGCACGAATGAATACGGAAATTTTTAATCAAGTTTTGACGACTCCTTTTCGTTTTTTTCCACGAAACTTGTTGCTGTTTGTCTGCCAGAGCATTAAAATATGTCTTAATTCAGCTGTGGAGCTTTTTCACGTCACACTTTTTGACCTTGACAGCAGGGAAAGCACAGGTGTATTAATGAGGGCTCCGTTCTACTTAGGGGAGGTCCTGCTATTGTGCATGCTGGGTCATGTGTCACGACGTACTGGGACGTGTAATGGAACCGAGCCATCATTAATTCCACCTGTGCTTTCCCTACTGTGACAAGTCAAAATGCTCACGGTGAGAAAGGTCGAGCATTTTCAGACAATCGTTGTCATTTTGTGTCTTTCTTGCAATTGAATTTACTGTAGTTTCAGGGTCAGTTTTAGTCATCCGAGCACATAACATTTTAGATGTGTGCTTTGGAATGTCTCCTTCACCCACATCACTGCTGCAAAAGCATTTATAGAGCAAAATCAACTATCGAGATAAACCCTGATCATTTGTTCTATCCTTTGCTCATGGATTTTTCTTTAAAATCCTAATTTACAAATACTTCAAGCTCACAAACTAATTTGAAATCTTTTTTTCCAGAGCTCGCTCAGAACTGTGAGTTCTACAAGAATGCTGATGTCAGGCCTCCCTTTACCTACGCCTCTCTTATACGTCATGTAAGTCTCTCCAGCGATCCCTCTCTCTCGTCTCTCCGCCTGTGTCCTCCTGTAACTTCTGTCCCATTTCTTCTCATTCTTAGGCCATTCTGGAGTCCCCAGACAGACAGTTGACCCTCAACGAGATCTACAACTGGTTTACACGAAAGTTTGCCTATTTCAGGAGAAACACAGCCACATGGAAGGTAAAGACACAACATATACACACACTAAAACACTTAGTTTAAGTTTAATTTTATCCATCCCTCCTTTTATCCTCTCTGCAAAGTTCTTGAAACCCTGCCTCAGGTTTTGGTGCAAGACATTATTCAGTAAAACAGATACTTAACTGTTGGAAGATGTAAATCAGGACAATTAACAAACTAATTTAGAGTTGTTTAGATGATGGGGAAAACAAGTGGAGCCATATTCAGAAAATGAAAGTCTCTGCTCCAGTTCTGACTGGTGCCAAGAGAGCTCAATATTTTGACTAAAACTAAAATGTGGTATACAACTGCGACCGGTTTAAAGCTGATTATTGCAAAGTAATTGCGGTCTGCGCCCCCTGATGAAGCCTCTAACCCAAGCAGACGCCAGCAAAGACTTGTTAGACCACAATGAAAGAAACAAAATCTGCAAGCAGGTCTTTCTTGTGCTATTCGAAACATTGAGGATCGGCCAAAATGACCTCACTTAGCAGAAAATTTAGTCACTTTGAAGGCCTAAATTTAACACTCACACAGTGATACACGCACAATAACACTCGTAGACGCACACTCCTGCACACAAATTTTAAAGCTGACTTTGCTCGGCCCCTAAAGATATGACTGATTTGACAGTTATTGGCTGTTTCTGTCCTTTATGAGACACTTCCCTACTGCTGTCATCCTCTCCTTTTTTCCCCGCACTTTCGCCTTTATATCTCTCTCTCCTCCAACATGGCACATGGAGTGTCAGCCCAGTAAAGCCACATCTAGCCGTTATGCGGCCTCATTACAGGAAAGCACATACAGAGCTAACACACACTACTCATGATCACACACCGAATTGTTTCGGTCTCCCTCTTCATCTGTCTCCAGCACACACACACACGTGGCCTGATCCCACTATTGTAGGTCCTGACCCATTTCTACAGCAACCTCACACTAATTTGGGCGTCGAAAAGCGGGAAAGTGAGGGAACCAGCAGAGGAGTGGGAAAGGGGCCGACCGCATCCTTCCTCTAATAACCCCGACCAAGTGGGGAAGGAATAGGATGATGGTGCAGAGAGGGGTGTGGAGAAGGTTAAGAGACAGGCTATCCAGGAATATCTTTACCTCCTCATCTGACTTTTATGAATTTTAACTATTAATGCCGGGTGTCTGCTTCCTGTGCCGTTGGCCTAGCAGACCTTTAAATATAGCTCGGCATGGTCTTATGTATTTATATAGCAGCTCAGCGAGTCAAATAGGGCCGCAGAGATGTATGTCCTTTAATAAGCCGTTATATTTCATGAGGAGAGCAGCGGTGTCAGGGAGTGGAAGTCATTGATCAGAGAAACAGAGGGGCAGGGGAATGAAGAAGAGACGAGGGAGAGGAAAAGGAAGGGATGATTGAGAGAGGCAGAGAAATGAGTGTTAAGTGTTATTTCAAGGTGCCACATGATGGGCTGGAGTTTATTTTTTCACCTTGTACCATTCACTTTTCTGGTAATTGATCCTTATGCATAAACAGAAAAAAGGCAATCAACACTGTGAGATTCTTTACTGTGATTTCCAGTTGTGGAATATAAGAAGGTAAATTTAAACAAGTCATGCACTTAAGTACACATTTGACATGCTTAATGTGAAACTGACGTAACACTTAATGTGAGTATTTCCATTTAAACCTACATTCCACGACAGTTTAACGGAAAATATTATAGCGTTTTAACTCCTCAACAGCTACTTGACAGTCTTAGTTAGTTATATCGCAGATTAAAATTTAAAAATAATATATATGACGATGTATTCTAATAAATTGGCTCCATTTCAATCAACTACATCAGTAAAATGTTACGTACACATTAAAGCATCAGTAATCATATTACAATATGATACAAAACATTGTGCAGGGGCAGTTTTTCTACATCGTAAATGCTTCTGCTTTTGATTGCTGAAGTACATTTTGCCAATAATACTTGCCTACTTTTAGTTAATTCATATTTTAAATGCAGGACTTTTAGAGAATATAGAATTTTCACAGTCTAATATTGCTGCTTTTACTTAGGTTAAAGATCTGAATACTTTCTTGGTGTTTAACACTAATTCATTTGCAAGTTTACCCAAAATTAATGCTTTTTTAATTCACTCTCTGATTTCATTTGCTTGCATTTGTATAACAATACAACGTTCAAACATTTACAATATAAAGACAATAACACTTCCAGGAATACCTGTGAAAAAGAAGGAAATCTGTTGTCTATTGTTGTTTTTTTTTTCATTTCTGCTGTACACAATTCAATCTTTCCTCCCAAATTTCTGCCTCCTGTCGTGCCCCCCTCCCCAATCAGCCAGAGGGAGGGGAGATGAGTGGCACATGTGCTGTGACCCACTGTAAATGACTGCTAATGTTTTAACTGGGAGAATTAGGCTTTCATCACGGAGACGAATGCAAATAGCACCGCAATAGCACCGGTGTCTGGCGCGCGTGTCTGTGTGCATGTGTGTGTGTGTTTGCACTGTCAGGGTGGCGGGCGGAGATTGGGGTCAGACTCATTTACAAAACTTAGCATCACGGCTCGGGGGTTGAGGGGATGCGGGGGAGAAAAGGGTTCCTCCGCTGATTATGGCTTGTGTAATTACGTGTGTGTGTTTGTATGTGTGTGCGCGTGTGTGTATCTGTGTGTGTAATTACGGCAAGGAGTGATGCATGCCTGGCCTGTCCCTCCCTCTCGGCTTAGAACAGCGTGTCAGAGAGAATATGCAGGATTTAATTATAGACGAATTAAAATTGGTAATGAAATTGGGCATGAACAAACTACAAATAGCAGATGAAAAGGGAGGCCTGTCCCTGGGGGGTTGAGACGGAGATAGCGGTGTGTGCCTGCTTGCTTGGCTGTCTGAGAGCCTGTGGATGTGTGTGTTTCTGTGTGTATGTGCTGATGATGACTGATTAGAAGCATTCTGAGATAAAATAACGCTACTAGAGAACTGCTGCCTCGTATTACTGCTGTACAGGCAGCTACAGTAACGTGTAAAGTGACGGGTAAAAAAGTAAAGTTATGGGGTTTTTTTAAGAAAAAGGAGCTACTGTCCTCAGGTCACATCATGTATAAACTTGTAATAGAAAACATCGCTTCTGTTGTGCTGAACTAAAATGTGCTTACCTCTGGCTGGATAAGAAATTCAGATGAAAAATGATCATTTTTCCCAGCGTTAAGTTGCTCTTTAAGGACACACTTCCCACTGGAATATCTCCAAATTTAAGTAGTGTTTTTATCAACCAAGTTAGAGATTTTCTGAATATAGCAGCAGACATCAGGAAAGATTGGTACTACAAAACCAGTACAAGTACTTACTGCATTTATCAGCTCACAGGAAAAGTTCAGAAGATGTTTTACAATGTTTTCATTCAGCCTTTGCCGTTAGATGCTGGTTTTTCTGCTGATCGTTTCGAGTACATATAAGACTTTTCATACGTTTTGAACATTTATAAGCTGAAGAAACAGGAAGAAGGCGAACCTAATTTTCAAGTACAGATGAAATAAAACTAAATCAAATCAAACACCAAACAGTAAACTAATCTCTTTTCCTTCCTCTCTTTCCTTTCTCCAGAATGCTGTGCGCCACAACCTGAGTCTGCACAAGTGTTTTGTTCGTGTTGAGAACGTGAAGGGGGCCGTGTGGACTGTGGATGAAGTTGAATACCAAAAGAGGAGACCACCAAAGATGACCGGGTGAGTGCACACACACACACACACACACACACACACACACACACACACTGTCACGCACACATTTGTATCCTCGGGTGCGGCTGACATGAGTGTAAGCTTATGGGTGCTGGCACTATGATTGCTTAAATGGAGTCTCTATTATTACCAAGTGGCCAACTCAGGAATCAAGCAAAACAAAAGGCAGGGAGGCTGCTGGCTTGTAATGTACATACTGTATGTGTGCACGCGTGTGTTTTTCCCTGTTTGTCGACACCATTAGCAAGCAGCTGTGTGAGATGCAAGACAGGAAAAAAGCTTGTTAGCATATGTAAACAGATGTTCTTTCCAACCACCAGAGAACCCCGGGATAATTGCACACACACACCTGCACACCAGATATCAAACGCTTTCATATGTGCGTTTAAGCATCTGTTTACAGTCTGCGGACGGGAACAAACATATTTGTGAGATTTGTCATCGTGCTTTGAGTGAGGTGACATCTCTCCACATGTGTGCACAATCTGTGATTCTCACTCCCGTCTCTCCCTCTCTCTCTGTATATGCGTAGAAGTCCCACTCTGGTGAAAAACATGATTTCAGGCCTGGGCTTTGGATCCCTAAATGCCAGCTACCAGGTAAGGCATGCCCTCTCCTTACCCCCTTTTTCTCTCCCTCTCTCCCACACATACACACACACACACACACATTTGTGTGTGTGGGTGGGAGCCATACACATATAGCAGCCAGTCATAATCAAGGACACTAATATCAATTCCCTCTTATAATTAGCCGATTCCCTAACGACACTCACGCCACCTCCCTCCTCCTCCCACATCAGCACACACTCTCACCTCCCACCTCACTTTCTCACACATGTGCCACCCCCATCACCACACACACACACACACACACACACACACACACACACACACACCCAAACACACACCAGACCCATCTCCTCACTTCAGTTCAGAAATACCCACCAAACCCACACACACACACACACACACACACACACACACACACACACACGTGCAGTTGTGCGACTGAGATGATTTATAGCATCAAGTAGTTGTCAATTAAGGTTACTGCATAAAATTATCGCCTGTCCCAGAAAATCCACCTCTGAGCCAGTGAGAATTCCCTTTGTCTTTTTTTTTCTGTGTGAGAGGGGAGGTGGGGTGAGTGTCTCAGTCAGTGTCCAACCTTTCTCATCAAACATCTGGATGTGAGTGACAGAAGCTGCTCTTGTTGGTTTTGCTGTTTTCTCTTCTGGATACAATGATGTTGCACCATGTTTGTGTTTAATCTGAGGTTGTGGTTCTCTTAACATTCCTGTTGAGACTTTGGTGTCAACACACACTCACTGATGACACGGACTTAAGTGCACATGTACAGCCCTTGACGGAGGAAAGTACTGTATATAAGTGCCCCCTAGTGGTTTGTCGTGTTCACTGGTACCTTAGTGGACACAAATGTGCTCTATATGGAGGAGTTCTCTTCAGTATATGAAGAAAAAACTCTCCATCATTCCTTGTTGTTCTGATTGCATTAAAAATTCTGTAATTCCCACTAACATGAAGTTAAATGTTTGGTTGTGTTGCACAGATTGACATCAGCGTCTTTCTGGCTTTGTCGTTTTCATATAGCTTCTTTAATTTGACATGTATGTTTAGAAAAGGAGAAGTTTCCCTTTTTAAATAACTGTAAAAATCTGTGCATACATAGGCGGCTCTGGCAGAAAGCAGTCTGTCCCTGCTGAACAGCCCTCCCCTGGTGACCCCTCCGTCTGCAGCCAGCCTCAACATGCTGCATGTGGGCCATGATGATGTCAGCTCCACTGTGGAGCAGGTCAACAGCAATGGCAGTTGCAGCCCAACGCTCAGCCCTCAACAGTACAGGTATACCTGCTTTACAATATATGGCACTGCTTTTTAAATGTACTGTACTCTCATCTGTAAATACCTATCTACTCACCATTTGTAAATATTGCACATCAGCCAGGCAGTATTTTACTATACTATAGCACTATCCATAGCATAGCATTGCTTGTCTCTTGGAGTCCTGTTTCACGGTGTCTTTGTCTGAGAGAAACAGCATTTCAATCCTGTCTATGTCCTGCAGATATGGCAGAACTGCCAATAAAGTTGACTTTGATTATACATACACAAGCACATGCATGACGTTACAACTAGACAAAACAAAGCTGCTTTGACAGTATTAACATGCATTTACAGATAGTACAGAATTTTAAGAATATCAGCACAGGTGTCATTGGATAGTTTAAATCATATCATGCATGTGTTGGTCAGCTGACCAAAAATTGTAAAAACAATAAATGGTTTCCTATTATGTGTGTAGTTTTGCATCTTCAGTTTTCTAATTTCACTCATAAACTGTAAACCATTGCATGATTTCTAGAAACAGATATTAATGTTGGATTAAAAGTCTAAGTTTTATCTTTTGGATGCCAAAACTGCATAAAAATATTAACAGAATTTAAGTGATAGAAATAAAGTCAGTAAAAATACACGCAGAACCTATCAGAAAGAGCCTAAGTTAAATGAAAGATAGCATGTGATAATTTATTAACTACACTTTAGAAATGCTAGTGTAGTGTGAGGCTAATCATTACAAAAATGCTTACAAAAATTCTGGTGTTAGCATCCTCTTTGAGAACCCAACCCATCATCTCACTCCCCACTCTGCTCTCACCTGCAGCCACCCGGTGCATGTGAAGGAGGAGCCCACTGAGTTGGAGGAGGACAGTCGGCCAGTCTCCCTCCTGGCTGGCGTCACACACAGCCTGCCATTGCCGAGCGACGAGCGCGACCTGGAGGAGGATCTTCCCACAGAGGAGCTGGAGTAGGACAGATCAGAGCAAGACCAGAGGGACGGGACTTTTTTGAGATCAATCCCCAAGCCCTCTCGCCAGTGTGAAGAGGAAAAGATAGCAACAGTACACTTAAGAGAGAAAAAAGAGAATGTTTTTTTTTGTTTTTGTTTTTAAGAAAATTCAAGCAACTAAGGACGACATTGAGAAACTCCAAACAGGGTTAGATGACCTTTGTTACTTTCAGACGCAAAAACAAGACTGTGGAGCACTGCTTTACCTCCATGTGTTGCTTTCCCAACACTTGGCTCAGAGGTGTAACACCACTTAATGCATACACACTCACACAAACACGCACACAGACGCACACACACACACACACACAGACGCACACTCATTCACTTGTCAGACCATGTCTTGTCATCCTCCCTGGAAAAGTCACCCTCTGTGTAGAGACCCCTAGAGGCGTGGACACACATTCTCCCACCACCCTGCATACACCCTCCTCTTTGTCGTCTCGGGCGGCCTGGCGAGCCATTTTATCTCCACGTCAGTCGAGAAGACACGCAGATGTGTGTATTAGAAAGAACACGACACACACGCAGGATCATGTGTATATAGA
The DNA here is from genome assembly GCA_024666655.1 of Dascyllus trimaculatus. Taxonomy (NCBI): domain Eukaryota; kingdom Metazoa; phylum Chordata; class Actinopteri; family Pomacentridae; genus Dascyllus; species Dascyllus trimaculatus. The sequence continues at coordinate 19,491,171 of CM045450.1, forward strand.
TCTGGAGCAGTCACCAGGGGCTGTGCAGTATACCTCTCCTTCTTCCCCCTCTTTGAGTCAATCACTTGCTTTTTCATTTTCTTTGGTTTGATTAAAATGGAACTGTTGGGCTTCGAGACGAGGAGGAAGGAAGAGTGCTTTCAAAAATTACCTCCAACAGTACTCCAGCTCCTCCGCAGAGCAGGCTCCTGTCGACCCAGCTGAGGCGGTGTGGCCCTGGTCCCTGCCCAAAACTTCTGCCAGCAGCAAGACACTTGAGTGAGAGGCGTCTTTTAAAAACTCCTTGCTTCTAAGTGGAAAAAAAGAAGACATTTCCCCGCCGTACCTACATCCCTTCCAACCCCCCACCCCGAGAAGACTGCAGGAATAGGACCATTTGGTGCTGTCCTTCTCTCCTCCGTCTGCAGATGGAGCGATGAGCATGGAACACTTTTGAGAAAAAGAAGAAAAAGAGGGGAAGCAGTGAGAAACGATGGAGGAAGCGTCTACAGAAATATTGTGACTAAAAAAAAAGAAAACTGTCGATGATTATGGAATATAACAAGAAAAAAATGTGTGGTAGCTTTTGTCATTTCCTTTTTTTTATTTGATGTTATTATCATTGTTTATTTTCGAGGATCAATATTTCCAAGGTGGCGTTCTGTTTTGACGTACCTTTTCTAAGGATGCTGTTTTTGTTTTTTGTATTGTAAGTTGTTTGATTTACTCTGGTTGTTCACACCATTCCAAATGAGTATTGGCAAAAAAAAAAAAAAAAATGTAATAATAATAATAACAAAAAGCGCAGTATTGTCCCAACTTACCCGAACCCTACTCGTGCCCCTCTTCCCTTTCTGTCCCAAGTGTAGCAGGCAAGAAATTTGGAAATAGCACTTAAAGTTGCCATTATCCAGACAGATTATTTAACAGCTAAATCTTTTTCTTTTAATTCTCTCTCATTCACTTGTTTTTGGTTGTGTATTTAGTTGAGAAATATCCGTAATGCTTTAAAAAATATATATATTATTACTGCAGTCAGAGAATACCTCATCCCACAAAGGTTCTGCCTGGAACTGTGTCCAAATTGATAGAGAAATAAGGGGGGAATTCTTTCTGTGGGACACCAAATGTGGCAACTCTGCTCAGCTTCGACTCAAAGCTCTATGGTTGTAATAGTTACTGTGTAGAAGCTATCTGCAATTCACTGTGTGAGTTTGTGTTAAAGGAATAGCACGTGAGATTTATTTCCTTGTTGTCCATGAGCATCAAAGCATTACTTTTCTCTACAGTGCCATACCAAATTTAACATTTATTTTAATCTATTATCTGCTTATTCCCGTTTTATTTTTGTTACAGGTAACCAAAGAAATATGTAGAAAACCAAAAATCCTGTAGTTTATTTTGCCCTTTATGTTTCTTTTTTTTTCTTAAAGAACTGGCCAAAAGACAACAAACCAGGAGTTTGAATTCTTATTATTGTATTCATATAATTATTGTGTTCAAATTATACATGACTTACAGTGCTGACCATTCCAAAAACCAAAGTGTGTAAAAGCAAACTAGAATTTGGAGACGGTTACAAATGACTCATATTAGGTATGAGGCCAAAAGCTAGTATTAACAAACCTCGCACAGTTCCTCTGAAAAACAAAAGAAAGAGAAAAGAAAAAAAGCACTTAGAAGTGAAATCCTGTCTCTCCCACACTCAGGCTCAACTGTGTTCCAAACACAATCCTAGGACTGACCCATTACAGAATGAGCAGGCCTAAAAAATGAGGCACTCTTGAGGCATTTGAACACAACATTTATGTATCTTGACTGAGACGCCAACAACGAAAAGAAAGAAAGAGCCAAAACGAAAACATTTGGATCTTTTGAAACACGTGGCGTTACAAGGTACTTCTTTGGATGAACATTTGGATTTTTAAATCTAGAAAAAAAGCTCTTTAAACACAAAAAAAAATCCTCTTGATCTGTATGTAGTTTTCACAGGACTAGGAAGTGTAATGTGCTTGGAAAAGAAGTCACATCTTTGGACAGGGAGGAGTTATTCCAAATATAAATGATAATACAACAAAGAGGGAAAAGCAAAACACAATGAAAATATACCAATGTAAGAGGAAAACAACCAAGGGACATCATGTAATTTAAAGTTGGGTTCATATTTTCATACTTTTTGTCAAACTATCTCTTGCACTTCAGACAGTTTTTCTTATTTAATGAAAGAACCTTTCCGATGACTTTGTGTTCAAACAGGACTGTTTCCTGTCACATTAGAGACTGATTTCTTACAAAGTACAAAGTGGCAGACATTTTGAAACGAGATGAAAACCAAAAATAACGCTACCTCCTTTTCAAAACAGTTCAACACATAGCCAATGGGAGACTGAACTCTCTGAAATATTTTTTCTCCATTCTTCCTCAATGATAATAATGAATGCCAAAATTGTTGTTACACTTACTGTATGACTGACGAGAAAAAAAAGCTATTTGGTGATCCGGACTCCCTAACACACATCTGCTTGAGCCCAAAAACATAGAGATGTTTCACTTTCACCATAGAATTAAAAATGACTACCTCTCCTTAAACCACATCTAAAGCACTCTCTGCGTCTCCAAATGTGTTGTGAAGTGCTCAATATATATGAACAGTTTTCTATCAGCTGCGTAAAACTGACCATGCTCCTGCACCCGATTAGCATTGAGCTGTGTGAACAGCCTCTCAACTGTGTGCTTTGACTGTATGTGTGCATATTCATGATCGGGCTCAGCTCTCAGCCAATGAGAAGCTGGTCATTAGTGGCTGTGTGTTTTTGCAGGGAGCTGGTTGTCGGAGGTAGTGATGGCTCGACTATATCAGTACCACAACACACACTAACACACACATGCAGGGGTGTAAGAGAAGCATAGAAGCAGGGCTATGGGTTAGTGCAAACAGTGGCTCTGACCATCCAGATATCCAAAGACCCACAACACAGCAGCACCCCCTTCACCAAAACACTCACAGAGACGTTGAGAGGACTAACACACTTAATGAAACTCATCACTACTACTAGTAATATCCAAACCAAGAGGAACTGCTGCATACAGTACATAGATGAGCTCTGACTTGTGCTTTAAGGTACACCTGTAAACAAAGCTGTTTTATAAAGATGTAGATTGTTCACAGGTCACCATGTAACACTTCTGTTCTTTCTCCAGCTTGGCATAACATGATGTATTCTTGTATATTAATGCTTGGCTTATCTCTCCAGGGCATTCTTTCCCATTTTGTCCTTTGATTTTCTCTTCTCTTTTTGGGGTTTCTTTATTTTTCTGCACCTGTTTAGCTATTGTAAAGCTTTCAGCTCTGATTCCTATACTGTACTGCTAATGCTGAAGTATATGTATTTATCATATTAAGTGCTGCAGGTATCTTGGTTTAATAGTTTTTTTTTGTTTGTTTGTTCATTGGTTTCCATTTTTTTCAGTTCTTCATAAAACGTCTGGGACGCTGATTTTTTAAGTGTATTATCTCTAAAAAAATGAAAAGAATTAAAGTTAGATCAGTGGTTTAGGTAACACCTGTTTGTATATTTATCTTAGCTAGGTCTATTTTGATACTTTTTTGTCTCTGTACTGCATTTATGCATTTTTAAGGAAAGAAAAAAAAACAACAAATGGAAAACAAACTAAAAAGTTACTTCATTATGTATTGATACCTCAGAAGGACTTTTTCTCAAAGACAGGACCAAAACCTCTGAAAAGAAAAAGAGAAAGAGGAAAAAAAATATGTAAGAATATGTAGCCCCTCTCTTGCTTTAAAAAATGCGGAGCTCTAGAAAGGTATTGCTGTTGGTCCTTTCAGGTGCCAATATGTGTCCCTGCTCCCTCTGACCCCTCCCTCTGACCCCTGACCCCTGTCATTCCTGTGCTGAACTCCGACCCGCAGAGCTGTCAATCATCTGCAGGTGCCATGGGGGTGTCACTGAGTCAAACACCTGGCAGGTGGTGACCAGCCACAAACCTCATCTCCCAGTCCCACAGAGGCAGATCAAAGACTGACACTGTTGCATTTTTGATACTCCTCCTCTTGCGTAGTCTCAATACCAAAATGTGGAATGGCTCTCAGAGATGCAGCTCATCCTCTGACTACCAAAGGCATTGCGAGCAAACATTGCTTAGTCCAAACTCCTGAACTGTAACCAAACTGTAACCAAACCAATGCCACAACCTTAACCAAACAAAAACCAAGCTACTTCCAAAACTCTCCATCGACTTCACTGATCACCTTTGCTGATAGCTGTTATCTCTCATACATCCACGGCGTTGTAGGAGCAACCTACATCCCATTAGCTGGTGACTTGACTCAAAGGACGCAGGGAGATCAAATCCTGATGTGTGATTGGACAGTTCTGAGGTGTCACGTGAGGGGGGAAGGGACTCTCAAAGTGGAGCATTGCCTGACGGTATTATTAAGTAGACAGCCAGAATCCGATGGAACTACCACTTCAGCTCTCCTCTGGTTAAACCTTAGGAATGTGTGTACATTTTCAGCAGTGACTCTCTGTATTGTTTCTTAGTTCAGTTTACCTGTTTACCTCTCTTTATCCTTTGGTTTTTGTTATGTTTCTTGTTATTTGAAAGTGTGACCCGAGGAAGAGGCGGGAACAGGGACTGGGTGGTGGCTTTAGACAGACAGTGGAGCCCAGCCCTCTGACCCTCCACTCCGGGTAGCCATGTAATGCCAGTCACTGCCCTTTCCTTCATGCTGTATAAAAACACACACATATATCTGTGTATTTGTAACCTGAATCTTCTTGTGTCTGTCCATGCAGACAATAAAAAAAACTGTACAGTAGGTCTAGTTGCATGTAATCTGTACTAATTATTGACAATGGCATTATAAAATGCAATAAAATACTTATTACACTGTCCTTTGCTGCGTCCTTGTTTCTTCTCCTGTGGAATTGAATATAGACTTACACATAAACATAGAATGGAAAAAAGCAGAATTTAAAATAATTATTATTTTTATGTGAAGCATCTTTTGCCTTTAAAAAACAAAAGCACTTCTTCAATTATTTTGAAATATTAACAGTGCAAGTCAATCTCATTGTGAAAAATATACATCATACATCCTTAATACAATTTAAATACAACAGCCATACAACAAACAACTGATATATTATGTAAGTTCAGACTACGTTGCTGCAATTGTTGTTCTTGTCTTTAGTTGTCTCTTCAAATGCATTTCTTATTGCATACCCTGCACATTAACCAGATACAACTACATATTACACACAAATATAAACTGAAATGGCAGAAAATACGCAGCATCAAGTGAAGCCGTTTCAGTTTTCACTGTGACCTCTGGCAGACTACTTGTCCTATGAATGTTCTACTCGTGACTGCTATAATTAAGGGAAACCAATAAAGGCAGCTACTGTTAACAATGAGGGAAGGCTGAATGTTTTTTGGAAAATTGAGCAAATTATTATCCTTTACTCCACAGGTAAAGCTGTAATATAAAGACTCACATTTTTAAAAATGAACTGTGCTGCACCAAATGTCTCTTTTAAAATCATGTTCAGCTGAAACATGTGAATTTGAAAAGATGTGTGATACCTGGTCATTTGCAAATAGCAGCTTTAGTAGCTGTAGTCTTAAACTCTTAATATATATAAAAAATAGACTTTGAAGTCTTCACATATCAAAAATGCACTCTTACATTAAACATATCCCATTATCATTAATGAATTTATCAAAGCCATTCCATACAGTGTAGCAGATAGCCAAGCCAAAGTGCTTCTACTGCTGCTCAGTGGAAATCTCTTGGAGTTGAAAGTTCATCCTTCTGTTGGCCCTGCAGGCCTTCAGAGAGGTCAGCATGTGTTGTGATACAGAGAGTGGCCACCAGGAGGAGTAAACAAACCAGACAACACAAGCAGCATTTCATAAACACAAACACCACTAGGGTCCACTGACACCATCTGACCAACAGGGTGGGCCAGAGAGTGCAGAACAAACATGAACACCAAGTGAACTATCTGAACTGTATGTGATCGAGTGAATGGCACGAATACAGGTGGCTGAACTCTCTCGCAGGTCTATAAAACAGCTGCTCTACTGCAGAGGTGCTCAACTTGAATTGTCTAGGTTCCACTTAGGCAAAACGACAGGAGACCAGTGGCTAGTTAATAAAAAAGAAACAATAGTATTTATTATATAAAATAAATAATCATTACAAAGCCCATAACTCATCTTTCTTTGAAATTATTTATTTTCAAATTAACTGAATTACAGCCAAGGGGCATTATTGTACATTTACCATATAAACAATCAAAAAAATCTCAGTGTGAATCAATTTATTTTCTTTGTGAATTAGAAAATGATTGGTGGGCCAGCCATCAGGCCTGCAGGCCATAAGTTGAGTATGGCTGCAAAAGAAAAATAGTTTTCCATGACCTATCTGTACTTTTACATTACCCACCTTCCCTTTTTTTCCCTTCTCCCTCTTCACCTGTGTCTGCCTCCTCTGCAGGTTTGCCACATGCCCTACAGCTTATCTTTAAACCTCAAATCTGCATCATGGATGTGTTGCCACAGGGACAAAAAATGGAAACTGGCTGGATGTTTTTTGGAAAGTTGAGACTTTGTTTAATCTTGTGCTTTTAGCGAACTTCTCCAAGGAAACTCACTCCTGACGCCTAAATCCCTGTGACATTTGGTTTTGGGAGAGACCCCATCCTAAGCCTATTATACACCCACAGATGCACACACACACACACACACACACACTCACATGCACACATCATGAATACTAAGCAGAAACGTAGCACTATATACTTGTACAAGGTGAGCCAGGGTGCAGAGAAACACACAAAGGGGTTATTCTTGGCGTGGTACAGTAGTGGTTGGCCCAAACCTGGGTCTGAGCCTCTGCATATATTTCTTAATGCTCATCTGCACAGAGTGAGCATTAGGTGTGTGCATAAGAGCATGCATCATGCACTTGTTTGAGTGTTTGAGTGGATCTGGATTTGTATGTTAGTGCATCGACTTGTCTGTTCATGTGCATGAACTTGAAATCAATACGCAAGTGTGTGTTACTGGGTGCATGGGTGGGTGCGAAGAGCCGCTAGTCCCAACAGCATGGAGAGCACTGAGGTCCAGGCAGACCCTATGAGTCACAAAATAAATTTACTGAGAGCCATGCTGACATCTCTCTCCGTCTCTCCCCAGTTCACTCACTCTGTCTTCCTCCCTCTCCCTTCTTCCCCTCCGTGTCTGTGGCTGAAGCAGTGGGCCGTCCTCCAAACAGTGCACTGACTCACAGAAAACAACACAACATACTGTGTATCTGCTGCTGCATGCATCCATATGGATCTGCTTATTCAGGCTAATGAGCTTAGACTCTTTCTCTTCTCCTTGTCTCTGTTTAAATCTAAGCCAGCGGTTTTCTATTTTTTGCTACATCCAAGTGAACACCCAAGCTGTGATGTGCTTTAACTCTCTGTTTGGCTATGCATTCACCATTATCAAACTAACAATATTAAAGACTTGAAAAAAAGAAGACTGAAATGTATTTTGTGTATCACTTTTGGCACGACAAAAAATACATATAGTATGTAGTCAGATCATCTTCACATGATGCACATTCACCAATTATTATGTTGTTTACTACTTTACCTATCAAGGATATAAATTGTAATTGACAGTTGTAAAATAAACCTTTTCTCATTTCAATACTTGTTTGCTAATCATTTGCTCTAATCTTATTGTATTAATATTTAATATATAGAAACACAACTACATAGTATTTCTTCCCTTTTTAACAGTGTTGTGACAAAACACAGACATGACCAGACAGCACTGACAACACAAAACAAATCAATAAATATATATTGCTTTACATGTTATATGGAGTGTGGTGAAGATATAAATAATAACAAGTATAAGACACACTACAACTGCAACAAATGTTTTTCAGTTAGGCCTCTGTTTAACCTCTCTGGGTCTAAATGATCCAATTGTTCTGTCTGCAGTCTGCATCTTCTGAAACACATCCTCGGTTCAAATCAAGAAGTCATTATACCTACCAAGATGTTTAAAAGAGGTTGAATTTCTTTTTCTTTCGCTTTTCAGATAAGGTCCTGAGATCCCTAGGACTCCAAACAAAACATCTGGGTTACATGTTTAGTCTGTAAAAAGTCTTGCCATTTGAAAAACAGTCCAAAATTCAAACATATTCGATTCATCATGATATAAAACAGAGAAAAGCTGCAAATCATCACAGCTGAGAAGTTATAAACAGTGAATCTTTGGCAATCTTTGCTTGGAGAATGCCATAGATTGCTGATTGGTTTTTAAAATTGTTGAGTTGAATTGATCAATTTCCTGATGATTGTGCCAATTCACCTGCACCAAGCAAAATAGTTAGATTGAATTAGTTTATCTTCAGTTATAATAGATGTGAAATGTTTGAATGAAATTAATAGTCAATATGAAAACACTTGACATTCTTTCATAAGCTGAGCTGTTTCTGGAGGCTCTGCATACACAGCATACACTTCACAAACAAACAGTCCTACACAGAAAAACATCATAAAGAAGTTTAATAAAAATCAACGTATTTTTCCTAGTTTATCTAATGTAAACCTATGAATTTGGCTCATTTCTAGAAGAATAAACAACTGAAAGTTAATTCAACTCATTAAATTAAGTTTAAAAGAAGTAAAACTAGAACGTAAGGAGACTTCTCAGGATGCATTGTTAGACGGTTAAAACTCCCTGAAGACTCTTTTTTGTAAAGTTTGAGAGAACAGATATGGTTGAAATTAAGTTGTAGCTGTTCTTTCTTTTCATAAAAATGTTAACATTTCTAAACACGACAAAGGTTCATAGTCAGTTCCCCTGTAGACTTATCATTAATCTCATTTTAATCAGGAGCAGCTTCATAGATTGTATTTTCACTGACTGATCAAAAATGGCTTCAGCAGCTGAGGTTGTCAGTTTTTTAAAGTTCAATGATGAAGAAACTCTTTAAACTGTATATGTGACTAGTTGGTTCAACTTAATATCTTAAGCTTAATGAACTTGTTTTGTCAACTTCAGTTAATTTACCTCAGCTAGTTTCACACTATCAAAACTCATAAGATAACTCTGAATTAGTGCACATTTTGAAGGCAGCAGAGGAACTTCTGTTTCTAAACTGAATGAACTTAAAATGGCTTACATTGTAAAGTAAAAGGTGCACAACATAATAATGAATTAACCGGATGTGTTACAGTATGCAAGCAACGTCCAAATTACACAGCTTGCACACAGTGAGCTGTTATCTGCCTGTTAAATAACTAGCCTCCAGTTGTTGCTGCCTCACAGGTATGTTTTTCTTCTCCCCAAGAGCCGTCCCCCTGAGAAGCCATGAGTCTGATGAGAAAGTAGATGAAGCTCTGTGACTCCATGTGTGGCAGAAAGAGAGAGGGGGGAAGAGAAGGGGAGAGAGAGCGAGAGAGAGAGAGAGAGAGAGAGAGAGAGAAAGAGAGAGAGAGAGAGAGAGAGAGAGAGAGGGCCCCAGCTACAGAACAAAAGCAGCTTTGTGAGTGATTGGAACCACATTTTCACCCTCCCGTCTCTCTCTCTCTCTCTCTCTCTCTCTCTCTCTCTCTCTCCTTCTCCCCCTTTCTCTCTCTCAGTCTCCACACCGTTCAGAAAAACTGAAACAATCTCTGTCAAAAGTTTAGAATAATACTCAGAGATGGACACTCGCAGTCTCTGTGTGTGGCTCCAGTTTCACTTCATTGTGAACACACCCCTACACACACAAACATGTCTCTCCCTGTGTCTCTGTCTGGACTCTCTGCCTCTCTCAATCTCAACATTTCCTCCATCTGTCCTCCCACCACATGAGATCTCTGGTCAGGCGTCCTTTGAGAAGTGGAGCAGCTCTCACCTCGGCCCTGCTGCAGCACTGGATAGCTAGAGAAAGCAACCTGTTCTTTCTCCGCTGGCTATCAGAGGATTGGGAAGCCTCTAAAGCCACAGAGGCCTAAGCCAAACAAAGATCAGGCCTGTGTGCTGAGAGAAAAGTAGAAGAGGTGCTTTCAGCATAGTTAGGAATGGTATGATTGCCCTCAGAAATGGAATTTATAACTTCCTTTTTTGCATTTGTTTTTAAATACAATCTTTCAGCCAAAGACTCAGTTAATGTAAAAAAAAAAAAAATCAACTTTGCACTAACATAAAAAGAAGTATTGTATTGTGATACAGTGTGGTGGTACCTACTTGCAAAATACTTATGTTTTAGGTGAACGCCAGAAAACAAACACAAGTGTCAACCCTCAGCCTTTCAAAAATAAACAACATAAATAACTACTCAAATTTGCCAGTTAGTAAAGATTAAAATCAAGAAAATTACCCCCAAATGTCAAGAACACATGCTAACGACATATTAGCTTTAAACAGCTAGCAAGACAGCCAATGGCCACCTAAGCAACAGCATTTGAGCACTGTAATAGGGCCATAGTTAGTGATTTCACTATTTGTCACAGAAATAATCAAGGCGCACATATCGTTAATAGGTTGCTTATCTGTGCTTTGAGTCAAACAGACAGATAAACATGTATATATGATGATTTTAATGGACTGTGCTCTGTTCAGAAGCTTAAAAATTCTCACTTACATGATGGCATACCAGCTGGGACGAACTCAAAACTGTTGTTTTGTTATTTTATACTATCTTTTCAAAATAAAAATGTCACTAATTTTTTTAGATACACGATATTTTAGATGACATACTGTATATTACCACACAAACTTGCAGTAACAATACATGTCAAGACACCAAATATTGTATATTTTTACCATTTCTTTAAAGCAATAGTTCTCATTTTGGACAATACACTTTTCGTATCTGCAAAGCCTTAATGAAAGTATCAATAGTACTATCGAGTAACTTTGTGGGTCTCTCGTTGCCTGAGGACTGTTGGCAGCCCCAAAATAGTTAAATGCACAACCTTAATTAAAGTGATGAAGGGTTCTTTTCACTCTTAATTTTTTTGTCCCAATTAAACAAATGAGCTGTAATGTGTAAGTAAATTATCTTTGGAGGTGTTGTAAGGCTGATTTTGTTACATGTTGACAGAGCCAGGTTTGGTGTTTCCCCAATTTCCAAACTATGTGCTAAACTAAACTAACCAGCTGCTGGCTCAAGCTTCACACACAAAAGGGTAATTAAAGGGAAAAACCAGACCCTTGACCTTAACAGTGAGGGCATCTGCTTGCTCTGTAATGCTGTATGTGGGCATTTTGCTGGCAATGGTTTGGCTCCACTTGTCCCCTTGGAGGGAATTGCACTGCAAATCAGTACAAAGTTTCTCTGAGGGATCACCTTTGTCCTATGATGATTACTATCTTGATTTCAGTAAAACATAGAGGTCACCAAAAGGTCTGATGAGTGTAAAAATGATGTGAATCATTTGCTGCAGCCATCACAGTCACCAGATCTCAACCCAACTAAACAATTTTGGATCAATATGTCAGTTACTGCTCCACCATCATCAAAACATTAAATGAGGGAATATTTTATGGAAAATGGGTGTTCAACTCTCAAGCAGAGCTCCAAAGACTTGGAGAATCAATGCCGTGCAGCGAAGGTTTTCTGGCATGTAGTGCTGCAACACCTTACTGAGATGCATTTAGTTCGGTTACTCTTTAATTTGTCACAAGCGAGAGAGTAGTCTCAATCTTCTCATTTAAGTCCCAACAAGAGAACAAGGGATATTTAATATTCTGTATTGCCCAGAATGTTAAACCACCCCTAATAAATCTAGTATGTTGTGCTATTTCTGTACTTCTGCACAAAATAAAATATTTAGGAGAACGTCTCTGCTTGCGCGTCATCACATCAGCCCCTCTTTCATAATTGGAGGCTGATTTGATAGCACTGTTGGAAGTGAGGAATGTGGAAGGGAACTGTCATATTCATTTGGTTGAGACCCTGCAAGATCCGAAGTGAACCTGCTCACCTCTACATAAAGCTGCTGTTAGAACCAGAACAAAGGTAATCGGCAGATTTAGAGGGTGTGTAACACCTGTCATCTACTCTGTAACTATGTAAATAACAGGTAAGCAAACACACACTGAAGCCCTTACACTGCACTGTGGTGAACCTTGTGGGTGTGGTAATTAGTGAAGTGCTGGGTGGGTAAAGAACAGAAATAAGAGGTCAGAGAGCAGCGCGTTTCTGGAAGTAGATGACAAAAGAATGTTCAACACTCTCATTGTTTAGTATTGAAATAGGTGGAGAAACTTCAACAAAGCACAGGACTTTAATGTAGTCACAGTGCAACAATTTATTTTCAGGGTCTTTTGAAGCTTGTGTTTGGTTTATTTATCTGGGTGCTGTGTTTTCATTACACTGTAATTGTGTGGAATCATTTTTATCTGACATGATGATATCGGATAAAGGACAAGAATTTCCTCATTAACACGCCGTGATCCTGTAAATTAGCTGAAATGAACTCTGAATGTTAATATGATACAATTTGGGAGTGCTCTTGTCCCACCCTGTTAAAAATCCCCTGCAGTAGATGACAAATTGGTAAGTTATGCATGTAAAGCAGCAGGGAGGGCAACAACTCAAAATGTGTTGATATGAATTCACTCAAAGAGACTTTGAAATGCTGCTATATTTTTTTTTAATTCTTCAATTAGCAGCGTTAATACTGGGGCAGCCTGTCTAAATGATGTCTCAATTTCATATTTATAAGACTTAGGTGTAACAAAAATATTTAGATCAGAACCTGAATCTGGTCTGCTGAACTGTTCTAAGTAACATACAGTATTTCTCTCACAAACAAAAAAGTCCTGCTGGAACAAGACCTCTCTAACACTACCGTTGCCCACACAAACTCTGACCGCCATGCCCAGACAGACTCTGAGCCCCCACAGAGCAGAAATCCTACAAACATTTCAGTGTCAAAGCCTGACTGTTTAGAATGACTGATTGTACACACAGATTGAATGGGAGGTTATCAATTTGTTAGTAAAAATGGAGCCTGTGTCAAAGGCCCGAGAAGATTTGCTGCTGGGAATTACCTCGTGCCTCTGCCACGCCTTCAGACATCAATCACAGGAAACTCACTCTTCAGCTAACCTCCAGGTGTCAACATGGCGTGAGCAGACAAGGTGTGTCTGTCATGTGCAGTATTCTGATGCATCACATGCGAGACAAGAAACACGACAAATTAGTCAGTTCCAGTCTTTTGTTTTGGGTAATATGTTGCAATCATAAGCCAAAACCAATAAATATTGCAGCATTATTCAACCACTCCTATTGCCTACAGTATTGGCTTTAGTGCCATTTGCTTTGTTCTGCCATTAGCTTTATCAGGTCTTCTGACACTAACTGGCAGATACTGGAATTATTTTTTCTTTTTGGAAAACTGATATTGTAATTATGAAAATAAGTAACGTCAGAAGAGAATATTACAGAGGTTAGACTATAGTGGTCAATACCTTTACTTCCTTTGTTGTGGTAACAGCAATTTGACAAATTCAGATATTAAGAGATGTTTCATATCATATTTCAGAATCTCATGGTTTTATGTGTCTTATGTGTAATTATTTGTATGAGCACAAATATATAAATATACACCAATCAGCCACAACATTGAAACCACTGACAGGTGAAGTGAATAACATTGATCATATTGCTACTATGTGCTGTTCTGCTGGAAAACCTTGGATTTTGACACCCATGTTGATCAGACTTAGACACCCAAATAAACATTGTCCCACAACAAGCACACTCCATCATGCAAATGGAAATCCCAAATATCACTGGCCTACCCCTGCAGGAAAATGCACCCCACCACATGGAAAAATCATTAAACAATCAAGAACATGTTGAGGAACATGACAATGGCCCAACATGTTGATTTGACCTTCAAACTTCCTACACCCCATTCTGATCAAGCATCAACAGGATACAGTGGAACAAGTTTGATTGACAGAGGTCCCACTGCACAAGCCAGAGTACCCAAAGGATCTACTGTCAATGTCCTGGTTCCAGACCCCGTAGGACACCATGAGAGGTCCTCTTGTCCATGCCCAATGGTTCAGAGCATTTTTGAGCACATAAGGGGGACAAACACAATATTAGGCAGGTGGTCATGATGTAATGCCTGATCGGTGTATATACCTGGAGTAAATATTATTCCCCAGCCTCCCATAATGCACTAACTATGTTTCCAAGTCTGTTTATTCACCACAAATCTCTTACGGTGTCCATGATGTATTTACTTACTTATGAAAGTCATCCATAAGTGTGTTTACAAGATTAAAAAGTCTCACATAATATTTTGATATCATCTGATTTGTGTTTGGTGAATAAAAGAACACTCACTTGTGCATAACTTGATGTGACTGTTGTGATGATGGTGGACCAGCTTCAGCATACCGCACCTTGAGCCAGTTTCCTAGAAACACATGTTGTTGTCAGTGCAGCAGGTTTTAAAAAGTTGGTGGGGATGTGCGCTGAATGGTTTCTTGTAATTACTCTTTAGTACACAATTACCATCATGAGGATGAATCACTAACAGAGTGACCTAGTTTGGTCTTAAAAAGGCCCCGTGTGCATCGAAAAGAAGGAAGAAAAATTCCCATAGTGAGTCAGAGCCGCGTGTAAACTAAAAACAGTGACAGTGCGCTGGAAGAACAAAGGTTTGGTCGGAGCACTGTGCATATTCTTGGCATTTAATCACACAAAAGGCCTCCGAAAAATGTGATTTTTTGCTGAATTACTATACTGTAATTGTAACTAGTTACCAATATGCTGTCAGACTTTTTTAAGTGCTCAAATACACAAAAAGAAAACTGAAAAAAGCAGCAAATCAATGATACTAACTTCACTCACACTCAATGTGCAATACTTATGCATCTATGTGCAGTAACACACCACCTATTACAATGTTTATGACACTTTAATTCGAGGAAAATCACATTTATACATCTATGCTATACTGTTTATGTTTATATTTAAGGTCATTTTTTTCTTCTTCAGTTCATATTTGCACTTACGTTTATCCATATATTTTATATTGTGGGATCAATAAAGTGTTTCTGATTATGATACTGAGATTGCGCATCCAGGTTTGGTTTTAAAGGCCTGAAAGATAAATACAAAGAATATTAGGAGAACATTGTAGAGTGTAATATGTGTTTTATAAGAAATTACAAAAGCTGACTTAGATGCTATATTTTGCATTAAAGTGACTTTAAGTTGGCTATATACACATTTTAACCTCATAATTGCTATGGTAGATAAAAATGTATCTTCCCAAACTCTTTGTCTATTATTAATGACAAACCATATGGTTTCTGGGCCCATAATTCCTGATGAAAGCTAGCTTGTGTTAGTGCTCTGTCTGGTTCAGGTTAAGGGGGTAATTATATGACAGTATAGTTCAGCCCAACTACTTTCTAGCCCGGAGGAAGCACAATCACTGCTGACTGTAGTTTCCTGTCCAATAGCAGCACCAGCACAGAAGTCTGAGGCAAGTACAGTGGGAGTAAGGAGGACAGAGGCGAGAGCGACTGCACACAACGGATAGTGCTCTGTTTAAGTTTGTAAACAAGTTTCCTGAGATGCTGTGTCTGGACTTCGATTGCAGTTGAAAGGTGAGGAAACCTGCAACGAGGACAAAGAGATTTCATCGAGCTGCCTGCAGAGTTAAAACTTCCAAACATCTGGTCTGCTGGAGGACGGGGTGAGAAACTTTTTGGAGGCGGAGAGAGAAAACTATCTCCGCTAGAGAGAAAAATGCACTGAATTGAGAGTTTCTGGGTCACCTGCATGAGCCGAGGAGAGATTTGGTGTTCACGTAAAGTGACAAGAGTGGAGGGAAAGAGGACTGGAGAGGGGTCGGAGGGCTGGGAGTCCACCTGGAGCGACCAGAGAATGAATTAGTCCCAGGCTCGGCTGCACAGAGTCCCAGCCAGAGAGAAGGTGAGAAGCTGCTTCCTGTGCAGCTGCTGCTGTTGTTATTGTTGATTAGAGTTATTGTGCAGTTTAAACCCAGCCAGAGAAAAAGGATCCACACACTGGAGCTGAGCTGGGTCTGAGCATGCAGGGACTCGTTTTGGGAAAGCAGGGCGCAGACATGCAATAAAGGTAAACATATACGCCCGTTATTAGCCAGGCTAACAATTACATTTAGTGTGTTTATGCTCCAAATGTCAGCTTTTCTTCCGAGAAGAGCACTTTATTGTTCTTAAAAAGCTCGGCTACAAACACATACTTACGCTAGAGCTGTTTGGTCGAGTGTGCGCTGCGGTTTCTCTTTTCCCGAAACTTCTTCAAACTTTGTGACGTTTCCAAACTTTCAAACTTGAGAATGGAGAGTTGTTCGAGAAGCGAATGTGAACTCGGTAAATTTATAATTCGTGAAACTTGTTCAGAGAATACGCCAAAAAAAAAAGGCTACAGGCTGTCAAAAGTTTTGGGGGGACGGCGGGAGGGGGAGCGAGCTGCGGGAGCGCGCAAACAGCTGCCCAGCTGAGTCGCTTTGGCAGCGGAGGCGCGCGTCGAACACAAGCTGGCACGTGAGGTGAACACCGACTCTGTCACCGTCTAATTCCCGTTTAAAATGTATCCCGAGGTATAAACGGGCCCATTGCTCGGACTTTATTGGCTGTTTGAGGCTTCAGTAAAATACAAACCTGATTATTACACGTTTTTAAACAAACAGCTTAGAAAGTTAAAAATGTAGGTAACAAAAATCGTTCCGTTTAGGCTACCATTTAGTAAATGAAATGATTTATATAATCTATAAATATTATAGATCCTTGTTACTTTATTCCCACAATCGTGCTTGAATAAAGTAATACAGTCTATGAGTAAAGTTCAAAACTAACCCTACAATTACATAGGCTCAAAATATTAAAAGCACTGACAATAAAAATATACTCTTTTCATATGTATCACTGATATATGCCATATAAACTGTTTTTTAAAGTTTATTTTTATTTTCATTATTAAACTGACACAATTCAAGATTTTCTTGTGAGACAGCATGACATATATTTGCTATCATTTGCAACACTGGAATGAAATGATTAAGATGATTAAATAAAGCTGCTTTCCAGTGTCTCTAGTCCACTGTATTAAAGGTCTTTTAGTTTTCAGACCCACCTCAAGTGCCTGAACCTGCCTTTTTAATGACATTTTTGTGGTTGTAATTCTTCCGCTCCCCTCAATTATTAAATAAAAAGTTGGGCTAATTGGTTGTTTCTTCTGTTGTTACATTCTCCCTGTCTGATGTTTTACTGTAGAAAAGAGTCACCTTTCACTTGACGTGTTACACAGCTATGGAAAAGTACTCAGTTTTCTTTAAGTCAAAGTAACAATATCACTATTAAAATGACTCAGTTACAAGTGAGAAACCTTACTTAAATAAAAGTGTATGTGTATTATCAGCAAAAGATGCTTTAAGTATGAAAGTTCAAGAGTTCATTGCTCATCAAATAGGCTCTGTCAGTGTTTTATTTTGATATGTCAGACTATTGCTGATGATTTAATGTGCAAGCAGCATTTAAATATTGTAGATGGTTGCCGGAGACTTTATTTTAACTTGTTTTATGTACTGGTAGGTGGCTTCATTTACTTTATAGCAATTCAGTCCTAATCTGCTGTAGAGTAACTAAAGTTGTCAGATGAAGGCAGTGGAGCAAAAAGTATATAAATAAATATAACCATTATTACCATTATTTGCACAACATCAGTTTAAAGACTTTTTAAAAAGGCTATTATGAGACAGATCTTTTGTGTCACCACTGTTTCATTAAAGCAGTCTGCTGCTTCCTCTAGTGATTTTTGCATAGCTGTAAGGGATTCATGCTGATTCAAGTTTTACCTGACAATGAGAAGTCTTTCATGTGACCCATGCAGTCGTCCCTTTAATAATATTCTTGGCTTTATCTCTCCTCTCTCTCTGCTGCAGGCTCATTCACCTCCTCCCATAAGAGCCAGGCCTACGCCCATGGATGAGGAGAGGAGTGCCGCTGCCATCTCCTCAGAGCCACCTGATGATGGAGACCCTGGTCTGCCAGCTCCACAACCGAGTTCGCACACAACCTCAAGCACAGAGAGAGAAAACAGTTGCCTGAACCCGAGCCCTTGTCCCAGTAGTGAAGGTAAGAAGCAGGTTGTCAGCAGAAAACATGCAAACACACACCTCAGTTCAGTTTCCGGGTATGTGTCTCTGTTGGAGAAAGAAGAAAAGGCTCTACTTCTCTTTCTTTTTTTCATCTTTCTGGAGAAAGAAGAAAAGGCTCTACAAAAAGTTGAGTGATGGGTTAGAACATGCCTTGAACAGGCTAATGTTTACAACCACTAATGCCAAGTTCTATTGAACCTCTGTTGTTGGTTTTTGGTGTGTCTGTATATAAGTATGGCTGCCTCGAAATAGCGGAATAGAATGTAGTTATTAAGGAGATTAAGCCTTTTATTATGAAAAAGAGGAGCGTTTGTATCAGTGCTGAAAGCAAAGATCTCTCCATTTCTTTCATTCTCATTATGGAAGCTCATTATAATAGGAAGTTTGTGTGTGTGCAGTACATTTTCCTTTCTTAACTAACCATAAGACTGAAAACAAAAATAATGGATTTATTCTCCAGTGGTAAAGTTTGTATGTACTGATGTCAGTTTCCTGAAGTGGAATAGTCTTTTATCACTGTTATTTTTAAAACTTTAAGACTGGTAATTAGTCACTGCTAACGGTAGACTAAGAGGCTGCACTCTAGTAACTCCCATTATATCCCAGAAAAACCGCTGTGTGTTTTTTCTGGAAGTCATTGTGATTCATTAGGTCAGAGGCCTTCTCAGTGAGAGACACAACAGTTGTGTATTCAGGTGATTTGAGACTGAGGTCTGTGAGGTGGGACGTGCCACCTTGGATGATCTGAAGGGTCAGGACCAATTCAGTGCCATGGAATGCTTAAATGCCACAATGGGGCTCCTGGGACTTTGAGAATGAACCCGTGACCCCTTCTCTTTGTGAGATTGGTCATGGTAAGGGTTGACTGACATTGGGGGCGGGAACAGGAAGATCAGGACTCAACTCTGTGCAGTTTTGTGGCTGAATGACTCATCCAGGATGAGCCAAAAGGATTCAAGTTCCCTCAAGCTTCAGTGAGAAAACAACAGCACAGACTGTAGATCAGAGTGCAGGTCCTATGGGGTAATTAGGTTAGGTGTGGTTAACAGTTAGGGTAGTGTGCAGACATTTAAGTGGTTTGTTGCCATGGGAATGTGCCACAAAAATGTTTGATGGTTGATGGACTTCTTTTATTTTATTTATTTTTGTTTTGTTTTGTTTTTTTTAGTGGCAAGTCTTGACCTATTCTATTATGATTACGGTGTTAAATTTGCAAAAACATGCGATCCAGACACGCACATCTCTATTCTCAGCTACACTGTGGTTAACCACGATGAGCATAAGTACAGTATTAGATTTAATGATAATTCCTAAAGGGTTTTAGAGTTATTAAACAGAAGGTTTGTGCCCAAACATGTTCTCCTATCGGTGCTGACTGTACCTGTGCTCACTCCTCAGGAAGCCAACACAAAGTATAAATGCGGCTTCTCCCACTAAAGTTAGACTTCTGTCGGCTGTCTGGTCTGTGTGTGTGTGTAAAGGCTGAGGGTAAAGTAGGTGAGCCAGGGTGTGGAGGAGAGGATTGGTCAGGCTACCAGCAAGGGCAACAAGGCCTTGCTTTCAGCTCTGCTTCACCCCCCACCTACCCCTCTACCTGTAGTGTGGAGAGCACACTATCAAACTTTTGGTCAATGGTGCCTTATCAAAAAGGGAAAACAGCTTCCAGGATGGCACCATTTATCCCAGTGAAAGTTGCTTAGATAGCAGAGTTGATGGCAAATTTGAGTTTGTGTTTTCTTGTAATGATTTTCAATTTCTTGTAATGAGGGTGTTTTGTCCTAACCAGTGAGAGGTCATTGTCGTATCCATCACACAAGCGTCATTTGCGCTTGACACTGAAGCTGCAGTAGTGACTGAATGGAACAAACTAATGTTTCTTAGATTTCCCAAAGATAAATGTTTAAAGTTGGTAGTTGTGTAAGTCAGCTTACAACAACTTGGACAGATGCATCAGTGTCAACTATGTTTGTCTTGTGAGGATTTTTCACAACAAGCTGCAGTGCTGCTATAAAGTATTTTGTATAGTCTTTGCAAGTATTTAGCATTAATTAAATGACATAACTTTGTAAAAACCTGTTTTCATTTTGACATAAAGGAGTATTTTTTGTATATTTTCATCAGAAAAGTCAAAATACATTGATCATTATCCATCCTCCTTGAAAAACTTCCACTTATGTATGTGTGAAAGAAGATGATGTCTCCATTCTCAGTCTCACCTATACAAAGTCCTGACTGGTTAAGTGTTTCTCTTACAAAGAGTGGGATGTGGGCAGCACTTCAGAGGTCCTGATCTACAGTTTGTTTCTGACACATTCGTACCAGAGGGCTTTTTTTTTTTTTTTTTTTTTACAAATAATAACCTTGATGTTTTTAAAGAACACTTAGAATACAAAGGTTACATCTTGTATTTGTTTAAGGTGTTCACTCAAATATTCTACAAGCATGACTTTTATAATAGCGTTGTATAAAGAAAATTCTTTTTGATTTGCAGCCTTTTTTATTGCATTACCAAATTTGGCCACTACAACGAAATGGCGGCTACTGTGCCTAGCTCTACAAATGATGTATGTCTGTGTGGATTCACAGTCATCCAGGTCATGGTAATCCTGAAAGCCTAAGTAAAAGGTAATTGGATCATTTTTCGGCTCTTGAAACTTTATACAACAAATAAGGAAGTGCAGTTGCCCTCTACTCAAGTACTATGATTGATGCTTTTGTCACAATATGTTTTGTATACAGTAGGTGTTTTCCTGTCACACATGGGGTTGACATGATATTGTTAGAGCTTTACATTTAAATGAAATGTGATACAGTAGCCCTGTTTGTGAATCTTTCTGTCCACAGGGATTGAGATTTTGTCAGAGAGGTGTTGATTAATTTCTGTGCTAGTTTCTGGGCCACGGCTTATTTATGGCAGTGTCCTGTTAGCATCTGCGTGGGAGCCAGTAAAAGTTTTAGCCCTCCTGTCTCCTCATATTTTGATAGCAGTATTTTTTGCTGTAAGTTAATAAAGTTCTGCTTAGTCATTACAAGGCCATAAAACGATGGTGTGTGCGCACTGGCAGATGTGCGCCTCTTCTTGTTGTGAGTGTTGCTGTCACTCAGGCATGAAGATGCAATGAGCCTGTCTGTTTATACAGTAGGAGTCTTTCACTACCACATGCTAGACTCCCTCGCTCTCTTTCACCACTAGCAGTTCTCTATTTTTCCTCCTTGCTTCTGTCTCTTTTTTACCTACTTCTCTGCTGTTGTTCTTGGGTGTCTTTCTGTCTGTATAAGGGATTAACTTTAATCTGCTTTAATGCTGAAATTGCCCATGCATTGCAATTTTCAATTTCAAAAGCCACAATATAGGTTGTATCTTTATCAGTGTCTTAACATGTAGGAGGTTAACATTTTAATTGGCCTCCATTGATTTTACCAGCCATAATTAAAACGGTGGAATATAAATCTAGTCATCAGCAGCTAATTAATGTTACATTTCTTAAGGTGACCAAACAAAATAAAAATACTGGCAGACATTTGCTTACACTGATCTGCATGTCAGCCTTAATGTTCATTCAAAGATGGTATAGTGAAGATACACTTAGTGTTATTTTTATGTTGCAAACCCCTCAAAAAGCCATCAGCAGAGTGGTATCTTACTTAAGATACATGATTCCTTCAGGATTTAGGGCTGTGAAGCTTCTCACTATGCCAGTGTGTGAGTTATGAGATGCAATCATAAAGTTCTGCAACTGCATTTATTAAAAGCAAAATCAATACCTGATTTAAACTTGGCCAGTATTTGTAGTGTTCTCTTTGTATAGCGATGCACTGGTCCAAGAATACTCCAAAGAAGTCCCGCTCTGTGAGCATGTCAAGCACCATCTGCATTGCATTGAATATCCTTTACTGTGTCAAAACAGCGACCCTTCAGCTTTAAACCAAATCTTGTGAGCTGGGCAGGTGAGGAGTGACAATTGCGTTGTTGTGACCAAAACCCCGTCTGCATTCAACACACTGTGAGTTCACCTATAGCTGAGTTGGAGCACCCAAATGCCATCACACCACTTTTTGGATAATTTAAATCTAATGTATTCTCTCAGAGACGTCACAGTAGAACTTAGCATTGACAGTCTGACCCCAGGGAAAAATTCACAGTGCACAACCATGAATGTCAAAGAAAACGGCGAGCATGCTCTCCTGACCTGATGATTCTCTAGTCTCGGAGTCCTGGAGAACTTCCACTGCAAAGACAGTGTTTGGTCTCTCATCACCACAGACCCAACTCTAGTTACTAGTGATGATCCTTGATATGAAGGCTGGGTCATCCCAGGCCTGTGAAGTAACACAGAAGGATGTTTGCTCTCTGCTACAGTTTGAGATCTATTGTGAAATCACAAATGCACTCTTGATAGTGGTGGCTAAAATGTGGATGTTGATCATGTGATGTCACATGGAATCCTAACTCATGATAATGACATGGAAGATGACTCACTCCTTCTGTTGATTACATTTGTAGTTGCAGGTGAATACACACTGAAGAAACAGTCACTATGAATACTATATTCTATTTCTGCTCATAAAACTTCCTAAATGTAACACTCAAATTAATAGTTTAACATTTTGGAAATACGTATCTTAGTTTTCTTGGTCAAAGTTAGATGTGTGTGTGTGTGTGTGTCTATATATATATATACATATATTTCACCCTGATAGTCATCAACCCCCACTTTAAATAGGGTTAAACTGGTTGCCTGACTCTGTCCAATCATAATCAAATCCACATACTGTGCCAGCAGCTCTGAAGCTCACCAAGCAACACATAAAACAACTGAAGGGTTAAATCAACAATTTGATGTTCAGCTTGTCCCTGAATGACTTTTGTAACAAGCAGCAACAAGCAGCTGCTTCGGTTTAACAGATTTTATTTTTCTAGTGTAGAAACAAGATAAGTTTGGTATTCTGCTTGGTACAAACATCTTGTTCAACCATCCTGTACACCACAAATTGAATTCTGGATTTAATTTTATAGTAAGCAATTGTCCACCTTCTACACATTTTGACTTTGTAGCTTTGTGGATAGATTTAGATATAATTTGTGGGTTCAACCTGACCTCTCCTCTGTAAAATGATTCCTCTGCCTATGCCGAAGCATAAACTACATTGATTTTATCTCTCTTCGTCTTGCTCTCATGTGTAGATGCAGCTCTTTTCCTGCTCGTCCCTTTTTAGTCCTTGAGGTTTGTTGAGGCTTGTGTGTCTAATTTGGTTTTTCACATAGATTAAAATAAACTAGGAGCAGTTTGAGGCATTTTTACAGCATATTTGAATGCCGAAAATGAGCGTGCTTTATTTTCCTTTACCACCTCGCAAACATTTGAGAATCAGTTACTGCTGCTGCTCTGGTGGCCTGTGCTCTCTTCCTTTTTCTCTTTCACCAAAGGGCTGACTCGAGCACAGTCTTTAAATCTCCATAACTCCTGTCACAAACTGACATGATGCGATAGTACAAACTAGCAAGCAAACTGTCTTTGTGAGACACTTAAGCAAGGAGTCTGTTACTGTATATTTTCTACTATGGTGAAAAATGTGAGGTGATATGTGAAAACAATAAATGATAATTGATGCATGCTAAAAGTAATGTGATTTTAGATCCTACTTGTGGAGAAAGCTCATAAAACAAATTGCTTATATTTAAAACATGTCTTCCTGAATGCAAAACCCTTTAAAATCCTGTTTATCTTCTAATGTTTATGACTATGAGACTGCTTGGCCTCAGTTTACATTTGCTTTACAGTATGAAATGTCTGGGGGCGTTTCCTGTTCAGGCCTCCATGTGTTAGATACAGCAGTATAGCACTCAGTTAGCAAAGCAGCTGTATTTTCCCATGAACCAGAGGAATCTCAGAGACAAAGTAACACAATTAAATTCCCCTTAAGCCTGTTCAACAGCAGACAGTTTTTGTCTTTAATGAGCTTACACTTCTTCATTCTCTCCCAGCAACTATAATCTCTGATTTTGGACATATTCCAGTACAGCACTCAGTGTGTGTGTGTGTGTGTGTGTGTGTGTGTGTGTGTGTGTGTGTGTGTGTGTGTGTGTGTGGGCGGGTGTTACTCATGTTGTGGGGACCTCCGTCTGTTTACACACACACACACATTGTGGGGTCTTGTCATCTTTGTGGGGACATAAAGCAAGTCAGACAACACAAATGATCAAATTTTAGGGTGAAGTTATGTTCTGAGGTTAGGATTAGGGCTAGGCAAGAAGTAGTGATGGTTAAAGTTACAATAAGTCTCCAGGAAATTAATGCAAATCAAATGTAATGTCCTCTGAAGTCAGTCAAAACTGCCTGCATTGCAGTTTTAACAATTGCCTTTTTTCCCCTGTCTTCATGTATGAGTGTGTATATCTGTTGAGGGATAGATAAAAACCACACCACTGCTGGAACTGTGTGTTCATCTCTTTGTATTATCCTTCATCTTGGTCAGAACCCCAGTGGTTGTGTGTGGTTTCAATCAGTTCCAGTCATTACAGCTGGCCAGAGAGCTACTACCGCGTCTTCTCCACTAACTCTGCTCTGTTAAGCATTATTGAGCTGGGCTGATCCTCACCTTATCTCATTTAGTCTTCTCTGTTATTATCTCCACTGTCATATCTATCTTCAAACCCAAAGAGTGTGCTTTCAGAAATTATTTTAAAAACAAAAATCATAAATATTGCCTAGGAGAGTTTTCTGGTGTTGTGGCTTTCTTTTAGTTTTGTCCAACTAACAGCAGTTCTAGTCCTAAACTATCCTCATAACAATTATATAGAACAAAGAAAAACAGTTTCAGAAGTTTCTTTCAGTTGGCTTGTCATGTCTGAGGAGATAATCAAAGAGTTTCAAAAGTTTAAAAAGAGTTTCACCTAAACTTTCTGTCACTATATGGTGAAGATTTCACTTTATTACCTCATGTGTTGTATTTGTGCATGCGTGTTTCCTTCCGTCAGGTACTGGGGGGAAAGGCACATACACTATGTACTGTATGTCTTTGCCAAAGGGATGTATACTCCTAAGAGAGATGCCTTTGCATACACATTAGAAGTCAGTGCTTCCAAAGAAGTAATAGTGTAGAAGCTGGATTGAGGTAGTTTGAAAGGAAGCAGGTAAACTCGGCGCAGCTCTCTGTTCTCTATGAACCAGCCTCCCCATCCGAGATCATGCCCAGAGGAGCAGCAGGATGTGCTCCCCTTCAGGTGATGCAGGATATGTCACATCGTTTGCCTGCTCATATAAACAGTGCGTGTGTGTATGTGTGTGTGTGTGTGTGTGCATTTGTGTGTGTGTGTTGTGTTTATGCTAATCATTACCCTATGTGATCCATATGTTTTTGCTTTAATGGTTAACTGTTTGTTTACTGGGAGACTGAAATTCCTCTGAATCGCCCCCTTAGGGCCACTGACACGTGTACATACACCAAACTGAAAACACACACACACGAACACACACGCACACAGGTACACAGTCGAGCTTTCACAAACAAATACACATATGCACCCACATGTGTAAACACACAACCAGATCTCCTCAGCAGCTCTTGATTGCTCTGGTCTGATTTTAATTAGAGGCTCATCTTTCTCAGATCTCAGAAATGGCTCTGAGGTTGAGTGGTTTGGTGGTTTGATGCTGGTGCCAGCACACAATTGGTTGAAGGCCTGCTTGGATGGTACCATGGGTTTGGTGGGAATGTGGTTAGGTCCAACAATCGTGGTTTTACGTTTACAGAGAAAAGGCTTTGACTAACAAAGTCACAAGACCTGAATGCTTTTAACCCATAGTAACCCAATGGCAGCAGAAGTCTAAATACAAAACAAACTACTGCACTAAAGTGTTTAGAGGTTCATAAGATCAGCTGATTGAACGCAGCCTCAGTAGGACTGTGCAGGTGTATTAATATATAGATACTTAGTGTATGTGTTAATCTGTTTTGCCATTCATTGGATAGCTGCACTGGAGCCAGTGACTTAATTGCTGGTGACATTTTTGCCCATGCAGTATGCATTGGCAATTTAGTTGCACCTTTACTATACACCTTTAACATTACTTTACCCAACATTTGAACATTTCAGCTTTATGACATTTTGTTACACTTGCATCATTCAGTTGTCTTAGCTTTAGCTAAATCTGCAGATGAAGTAATCCTGGATTCTTCCTGGAATGATTGTTGTGAAGTCATGGGACATTACACTGAACCACACTGCCCTTTCCCTTCCTGACGATTGCCTTTGCTAGGCATTTTATATGGGTTTGGTAATGTCGTAATTGCCCTCAAAAGCCCCTTCCAGAGAATGAAGACAAAACAACACAAGAAAGACAGGACAAGAAATGCCACCTAAAGCACTTTTTGCTTAAATTAAATTACTGATCTCACCATTTTCAAAAACTTGCCAACTGTCTAATGTTATTAAAGTCAGTTGTTGCCCGCCAGCACATGGTGTAATATTAATTTTTTTATTATCTATTCTCAACATTTTGATGGAATGAATACCAGCTGCATGGAACAATGGATGATTATACTTAACTGATGAGGCTAACTGATAACGGATTCATTGACTTTAGGAATGAAAAATAAAAAATGCTTAAATATGTATCGCCATTCAGTGATCGGTTGGCTAGAGATGCGTATGTTGTCTTTATGCCCACATTTACAATTAAGAAATTCATGTGTGGAAGAATGTGATCATATATAGACATGCACTGCTTTCCAGTGATATCCATAGCCTAAAATACACACACATATCTCTAAACTATGTCAAGGGCATCACACTATTTACTTTCATATCTGAAGCAGCTGATAAACTGTAATAGATACAGCATGGGCTTTAGAAATGCCTTCCACATGCAGGAGATAAACTAGATAAAGGCAGGTAAAACTGGAGTGTGACTAGACATATGGCTGACAAAAGGAAAACCTAAACCCTTGACCCTTACAGTGAGTGGATCTACTGGTTCTGTCGTGCTGTGGGGGAAAATTTGCTGGCACTGTTTGGGTCCACTTGTCCTTTGAGAAGGAAGTATCACTGCATATCAGTACAAAGTTTTTCCAAGTGATCGCCTTCATCCCATGGCGAAACATTTCTAGCCTGATGGGAATTATTTCATCCAGGATGACATTGTCCTCATCCATAGGGCATGAGGAGTCACTGAATGGTTTGATGAGTTTGAAAATGATGTAAATCATTTGCTATGGCCTTCACAGTCACCAGATCTCAACCCAGGTTGAATTTTGGACCAACATGTCATCAAAACACCAAATGAGTGAATATCTTTTGGGAGAATGGTGATGATCCTCCAGTAAAGTTCCAGAGACTTAAAGAATCACTGATAAGGTGAACTGCAGCTGCTCTAGTGGCACATGTTGGCCAAACACCTAACTAAGAAACTTAATGGTGTTTTTGCTTTAATTTGTTGACCATCTGTATGCGTTTTATGTGTTTGTTGCGTGTGTCTGTGTGTACCACTGACTAATAGAACGGAAGGGCAGGAAGCGCTTCCCATCCCTTCAGGTCCTGTTTACGTCTCCTCCAACTTCACCTTCTTAGAAATCCCTCCACATACAAAATGCCCGCAACGACACGCTTGTGCTCACATGCACACACTTATGAAAGCGAGGGCAAACATAAATCCTCTGACGCTCAAGACACTGTTCCTCTTCATCAAGGCCCAACCAAGTTACATAAGCAAGTGATTCAGACCAGCCGCTTTGATATAGTTTGTTTTCTAGGAAATACTGATAGTGTTGCTTCAGGCAGGCTGAGGCTGAGTGGAACTCTACAGACTGGTAATATTGTAGAGTCTTTCCTTTTAGCTGCACACAATAAAGGTGTTATGCTTGCTATTTCAACAATACAACATAACAGACATTCATAATAAAATAATCAGCAATGTTAACAGTATTGTAAGTAAAGACAAAGGAAACCTCTGTAAGTTCCAGGTATAGATCAGTGATTCTTTCATTTGTCAATAGTATAATGGCTGTGAAATGTTTGGTTCTCTTCTTTGTTCATGTTACAGACACACTACACACTGCACAAGAGCAGCTATACATCCTGAATAATGGCTTCACTGCGTCATTATTTTCAGCTTTTGTCAGACATGACAGTTCAATATTATAAAGTAAACAAACCACATAGTTGCTTTCATTGTTAGTTTGGAGAATTCATTTGGCATTTACAATCAGGCATGGGCAATGTGTGCAGCATATTGCATTAACTATTACAGAATTTAATCTATTAGTATCTTGTAATTTTTCTCTCTGTATTCGAATTTGCAACAGTATTAAAAAAGTAACTTTTGTTTACAAAGGAAAAGCTGAAAAATGAAGTTTGGAGCATTTTCTTGCTTTAAAAATTAGATGTTTAATTGATCATACTGTTGTGGAATATCAATGCATCTCTAAAATAATTAAGAAAAATTATTTAACAGATTCCTTTGAGTTGTGATGTGTCAACATGAGAAATTTGCAGTATTCCTCATTTGATGATGAAAAAAGATGACAACTACTGGAATAAAACCCAGCCTTAATTTTAAATGTATTATCTTAGCAATTAGAAACTAAATTAGCATTTTATTCAATAGATAAATAGACAGCTCTGTTATGTGTCATGAAACAAACTAGCATTTTTATTTGGTACTTAGTAAAATCAGCTGCTTCCTCCTTTTCCTCATAACTTTCATATGCAAGCCTTCAAAAGTATTTCTTCAGCAAGTGGTTGTACTGGGCAACGATAAGACAGTATCAGAACTAGATTTCCTGACTCTGCCAACTACACAGCTCATTCTTAAAGATCAAGGCCCAGTTAGTCAGATTACTTCTGACTGGATCTCAGCTATCAGATTGGATCAAATAGGTTGGTGAAAACAGGTTGTTCAGAAGAAAAAGGGGGTTCTGAAATCAGATTCGGTATACTTGTGAATGAATCTGGATTATCCTGATCCTGGCAAAAACCTTACAGAGGATTCAGAGTGGACTTTAGGATCAGAAAGTAATTAACTGAACCGTAAAATTGTACAAACAATACATTTGTATCATGTAGTGTGTATATATATTTTTTTCTTACAGAACAACAAAGAAATAATTTTTTTAAATGATTTTAATAGTTATCCCACAAACACCTGTGAATTTTAAACAAAAGCATCTGTCACTGTATATGAAGTTATTATGACTCCTATAAGCAGAATTTTCAGACCTGAATCATCTGCTTTGTTAACTATTAGGTTTTTGTTTTTTTTTTTAAACTAAAATGTGTTTAAAATATCTACCATGCATTTGTGAACTAGAAAAGCACTCAGAGAGTGCATACCTCTGCCAAGGAGCTTCAGTCCACCCGCAACACTACCACGTCCCAGTCCACAGTCCATTCCTTGTCCTTCCTCCTATTCCAACCCTGTCTCCATCTCCAGTATGTCCTATCATCATCCCTGTCTCCATACCAGTCCCTCCTGTCTCTTCTGTCAAACCTGTCCCTCCTGTCAAATCCATCTGGTCCATTCCAATTCCATATATCTCCATCTCCATATCAATCATAATCATATCCACGCCACCCTGTTCCTCCTGTTTTCCCATGTCTTGTGTTATGTGTGTCTCTTGTCTTGTGTCTGTGTTATACTGTGAGCTTTGTATGCATAAACAATAAGGAGTGGTGTGTATTATTTAATATGAGGATATGGATTGCAAATGCTTATGAACTGAAGGCCAAGAATGAACAGAAAAGTGGTGGATGAATCCAAAAAACGTCCAAACAAACCCCTTAATAAAATAAAATCCCCACAGTGCTGTCTCCACTTTTTTTTTTAATTTAACTTTTTCAAAATTATATGAAATCCCTGTGAAAGTATTTTAAATAAACCCACCCAATGAATTTTTAACCCCTTTGAAATGAAATTATTCTACATTTTATTGAACCCCGGTCCCCCACTTTACAGTCCCCAATACAGTCCCTTATATGAATTAAAGCCCTTTAAACCTTATTTTAAACCCCTTAACATTAAGTTTAATGGCAGAAAACACCAACAAAACCCCAAAAAAACACCCCACAAATGAAATGACAACTCAATGCAGAAGCCCCCCACCCTAAAGAAACCAAAAAGCAAAGCTAAGTGAACAGAAAACCTCAAAACCTCCCAAAAATGTCCCGAAAAGCAGCCGAACGCAGCGATTTAGCGCTAGCAGCAGAGCTAGCGGCACCACAAGGTCCTTCCAAAGGGACCAATAAACCCCATGCTGGTGAAAAGTCCACTGTGAAATAGTGAATAAAAGTGTGTCAAGCAATGTTTGGACCTAGAGTGGGTCTTCAACAGGCCACGGCACACAGCAAGGTCTGCTAATAGTGGGCTAACACTGGAGCTTTCAAATACGAGGTCCTTCCTCATCAGAAGTCAGACGGGTCACGGAGCCAAAAAGAACAGGGAATAGAGAAATAAGTTTTCCACTGATGTAAAACACATCTAATTAAATCAGCAAAATCTCATGTGGTCTCAGGGGGTTACCCCAAAAACAAGAGTGTCCTCTGGTGGCTTTTAGAGTAAACCGCATGTAATTGTCCACCCGGGTACAGTTAGATTAAAAAAAATTCCTGCATTGACACGGTGGTCCGGATCAGTCCCAAAATTCATCATTTCTTCTTTGTCCCATTTCACACATTTCCTGAAAATTTCATCCAAATCCGTCCATGAGTTTTGGCGTTATTTTGCACACAAACAAAAAAACAAACAAACAAACAAAAAATAAACCAACGCCGGCCATCGCATAACCTCCTTGGCTTGTATAATTGTTTGTTTGTATTCACTTGTTGGGGGTGATTTGAGGGGTCTGACTGTTGAAAGGGGATGTTTGTATTGTTTTATTGTGCTGTTTTCTGTCTCTTCAAATGAAAACACTTGAGGTAGTCCGACTCACCTGATGTAGGCTTTGGATATATTTCTACCATTTCTGTCCCACATTTCATGGTTTTGTCCTCCCTTTCTGCTTTCTGTGTGTTACTTTGCTATGGGAAACAACAACAGTCACCTCAAAACAGCAACTTGCGTGTTGAAAATGGCAAGTTTTGCTGAGGATTTGGTTCGTGCACTAAACTTGCCTGCTTGTCTCTTTTGGTAAAGTAGCCATCTAAATGATAGTGTTTGAATCCCTACATGCAGATGTTGCACCAAAATAATTACACTCTTCGCTGTTTTGCAGGAGCACCATCACTGCATCCTGGGCTTAGCCCCGCCCAAGGCAACTGTGATTGGTTTAAAGAAAAACAAACAAGCTAGTCTGTTTGTTCCTTATATCAGAATGATAATGAGGTGCAGCCAGACCATTGTCCAGCACAGACACACTGTGGAGATAGATGTGTCTATGCGAGTCAGTGGCGGACATTCTAACTGAAATGCAGTCCTTTTTAGAGCACTGGTAATTCAGACTTGATCATCTTAAAAAGTTTGTGTCTGGATCAGAGTGATCCAATCCAGTGCTGCTTAGAAAAACTGGCACATAAGGTAAATTGCCTGATCCTGGATAACAAAACATGTGATTTCCAAATTAGGACCATCCTGATTCAGATCAAACTTCTTCAACAACTGGGCCTAGTTTTTTGTTTTCACTTGGTCATGGCAAAAACCACCTCTATTCTTTTGCATCTTTGCTTTCATTTTAAATATCTTTAAAGATAAACTTTCTAGAGGCAGTATACGTTTATGCAAAAATGTAAGAATTAATCTATAGAGTTATGCCAAATATGCAATGGAATATATTTGCTAGAGTCAAGAGGGAATGTGAACTGGAGACGAAGAGTGCGAGAGGCAGGGGACAGGAAAGAGAGGACAGATAGAGAAGTGAGGCAGAGTGGATAGAGTAAATAAACATAGCCGGGAAGTGTTGAGTCCATGCACAGGACGTGGTTTGGTTTGTGTGTGTGTGTGTGTGTGTGTGTGTGTGTGTGTGTGTTTATCAAGCCCAGCTGGCTCCCATTTGCCCAGGAATGAGTCTGCACCTCTCAGAGGCCCGCGCCTGCCTGGCTTTGAAGGCCTCTGTGCTGTGTGTCTGTGCGCGTATGCATGTGTGTGTTTGTACAATAACAGCTTCATTAGAGGACTGCATGGGACCATTGAACACATAAAACACCCAGACACGTATTTACTGCATGTATATTATGTGTATGTCCTCTTATGTGTTCATTTTTAACATACGTCCACTCAAATAGACAACTTTGCGCACGCACACACACACATGCATAGACCCACACAAATTTCAGGTTTCACAAGCATGCACAGAGACCCCTAAACAGTCACAAGGGGTTGGATTTAACTGCTTCCAGATGCAAGTTTAGGACAGAGCACAAACCAACACATAGACAAAATCTTCTGCTTTGTTGAAGTCAGCAGAACTACTCTGTTCAGATTAATTAAGTGCTGGTGGATGGGAAATGACTTAGGAGTAGACGAGTTTACTACAAGTGGGGAAATCACTCGCTGGTGTTTTCTGATGTTAGGAAAGAAAGCTGGATATCTTGACCACCTTTCATACATAAGTGAATTCAACTACCCTTCTTATAACAAACATCTAAAACACTGTGGTCTGTTTTAATGTTTCCTAACTAAGTGTATGCACCTTTTTGTGTATTTGTTTTGCAGATGTGGCCCACACCTATACTGAGCCCCTCATATTGAGGTCAAATGGCACCCCAGAAAGGTTGCGAGGTGGCGACAGAGACAACTGCATTTACAACGGCATCCTCTCACATTCAGCGCTTACAACACCCAACAAGAGTATCACATGTGAGTAACGCCCCCCCCTCACACACACACACACATACACACACACACGTTCACACATTGAGACACACTCACCGAGAGACTGGTGAGAGTTTTATTTCCATTACTGATCACTGGTCTGATGAGTCACATTGTCCTGACCTTTAACAAATACATTTGCACACCCTGCAGAAATAGGTCAGGTAATCATACACACAGACAGAAATATCTACATTGTCAGCTAAGTAGGTTAAGTTTCTGATTACTGAATACAGTCTGCACCCAAATCTACACACTTGAAATAACGTTTACCACTTTTTTTCTGTTTCTTTGCATTGTTATTCTCTCTCTGTGTGTCTTTGGTGAAATTGTTAGGATATTACCATGACAACAATAGGTGGGCATGACTGGCACTGTGGATTTTGCTTCCATTTACTAGTCTCTGTGAATTATCTAGGGTTCACTGGACATCTTGGTCTTTCAAACCAAAATAAATCCCACCAAAATGTGTCAAACTTGATCAATAGAAGTCCTGAGGTCGCCTACAGGCTAGTCTGACTCACAGGATTTAGAGTGTGGGGAAAAGCCTGCTAGTGGCCATGCAGTTCGCTTGCTCCTCTTCCATCATTTCACTATTTTCAAAATCCCCTTCACTGTGTCAAACAACAACAACAATCTCTGACCTCCGGGCTAGCAACCTACCACACTGAATATTTCAGGTTTTTCCACCAAAACAATTACCGTTGCCCAATATAGTTTTGATTTGTTTAAAGAAATACAAGACAGTGATTTTCCCAGTAGAGCAGAATGATAATGAGGTCAGACCATTCTGTGCAACAGAATGGTCTGACTGTGCAAGACTACTTTTAGGCTGGCTTTTTTTTCATTGCTTTTGCTCCCTCACCCCACCTTTCTCCCAATAACACTATTACTGTCTTATATATTCTTAGGGTATAAATATCTATGTATTTACTCCACATTAATATGGGCTTTTCCTGGATTTTGTCATGTACAGTAAGACTGGTTTTTTGATTTCACAGTCATTTTACTTACCTGCAAAACGATGACTCTCCTTCTGTGTTGTCCCCCTCCAAAACACCACTCGCTGTTAATAGCACAGCTTTCATGGTATCATAATTTTGCACTTCTTTATGAATTGCACACTGAAGACATGGAATGTGAGTCACTCAATCCAGTCCAAGTAAACCCCACATAAATGTACCGTTCATCAAATTCCCAAAATTTTGGTCCCTGTATATTCAGGCTGCAGTGCTCTTGTGGTCAGACAGAGCACAAATTTCAGAGGCGGCACAATTGTCAATGGAAAGTTGTGATGAATGGCAAATTCACCTGAGGCACCTTCCCACAATTTGTCCCATTTGCTTAGCTTGACAGTGAAATAGCCTCACTCTGTCCAGCTTGTCATGTTTAACCAATAGATTGGGCTTGCAGGAGATGATTAAAACAGAAATATTAAAAAAACCAAACATTACATTGTCTGTCTGTGTCTAGGAAAACGGACTGGAACACACAACATACTATTTAGAATTGTTTCACCATGTGCCAGGGGTGGATTTTAGTCCTTTTATTATTAAAAATGTCACCGTGGGGCGGTTCGTTGGTTGAGTGGTTGTGTCGCAGTAGCGCTGTCAAGCAGTGAGTCAGCCTTGCTGCATATCATTGCCCTGCTCTCATCCCCACAATTCCTATCTTTCTCCTCTGCCGCTATCTAAATAACGGGAAATGCCAAAACAAATGAAAGCAAATAAAAGAAAAACTAATGTCAATGGGATTTTTATTTATTTTTGTAACAGAAAATAAATTTTCTGTTTTGTCTGAAGCCCCTGCTTATTCCATTTGTGAAATTCTTCTACTGATCCAAGACAATCACATTTATCACTGCTCTAACATAAAATAGCTATTTTCTGCAAGAGAGAGTGATGATTAAGTCTCATACTGTTTGTGTTTTATTTATACTGAGCTCTCCAAGTCTAAACTACTCCTCAAAATCTCCATCTGTCCAGTCATTACACCCCACAGTGGGGTGCTCAGAAGCTCTCTGTTGCAATTTGCTGACGAGGAGCGTCACAACACCTAGAAGCTCTCTCTCCAGAGTCATATCTCCAACCAGAACCACCCATTTCCCGCTTTCATATTACAATTCCAGCAGTTATGTGTCAGCCAGAGAGAGACTTTTGATGTGCTTCAACTTTCTGTATCAAAGCCAAAGGTTACACAAGTATGCCATTACCCCACCACATTTATTTTTCTTGCTTTCACTTCACTTTGAAATAAGAAGAATCTCAAACTAATTCTCAAAGTAGTGCTCGTATGTCATTTGCTTCCTCAGAAGACCAGACTCCACAAAAACAGCACCTGCAAAATTCCAGCTAAGTTGTCTCAATGCTTGGCCACTAACCTAAAAGCACTGTCAAAAAGCAAAAGAAAACTTCTACAGTGGTCTAAATCTGTCCTTCCTGTCATGGAGACACACTGAGGGATGGCGTAAGTGAATGAGCGATGAATGAAAGGAGGAATTTAGGGGTGAAAAGAGGGTTGAGTAAGCTGACATCTGAGCATGTGTTAGACAACTAGGAGCTCTTTTCCTGGAATCCGGGGCCGGCCATGGGTGACATGTATCAACACACAAACCTGCCCCATCATAATAGCTAGTTTGTGGTGACTGAATAACCAGCATTTTAGGCAGGAAATGGACAAGTAGGTGAACTTGGTGTGTTTGGAAGTGAGGAGGTGTGTGAATGTCTGCTGTCTGCCGCTGTGTTTGTGCCTTTACCTGTCCTGTCTGCTGTGTGTGTCTATTTTCAGGCCCAGGGTGTGGAAGGCTCAGAGGCTTGGGTCTGATTTTCTTCCTGTTTCTCTCTCTCTTCGTCTCTGTCTCTGTCTCTGTCTCTGTCTCTCTCTCTCTCTCTCTCTCTCTCTCTCTCTGTGCTTTATTTTACATCCCAATAAAACCTATGAAACCCACCAGCTCCATATGCTGTGCAGAGAGGGTTATGCAACTGCAGTAGGCTTGAACAAAATGTACCGCCATGCACACCAGTCTTCATTGGCTTTGGTTTTGCCTTCATGTGCCTCCTCCCTTCATCCATAGCTTCCTCCCTCTGCAACTTACACAATCGCACATGTGTTCATAGGACCTGAGCCGCAAACCAAAACTTTATCCCTTGCTCAGGTAAATACTGACAGCTCATGGCTGTTTGGCATAATTATACATCATTCCCGTTGGCTCAGACATCTGTCTATTTTGTTTTTGTCTGTGTGAGTTGGTTTGCGTGTTTCCTGAGCGCCTCACGAGCCGCTATCAGCACTTTAAATATTGCCTCTGTCATCTGTTACGGATCAATCAATCATCTGGGTATCTGGCTCGGTAATGAGCGTGTAGACATAAAATAGCTGTGACTCAGGTCTGTGGTGAGATCATGGCTGTGTGACATCTGTGTAAGTGTGTGAATGTGTGTGTGTGTGTGTGTGTGTGTGTGTGTGTGTGTGTGTGTGTGTGTTTGTGAGTGAGAGCGTGAGCAAACAGAAGCATAAACTGAAAATTCCTCCAGTCCGTATGTTCTGTCTCGCAGTGATGACATCACAGCTGTAGTATGTGTCTGGACCAGGGCCTATGACAAGCTGTCTGAGAACAATGTGCAGAGAGGCCTGCTAACATGTGTGAGTGTGTGTTATGACCGAATTCGTACACACACACACACACACACACACAAATACACACAGACAGTAATGCGCTTGAATCAGTGATGTCATGAACATAGCGCTGCCTTTGACGTCACAGTCACAGCAGGTTACACATGTTCGCAGATGTTTAACTGCTTTCACTCTTTTGGACTGGAAACAGTGACACATGGGATTAATTACTGACAGGATCACAGTAGCATTTATGATACTTCCAGTTTGCTTATTCTTTTCATCAGATATGTTCCCATTATGAAATGGATGTAAATGAGAAAGAGGTAGACGGGCCTTTTTACTGTATGCATGCGTGCGAAGGAGGGCACGAAAACAGGAGAACTGCTGAGTGGAGCTGCTTGTTAGTATCTTGTCATCAAAGGGGAGGAGTGTGCGATGTGTTGTTGTCGGGAAATCTAGCAGGACTGTGACATTGCTTTTAATTAGAGACAAGTCACTGGGCTGAAACTGCTTTCCATCTCTGTTGCCCTGACTAAACGCTCTCTCACCTTCTCTCTCAGTCTCTTTTCTTTCTGTAACGCTCTTCCTCTGAGTTTACTATTTGTAGTTGATCCTATTTCAACACGCACTCATATATTTTACATTTACTGTCAGTTAGAGTTCGTCTTTAGTGATAATACAGGTCATGTCAGCGGTCATGCATGGATAAAGCGGTTGATGGATGTCTCAGATCAGCGATTAGTGTTGCTTTATATCGTGTTTGCATGTTTGCTTGCTTTTCTTCAAAATCCAGGCCTTGCCCTCTTCCTCAAATATTTGTTTCCTTTCATTTTTCAGATTAAATTTGCAGAAACTATTCGAATGCCGCAACCGAACAAAAACTGAATTAAGTGTTTTCTGTGTGTTGACGTGAATAAATACAGTTTCTGCATGTCAAAACCACAGAGAAATGAAGAATGGCTGTTTTTTTCTGGAACTTTTGAGCACTGGGCAAGTTACTGTCATCCTTCTGTGTCAGCTAATGTCATATTTCATGTTTTAAAAGGCAATAACAAAGAACTTCACTTGACAATTTACAAAACAAAATACAAAAGACTAACATTCACACAGGGCTGTTTCTTTGTCTGGTATAGAAAAGTCTCTGCTTCAGACATGTGCTGGCATGAACACATCACTCAACAACATTCGGAGTGCTGACATTGTTTGATCTCATGTCGGCAGTTGTATTTAAATACTTCAGAAGTGGCAGAGAACACTTCAGTGGTTTTTACTTAATGCTGATGATTTATTTTGTTGAGTTTTTGAGTGTGTTGTAAGAAAAGCTTTTACATTTTGACAATAAGGCAGAAAACAGGCACAGGCAATGCTGTTTTGCATATTAATAACATAAATTATGTAATTAGGTAATTAGGTAATAACCTTTGTAATGTCTGACCGACTTACCATAAATAGTTTGCTCCTGTCACATTTTTACCCACTGTGGGCTCATTTTTCACAGCAATATAAAGTCTGATACCGCTATGGAAACAGCACAACTGTGGCAAGAAGTAGAGAAAGGTCAAAAATGCCTTCTGTGCAATTATAATTCCACAAACCATAAAAAAGAAAGAAAACTTTTTTTTTAAATTCACAAAATCTGGAATCAGCCTGTACAACATTTTTCCAAGTGCCCATAGGTTTTTTTTGTTGTTGTTTTTTTTACCAAAAAATGGTGGCTTTACACACTACAACAATTTACATGTTTAAATTGTTTCTTTACTTGTCTTCTGTCTGATCTGTGTAAACACAGCCAACAATTCAGCCCAGTTCATTCGATAAGTCTATGAATTTTCACTGCGTCTCTGCTGGTCGCAGCAAAGTCATGAATGGCTTCATAGCTGTGCTTAGGAACATAGAATTTTAATATTTTTAGAATTTGGTTAGTCCAAATGATCTGTTATTGGTACATTTTTATTTTGACAATGTATAATGATTCTAAGCTTAGATTTGGTTAAGTTTCAGTCATTCAAGGAACACTGAAAGTTGAAAATCTGATTATTCTGTTTTTACTGTTTCTGGATCTAAATAATGTTGTAGTTATGGAAATTTTTAAAGACAGTCTGCTCCAGTAGGCTTTGTGGTTCAGAGGGTTAAATCAGGTTCTTTAATATAATAGTAATTGCATTGAAATCAAATCTGCACTTTCCCGTAAATGGTTCTGTTGCATAAAGGTGATGCTGTGTTCACCTCATATTGTGTGTTCTGGAAGTATGAGCAGGAGAAACTCTTTCAAACTCTCTTGGTGGTTAAGTTTAGGACTTTGTACATAATTGTGAGTAATCCATCAGAGATAAGGGGTTAATCCCCACTTGTTCAACCCACTATACTTCCAGTAACTGGGAGTATCTGCTTTAGCTTATTATGGATAATGTGAATTTCTCAAACACATATAATCGGTAAATTTAAGTGCAGGTATTGTAATGCTGTTGCCAGACTGTAAATGAATGTTTTTGAATTGAGGATTTGAACTTCTGGTTCAAAACTGAGTCACGGTTTTATCCTGCTCATGCCTCATTTTGTTCCTCCAGCCTTGTGCTTCTGACTGAACATTCACATGACTTTTTCCATGTAGTGAGTGGGTGCAACTAAACAAGCCCCATTAACACTGCAGAGAGTGCTGTATAGCGGCCAAAAATGTGGGTAAGTCTCATTGAAAACTATTTTACATTGCATTTAACAGCACCAGCTTATCATTTTCCCATTCTCACAGTTTTACAGTAGTACTTGACACTTAGGCTTTGGCCTGCAGTTAAAAACAATGCAGCTACGCAAGAAAAGACCCAGAAGTGAGTCAGTTGGTAATGTGGGATCTGGGGCGAATTACAGGCACTTCTGAAAAGTTTGAGAGGGTTTTGATTGCGCAAATGTTGGGAAACTAATCTTCTTTTGTGCCAGTAAGCTAAGCCTACATTGTTCTGCTTTTTAATGATTAAACACTCACAGAGTATATATGTTCTTATTAATCATTTACAATACAAACAATCCAAATTTACAGTTTGTATTTATTATTTCATACTTTAATACTTGGGTGGACCCTCAGATACTTCTGCTCTGCTGTGCTTGATATGCATTTGTGTGTAGTTAGTCATGAGATTGATCTGTAGGGGGGTGCATCATCTACCCATCCTTTCTGCATGTGTTGTTTATTGATTAAGTTGCATTCAGGATGTAGATTTGGTCTGATGAACTAGCTTTACTCTCAAGTCTACAGTTCAACACTTTCAACAGTGCTACAGAGACAAACTGCAAAGTAGACATTTTGGTAAAGCAGCTGGGATCGAGACAGACAGAATTCTCAGTCATTCTGTTGACTCATTCCAGCAAAAGATAAGTAGAGTGTGAATAGTTCTCTGGTCCAGGATGGGAGGTGTGTAAGTACAGGGTAGCTGAGAACCGCCAGGAGAGGAGGAAGAGGTGGAGGATGTGCGAATGTCAGTTTGCTGCTGCATTCAATTCAACTGATGGTTACTCACTCATACACACTGACTGGACAAACAGATCTGCACAGACATGCATGTGCACATACACACATTGTACAAGATATTGAAGATATTGCAGGACCCCCAGTAGAATACGCTGCTGTGTTAGTGCCACACACGCATACTCTGCGGTCTCCCAGTCTCATCATGTTAATCCTGCAGTCATTTGGCTCTTTATTTGCTGTTATTTTTAACTAGCTCCCACTGCTGAATCATTGTGTTTATGAGTCACACCCATGCATCCTCCTGGTCCAAAAATGCACAAGCAGCAACCCATTTCTCCAGCTTTCTTCTCTCTCGTTCTGGCTCCATCTTTCTCCCCTACTTTCTTGATCGCAGACAAAGGGACCTTGTTTTTTTCTCTGTGTGTGAATGTGCACGAGTGTGTGTCCGCACGTGTTCTTGCATGCATATATTTGTGTGTGTGTGAGTGGCCTAACCTCAAGCTCTGTTTGGAGACAGTCCTGATTCGCCGTCTCTCTCTGTCTGTCTGTCTGACTGCCAGATCCGCCTATGTACTGTGTTCACACACACATCCACATACACAGACACACACACGCACACACACACACGCACACACACACACACACACACACACACACCACAAACTCATACAGAGTATGAATTTCTCAACAAGTCAAAATACCCCAGAGGACAGTAGAACACTAAAAGGGATTGTGAAAAATTGTGCACATCATCCCTCCCCTTTCTCTAATCCTCGTCTTCTCTTACTGACCTACATCCTGGCCAGTTCAGGGTGTTAAATTAAAGTATTGTGCAAAAAGACTGAAAGTGAGCAACAAGAAAGAGAGAACAAGAGGGCACAGAAAGGAAGGAGATGGAGCTAGGGAAGAAATGAGGAAAAGAGAAAGACATAACACAGGAGAGCAGCAGGTATTGACTTTTGACATACTTTAGAGCAGAAAGTATGGCCTCTTCTCACTCGCCCTACACATGCATGCACATCTACACGCTCATGCACACACACACTGGCCCTGCAGCTTGCCAAACATCTGGAGCAAACTTAGAAAACGCTGAATGAAAGAATCTTTAATAACACTGGATTGGTTGTGTGACCACAGACATCAGCCAATCAAAACAGGCCTGGTTGGGTTATCTGTCTCCGAGTGGTTATCGAAGGTTTGGTTTTATTGCCAGTCATGTTTCATAGGTACAGATCAGGGTCACACTCTGTTTGGCTCTTGGTTCAACTGTATGTGTGTGTCAGAGAGGGTTTGGATTTTTTTTTGTGGGTCTGTTGTACTCTACTCTGCCCTGTTAAGTCTCACCACACCTCTCCACACCATATGCTTTCAGGTTACAGAAAAATTTAGGGCCTCAATAGGATGGTATTAAATACTACCATAATATATAAAAACCAGGCTTCCATTTTATTCTTGTTTTTCAGAGTATGTGTTTGGCTTGGCAGCAGAGGTAGGCTTTTCTGCCCCCTTTTCTCTAGTTGAGTTGTTAGTACTCGATAGCACTTGGAGGTAAAATATGTCATGTATGCTTAGCCAAGATTAACACATGTGCATGTGCGCAAGTGTTTGTTGCTACTGTTGTATGAAAACTGCCTTCTTAAAAATATCAGGTACTGAGGAGACAGGTTCTCCAAGAGCCCCCCCTTCCTGTCTAACACCCTTTTCATTTATCCTCTGTTTTTTTCCTGCACTGTCTTGCTAGTTGTGTAAGAGTCTAGACAAGTAGGATCAAGGGTCAGCTCAGTAAATACATAGCTCTTCCCATGAGCTATTGCCTTTGGGGAAGGTTTTGTAATTGGACTCAGTTTCCCGGGGCCCCCCTCTCCATGACACTGCATAAGCACAAGTCTGCACACACACCGAGAGAGGCCTCAGAGCTGCACACACAGCAGGTGCATTATACATTCAAGCTGGTGAGTGTGCCGACGTGCCCGCACAACATGTTTCTGTCGCATTAATGTAAATGCTTTATGACTTCATATCAGTCCCTTAAAATGTTTATGTTTGAAATCTACAGTGTACTGTTTGTCAGTAACTCATCTTGGAGATTTGATCCCTCTTTTCCAGGAATATAACAAAAATAGCGTTCAGCTGAGTAGATTAGTGCAATGCAACTAGGGCTAAACTCAGTTAGTCAGTTAACAACCAGCTCTGGTGAACATCAAGTTCTTTTTACCTTGTTAACGTGTCCATATAATGTTTTTAATATGCTAAAGAAATCATGACCATAAACCTTTCAGTGTACTGATGACAGTTTCAAAAATTCAGACACCCAGAGTTTCATACGTAACAAACCTAAGGAACCAATCCTGACTCAATATATAACTGTTAATTGTAGGTGAGTTGGGAGGGGCAAATGGAGAGAGGCGAGACTTTATAGATCAGCAGATTCTAGCGGAAGCAATAGCATATAGTTATATCGAAACTACTTTAAGGCAAGAAGAGAAGGAAAAAAATTATGAATATGTAACTTTAGCACACAGCGATGAGTATACATGCGATTGGAGAGATATTGAATTCTGACAGTTGATTGATCCTCTGAACTGTGAACATTTTGTGGGTGTGTTTTTTTTTTTTGTTTTTGTTTTTTTTTTTTGCACTTCTCAAATTTTCACTCACTATGGGCTCACTCTTTTTTCTGCAATATAAAATCTTGCACCTCTATGGAAATCACACAACCATGGCCAGGAGTACAGAGACCTAAACAAAGTGTAATTTGTGCAGTAAGACACAGTTATGAAGCCATAAATCATAAAAAACAAAAATAGCAAATACTGGATTTATTTATTTTTCAAAAACTGAAGAAAAAAAAGGGATTCAAAATATACAAGAAGTGCCCACAGGTGTTACCAATACTGGGGGGAAATGGTGACTCTACATACTATAGATTTTGTACTACTTCAATCTTTAATTTGTCTCTATTTTTTGTCTCCTGTCTACTCTGTGTAAATACAGCCTGCAGTTTAGCCCAGTTAAGCCGAAAAGTCCCTGAATTTCTGAGTGTTGGTTGCAGCTGAGTCACTAATGGGTTAACTCTTGCGCCAGGGCC
The DNA here is from genome assembly GCA_024666655.1 of Dascyllus trimaculatus. Lineage (NCBI taxonomy): Eukaryota > Metazoa > Chordata > Actinopteri > Pomacentridae > Dascyllus > Dascyllus trimaculatus. Next base: position 19,534,323 of record CM045450.1, read on the forward strand.
CACAGATTTTTTTTTTATAGAATCTGACTGGAGCAAACTGTAGAATAAATTAGTTTTGATGAAAAATGACAATTCTAAGCTTAGATTCAATAATATTTCCCATGGAATGGCATGTCAAGTCGTCTGGAGACTATCAGAAAACTGAAAATCCTTCAATTATATTCTCTTTAGTTTTTGGCTCGATGAGGCAAAATTGTCAAATATTTCCTTGCTCTTTGAATGTGAGGATACGCTGCTTGTCTGTATTACATTTCAGTGAACATTGAATATCTTTGGACTTTGGATTGTTTGTTTCACGAAGGGAGTAATCACGTAAAGCAACACCACTGTTCAGACCTGAACTGATTTAACCCTATAATGCCGTGGGTATCATATTTGATACACACATTTCTGAAACTTATTGCTATGTAGTAAAAACTTTGTGTAATGGCATATAAAGACACAGATGTTACAGATGTAAGTTTTTGTTACTACCCGAATTGCATATAATGCCAGATGTATCAAATATGATACAAACAAAAAAAACATATGTGCAAATAATTTTTGTTTAATTTTTAAAGACTTAAGATTCCCAAGGTTAGAATTGTCTGTCTTGGGTTCTTGGGTCAGGCATTACAGCATTAAATATACGTTGATTTTAAGAGTGTTTGTCTCCAGCCTATTGTAAATGAGTACATTTTTCGTTTATGCACAGCTCAACCAGCTGCCAGATCCACGCCCATCCACACCACCCAGCCATGTCGGTCGCAGCCCAGCAGCCAGCTACGCAACGGAGCCAAGAGCCACACACACTCCTCTCACACGCACTGTCCGCATCACACGCACACGCCTCACATACATGCACTCCAGTCCAACGGGGTCAGGAACGGGGGCCCCCACGAGCATCCTAAGCTGGGCTCCCTCCCGAGAGGCGGCTCGTCCACCTCCTCATCTTCTTCGGCGGGACCCAAGCACACCAAGAAATTGCAGTCCAACCCCTCCATCACCTCCCAGAGCAGCAAGAGGAGCAAGAGCAGCTCCAAAAGCAACAGCTCCCAGATTCCCACCGAGGCACAGGACGGTGAGATACTGATAGTGATGGAGAGACTGCAGCAGGAGGAGAGGGAGGAATAGATAGCACTGCTCAACATCAAACATTTTTCCAATTGTCTGGTCAGAGGGAAAATTCTGACTTCTGCCTTCCCCTGGAGTATTTTCTCAGACAAATGAATTTCAGAGTCAACAAAAAAGTTAAATGACTGACTTTAAGTTCTGTGCTTTTTACCCACTCTAAAGTTGTTGTTGTGTAAAATGCATTTAGAAGTCTTTAACAACTGTAAATGCCAACTGAAAATTCATTATTTAAGAACTAAAGTCATCAAGTTTCAGAATATCTCAGTTTGCTAGCCTTGTCACTCATTTAACCACTCCTGTTCAGCAGTGCTCCATTTCCTCCTTTGAAATTTAGCTGCATTCTGCCCCCTCTTATCAAAGCTTGAGTGGTTATGTCAACTTTACTGCTTTTAAAAGTAAGTGAACGAGATTCACCCCACTTGAAAAGTTTTGACAAATTGCACGAATGGTATCAGTAATTTTTAGCTCAAGGCAACCTTTAGTTAAAGGGGACCGCCTTTTGTTTTCACCAACCTAAAAAAGTAGACTTCAAACTGCTTGCTGTCATGTCATTTATAAAACTAACTGATAGTCATAGCTCTACAGTAAGGAGAGTGGGCACTTGTGTGAGAAGAGAGGTAATGATTGAAAAGGAGGTTTGGTGAGAACAGAAATTTACTTTTACTGCCTATTAATGGGCATATCATAGATCTTCAGTTTCATGTAAATAAGTTTAGAAAGTAAACTGATCATATTAAAAACCTCACTCTGTCTGTGTCTCTCTCCCCAGACTGCTGTGTTCACTGTATTTTAGCCTGCCTCTTCTGTGAGTTCCTGACTCTGTGCAACATTGTGCTGGACTGTGCCACCTGCGGCTCGTGCGCGGGGGACGACTCGTGTTTCTGCTGCTGCTGTGCATCGGAGGAGTGTGGCGACTGTGACCTGCCCTGCGACATGGACTGTGGCATCATCGACGCCTGCTGTGAGTCTGCAGACTGCCTGGAGATCTGCATGGAGTGCTGCAGCCTTTGCTTCTCCTCCTGAGGCCCCTGAACCACCACCTACACGGGGCCAAAGTAGATGTCTGCTACGCATTCCCAGAAGTCCAGGAACAACTTCGACCAGCATCTTATCAGAGCTGAGAAGTGCTACACCCAGTCTTTGTTGCTTGAGCATTGTGGTTCACACTATATTGGCTGGCCTAGTTGGCTCTGCAATATGTCCAATGTTTCCTACAGGGTTTGCCAAGCAAAAGATATGACCTAATGCTGAGAGCAGTCACTGGTGAATTCTTCCTTCGTTTATTGATCACACAATGGGACAGTAACCTTCCTTGCTTTGTCTTTGCTGTTGGTCCGTTGCTACACAGCTGGGTGAATGGTGCAGAGTGAATTCCAGCTGTGGTCTATGAGCGTCTACTGTGCTGTGCAGACCAGGCCTCTGGACCCACACTGAACAAGCTATTATTACAATGGAGCCCCTTGTGCCGTCTGAATGACTGGAGTTCTCCAAGCATGAAAAATGACCTCCAAAGGCAAATGAGAAAATGGCTCCATTTAACCGGATTTTAGTGTTTCTGTAGATAAGAGCAGCAGCATAATGGGAAAATGGACGCTCAGATCTCACTAGAAACGTAGCCTCTCCTCCTGTCCTTGGCAAGGTTAAAGTCTTCCAGTTTGATTGCTTACCGTGGCCTTTGTGACACACACAGTCCAAGTGGGAGATGTTGAATCCACCGCTGTCTTTGTCCTTGTTGCAATGTACAAAACAGAGGAAACATAAACGTGGCTTGTGGCAATATTACAGATTTCTTTTGTTAATATGCGTCCTTAACTGACCTTTTCCGAGAAGAATCAGGAGAGCATCATGCATCAGCCGGGAGATGGGTCCTATTAAAAGAGTACTGTAAGTAACGGACATCACAGAGTGGACGGTTGATAGCATCAGCAGTGGACACATTCTCTACTCTAACATGTGAAGGGGGAGCACTGATAATCAGAAATCTCTCCTCATTTAATATTTCACATCTTGTTTACTTTAACATTTGATTTGAGGGGCTTTGACTGTATTCAGTGAATTCCTGCTCATCTGGTAAAGGACTGGAAGGCGTCATCTCCTCTTTAATACATTTCATTTTTCTCTGTCATTCTTGCTATGTGAACAAATGGCCTTGGCTTAGCTTAAGGCCTGAATCTTCAAGTAGGTTTCCTCGCCTTTACCAAATCTCTATTAATCCTTGTTTTGTAGATTTTAGTTAAGATATTTGCATTTCTCCTCTAATGTGAAAATCACATTTCTGTGTTATCGGGTTTTGTCGGGCTCTCTGTAAAGCAGACATTGCTCAACATCTAATTTAATTCCTTGAGTGAAAATCTCATGACATTATGCTAAGTTAGATCCATATGCTTGTAGTATGAATGGTACACTTTTGATAACAGGCCTGCACTCTCATATGCTCGGGCGCATACCTTCTCCAACCCAATACCTCTTGAGATGTCACCTAGATCTGTTGTGCATTTTAAAATGACTTGATACAAATCTCTCTCTTCTCTGATGAAATACTGTTAGAGAAATCCTTTTTCTTTCTTGAAAATACTAAAGAGTTTGCTCTTACTGGACCTTAGTTTCTAGACCTATAATTACTTGTACATAGAACTGCTAATGTGCTATGCTAATTGGGCTGTGTTTGATTAAAACCCTATTTTAAAGGGTTGAAATCCAGCACTGATGATGAAAATACACTATGGTTGTAGCCAACTTGATAACACCAAAGCAGATAATGCAAGTGGCCTTTTACAGCTTGCATTTTCATGCAATGCGAGGAATTTAACTAATGCAACTGGAGAAGATATTCTGACTCTTCACGTCTGTTCGATATCACTCTGGATGTGTTTTGGGACACGTTAAACTCAAATGAGATGAAATCCTGGAGAGCCCTGGAAAACAATGCAATTTTTTTAAAGTACAGAAAGAATTATGAAGGGAGAACTGATATACAATGTAATAATGTGTATAGAAGTGATAACTATGTTATTTGTTTGTATTTACAAAATATTCCAAGTGCAAATTCTAGTAATGGTGCTTCATCTAGGGACCTGCTCTCTGTCACCAGACCAGGAAAACAGTTGGAGTACATTGTGATAAATATGTCTGATTTGTGCAATGTTAACTCATATGAGTTTGAAACCAGAATCAAAACTTGAGCAAGGGACAAATAATAGTAGAAACATGTGCATACCAACAGAGAAAGCTTGCTAATGTGAGCATGACTGGGTGGTACAGCTCATCTACCTGTTAGCCAGGAGTGTCATATTTAACAGTTTATCTGTCTATTATCTTGGTTTAGGCAAATAGGAATATGAATACACATTATTGTATTTCTTACTGGCTCATTTTATGCCTAAAACAATAGCTTCTCTGTTTTTGACCAAACCCATTTGACATGCTGTTTCCTATCATTTATGGCTGTGCATAACCACAGCCGTACTCCAGCTCAAGTTTCAAGAATCGTAACACTATGCTGCAGCTCCTCCCTGGGCTCAAACCCAAGGGGCAATCTTTTAGGCCTTCAAAAGCAGGAGAAATACAGCTTCCATTAGTGGGAATCTCACTAACAGGCTTCTCCATGAGCTTATATTTAACTGATTTTATTTTGCTTAAATTCCTGCACTCATGCACACATGTCATTAGACAAACAAAGTGGAAAATAAACATAAAAAGTATGGCTTTGTAACTCTCTTTTCAGCACGTGAAACCATTTTGTGAGAATCTTGTTTTGCAAACGTAGCTTTACCGAGGCAAGACAATTTAATTCTCCTGTTGGAGTGTGAAGTGCAGTGAGAAGGTGCAGCAGGGTTTCAGCATTAAAGTTAGCTTGTGCTATGCAACAGTAAATCAGGTGAAGGAATGTTTTAATAAGGTCTGGTTTGAAAAACAGTAAACCAATTTAATTTAATAGTGCTCAAATATTTTTAATGACTTGATCATTAAATACTACTTCGTGTTTACACTAAGAGGTGCTTCACAATTCAAGAAAGAATGATGCAATCTGGAGGCATAGAAAACACTGTTTACTTGGTCTGGTGATGGAGAAAACTGTCAGAGTTCCTAGATGAACTCTGATCTTGACCTCAGATCAATCTCTGGAAATTGGAGATGATTCTGAGATGTGGATCTGATGTTGTGTCTGTACCAGGCAGGTCATCATGTCATTTCCAAGTATTTCCCTTGTATTAAGTCAAGCTATTACAGTAATACTGGAAGAAAAACACAAGTTTACTTTCGGTGATTTCCGTATTCAGTATTATACGTGTTTTCGTTAGAATTACATTGACCACAGAAATGTCTGACTGTTGACTTTTATGGATTTATTATGTTATTATGAGACGGAATTCGGACATTGATTTAAAGAGCTGGCCACCTCTGCTAATAGTCTGAAAGTAATCCTAGCCCAGCTGAATTGTTACTAGACTGTAGTCCACTATAATGTCGTTTTGTTTACACTACCCCCCATTTAATGTCAGTTTGAGTTGCTGTCTTGGAAGTCGCATTAACATCTCTTTGTTTAATACTGAATAAACAATGTGAACTCCATACCGTGTGTAGCATTCATTCTTTATTCTCCAGAACAAATTATAGTTGATTAAATACTCCTGCATGAAATTTAATAACATAATAGCATAAAGAACTGCTTATTCATCAAAATCTAAGCTGCACCACCAGCAGTCCAGTGTCATTTCATTACAATCTGTCTCATTGTTCTGTTTATATAATTGTGAAAAACAAATAAAAAGACACTGAACAAAAAAATCTAAGTTACACTGTATTTAAGTGGGGGTTTTTTTGTTTGTTTTGGGGGATTTTTGAAGTTTTGTTGATAGACAAAGTGAAAAGGGGTATAGAGGAGAGAGACATGCAGCACAGGGTCATGAGCCGGACTCGAGCTCACGACCACTGCTGGCGACCTGTGCCCATGTGGTAACGCCTTAACTCAGTGAGCTATACAGCGGCCCTGTATTTACGTGTTTGACCTCCCACCTGCTCTGAGCAGAAAACTAACAGTCACATTAGAAAGTATTCAGACCCCTTAAGTCTTTTTTTCACATTTTAGTGCATTGTCAATTCATTTTAGATGTATAGAAATGGGATTTTTCCTTCAAATCACACTCAATACCCTTTACTGACAAAGTGAAAACCTGTTTCTACAATCTTTACAATTTTTTAAAAATCAAAACATTTGGTATTTCAGCTTATTTTAATTGGCAAAGAAGACAAAAAAAATCATCTAAAAAGCATAGAATTCAGAACAGAAAGATAGTAAGTGTTGCCGAAGCAGTCAAAGCTGTAGATGTCCAGTAAATTCTGTTTTTAATACAGCAACTATGTGATAGAAGTGGTAGACTTTCCTCCATTTTTAACATTGTTAGTCTTCATTAGTATACTGCAGCAATCATCTATAGCATCAGGAGATTTAGCATCAGCACTCGATTAGCTGTCTATGAGCTCTCAGCGGAGAGAAAACGGGGAGAGAAGAGAAAACACAGCAACATTGGGGCTCATGCAGAACAGAGCTCTTTAATGTGTTTTTTTAAAGGTTTGCCAAAGTTGTTCAGTAGGAATGTGTGTCCAAGCCAACACATCAATGTGTGGAGAAATGCAGGGGACTTTTACTGTTTGAGATTTTCTTCTTCTTCGGCCTTAATCTTTCCCCCCTTTTCATTCTGTCCTCATTTCATCTCTCGTGATCAGCAGTTATTGTGTCTCATGACAACAATCCCCGTCTTCAGCTCTCATGCATGTGCATATATTTATGTGTTCTGTCCTCGGGGTGTCAGATGTTGCCAGCCTCTGTTTCTTGCAGACAGTGTGTAGAGTTCACTGATAAGAGGCTCTGAATTTAGCCTTGAGGCAAGTGCCCATAAAGAGGTCGGCTACTGTATGTCATGTGTTAGTGCATTTACATGTGTGTGTGTGTGTGGAAGACAGATAAGAAAAAAGTGTGCGTATGAAGAAGGCGATTCAAGTGTGTCAGGTCAGACAGAGAAGCAATTGAAGCTGCTCAGTGGGAGCAGAGACACACAGGACGTCTCTGGACATCTGCAACTGTTTTGCAGAAAGCCATTCTGCAGTCAATCCTCATTTCCCTTTTCATGAACACACGCATGCACAAACACATACAAAAACTGAGCAAATCATAAAATGATTTCTCCCCCCCCCAGAAATTTCACATGCACAAAGCAGACACAGGGGACAAGTGGCTATTGAATATTAACCATGAAATTACAAAGGCTGCATTCTAATGGAGGTGATGAGGTCAGAAGCTGGGATGGAAATCATAAATTAATACCCCTGACATGACAAGCCACTCGCCCTTGGCTCCCACCAAACACTGCTCTCCCTTCCTCCACTGAAGTCATAAAGACACCTAGAGAAGAAAATACTCGATTTATTATTAATCGCGGGTCAAAGGAATGCCACAACAGTCACAGAACTCATACAATATGCCTGATACTTTTTCTGATGTGATTATTGTATGAAACGACAACCACATAACCTTCATGTGTGGCTACATCTGTAGGGGCTATTGTTAAAGTGTTCTTATGAGACCTCTATTACAGTGTCAGCTATTATGCATCATTTGTAATCTTTTCAATTCTGTGCCTTTTATCTGTGCTTTGGAAGCATATTTTGTGATGATTCAGAACAACAATTGTGGTACAAATGTACCGTTTGGCAGTGGGTATTGGGAGATTTTAACACAGACTTGGAAATGAGTCACCCAGAAGCTCTCAAACAATGGCCTTCAGATGAAGTCATTTGCCCTCGAGTACATGTGAAAACACATTCATCTATCTCAAAGTTAAATTCAGAAAGTTAGATTAACTAGATTACTTTGACTGCATCTTTATTATTAAATAAACATTTTGGTTGTTTTCACACAACATAACAAATTGCAGCAGAAAAAAAGCAACACTGATACGAAAGAAATATCAATTGTAAAACCAAACTCTCCCTTCTGAACCAAACACTTCGTCTCCTCCAATTTCTAAGTCTTAAAAAATGCAGTACAAGTCTTTTATAGCCATCCAACCGGAAGAAATCAGTACAGAGGGAGGACATTTTTCTGAAGTGTACAGTTCTTAAATCTTCATAAGGAGCAATGAAGCATAAAATGGACTATGTTTTCAATGTCACCTAAATCGCCTGGTGAAATCTTTTCCCTCTGAGAGATTATTAACGGAGTCCGTGGCTTATGTGCCCGCATGGAGTTAGGCACAGTTCTAGTTGGTTAAAGCTGGTTCAATTTAACATGTAAGGTTGGACATTATACTTTTTTCTGGATAAAACTGATGCGCTTTGCACCATGCATCACAGATCATCTTCAAAACCCAGCCTGGATTCACATCGAGAATCACTTTACGCCAGTTTTGCATTCAGACAAAGACACAGAGCTTGAATTTCTGTCTCATATAGAGAAATACTATCTCCTACTGCAGAATAACATGTTTACGACTCCTCAACACCTTTTTATTTAACATTTGTGGCCACAGACTGTGTAATTAGAAAGTAGGCTTCAATTTAATTGCCATTCAGAAAATACAAGTAAACCAGTTTGAGCTTCCATCCGAAGCTGCTACCAGGTTTTGTAGGTATTAAGTATCTGCTTTTAAAGATGCATTTTTAGTTCCAGTGCAGCAACATCACTTTTTGTCATGTTTATCACATGGTAATTGTACCTTGTCACCTCCTGTCAAGCATGTTTCTACAGATTAGAATAAAGAGTTCAGACCATCACGCACAGATGGACCAAAAGTGCGAGTAAATAACAAGTAGAAATCTGTAATACCCCAACTGGCTGTAAATCAGAGGGAGGAGAGCTCTTTGGGGGCAGCTGTGTGAGTCACAGGAACCTTTGCCAATGAGTTCCTACAAAGCAACATCTTTTCTTCCTACATGAGAGTCAGGGAGGCAGAGACACAGAAAGAAAGAGCACGAAAGAGGAGAAACTGCATATTGCAACATTTGGACTGAGGTTCCAGAGATTAGTTCAAATGATATTTTCAGCTCTGTTTTTGTGAGGAACTGAGAAAAAAAAAAGCACCGCATTGAAATACAATCTACAGCCGTTAAAATGCTGAATCAAAGATCAGCGCAGGGCAACAAATCAATTTCATTAAAGAGCATATAACCATCTTCCATAACATGGCACAATGTGTTCATTAGATGCTGATTATATGTTCTCCTCTTTAACGGTGCTCAGCAGTGTTTTACAACAAGTTGAACTAAACCAAAATCATGGCAGGCAGACAAGCTTGGATCAGCAACAAAAATGTGTGTGTACTGTATCGAGTTACTGCCGCTGCAGGACTACTGAGGGAACCACAGCTCGGTGGGCTTCCATGGAACACACACTCGCACAAATGCACACTTGCGCAAACACATGAACACACAGAGTTGGCAGGATTGAGACATTTGTTTCTGCTTCAGTCTCACGGAAGCAGCAGCAGCAGCAGCAGAGCAGCAGGCCTGTGCAGCAAGAGTGGGTGGAACAGCAGAGGATAGATGACCGTTTGCATGTGTGAGCCTTAAAAAGTATCCCAGACCCTCTCCTATGCATTTTGACGTCAGTCAGTGTGGGAAAGACAAGGCAGGAGGAAAAGCTTTCTACATCAGCTAACGTGCAGATTTAGGAGTAATGCTCTGAGGATTAGTCTTTTTATGAGACAGAGGCACAATAGCCACAAGCTCCCAGTATGTGGTTGGAGCGATGTTCTCATTACAGACGTCTATGTCCGGCACTGATACAAACCCGCCCCTTTACTTCATCCCTGCTCTGCAGAACAATGACCATATATCTTCCTTATAAGGCGATGACAGATAGATTAATCTAGTGAGCTGGATGCGTCTGCAGCGAGAGCATCCGTTAGATAATGAATCACTGATGAATCACCTGAAAGATTTCACTCTGAGACAGAGTAAAGTCATTTGGTTTAATGGCTGTGTGTACCTGTAGTGCAGTAGGAATTACTGGATCAATCTGATATGCCGATATGGGGTCAGTTTGGTCTTTTCCTTGCAAGATTTGAGGCAAAGACTCTTTGAGGTTGTATCAGTGTCTTGAACTACTTGGAAGAAACTGTGAAGAAAGATGGTTCTAGCAAATATCTATATCCATTGGTTCATAAATGTTATCAGCAGTGAGCTCTGAAAACCGGGTCATGACATATTGACTAAAAGAGACTCCACAGCGCTGGGCAGGGACAATGTGCACAACTGAACTCCAGGATTTGAGGTAAAAAAAAAAAAAAAAACATTCCCCACTCCCACTCGCCACAACTGCTCGTGCAAATTTCAACCACAACCGTAACTTTACCCTTGCCTCAACTTGAAGGCAAGTTTAAAGCTAACGCAGAAATCAGTGGGGGATGATTAAAATGCTTTATCCACCCCAGCTGCTTGTGAATTCAGCATAAAGGGAGAGAAAGGCGAACAATAAAAAGGGAGAAATTGAAAGATGGGGGAGATATAACTTCTAACTGAATACATAATGAATGCCATGTTAGCAAACACGCATAAGCTCCATCACAGTTTTGGCACTCGCCTCTGTCTCTCTCTCTCTCTCTCAGCAGAGCTCCTGTGTCAGACAGGGGAGGTGCATTCAGAGTAGACGTTGCCACTTAAGACTTGGCTTTCATCTGCGTGGGTGGGAGATGCCAGATACCCGGAGCTGGCACTACTACAATAAAACACTGCCTAAATGTTGGCTCTCGGTTAGGTAGAAGTATTCCTCCTGTTTGGCTGCCACCTTCAGTCTTAAGTGTTTGGCCCGATGACTCACCCATGGCCTTATAAAAACACTAAAACTCATGCAGCTGACATTATAATTTATTTTAAGAATGGATAATTAATCAGTGCTAATTTGCTCCGCTTGTTTTCACATTCGACCAAATAGCTTCGATAGCCTGCAGCCAAATGGCCGGAGTGACATACTGCAGAAGGAGAGAGTCATTTGAGGACTGTCACGTGCGTTCTGAAGGGAGAAAAATATGGTAGAATTAAGGCTATAGAGCCAAAAAAAAGGTTTTTCAAAGTCAAATAACTGGGGTGTTGCCTGTTTTTTGCTAGTGGCTCATCCATCAAGACGTTCTGTCACCATTTTGAACGTTCATTTGGACTAGCTCACAATTTCTTTATTTGTGCAATATCATCCATGTGATCAAATCACATTTTAGAGCCAGATCAATTGGAAGCTTGTATTAGGTTCTAGATTAAAATAAGGTAACCTAAATACTTATGTTTTTCAATACAAGAAGCTACTGTGTCCTATAAAACTTCAACCAATAGACCACTATAAGCTTATCCAATTTTTTTTCTTTTTCCCCAACAAATCTACCATGAAAAAGCCAAAACCAACAACAAGTGTGTCTTTCAGTACTTTCCAGTTTGGCTTCTCTGTCTGTGACTCACTGCCCTACTCGCAATTGTACTTACTAAAGGCATACATCTTGAAAAAACTGGTCAGAAATACGCTGCTTTAGTGTTTTTTGTTTTTTTTTTAAAGGCCCAGTAATTGCTTAAAACAGTTGGGCTCTGTGTGTTTCAACAAATTGTGACTCAATCAGGAGCAAACAGTGCATTTGATAGGTATTTTTAGGTGAAATATTATGTATTTTCAGTCATGGAGTAATGCAAATTGTAGTGAATATTTACAGAAGCAATGTGGTGTAAGTGGGATTGACTGAAAATCTACTGTGCCTGTGTTTACTGTAAAATAGGAACAATGTCACCAAGTGCAAGAGTGTGAACCAGTGATGGATTGTCGATTCTTTTTGGGCAACAGTGGAAATGTGTAATTTTCATCACACAGGCAGTAAGATCAGTTTATTGTTTGTTTGATTTATTGGCACCATCCATACTCCTTTAGTAGCAAGCCTTAATGTACTAAAAAAATAAAACATGCTCATCTGCATATTTATTTATTACTCTGTTGTTCAAAACTCAAGTTGGATTGTGTTTGTTAAAGACATCATGAGTTAAACAGCCCTCCAGAGTAAAAGCTGATGGATAAACAGGAAACAATCCATCTGATAAAGGGATAAATGGGACATGCACGGTTATCATGGTTAAAGTAAAACGCACCAAAAGGAAGAGATTAGGAGCTGAGGTGACAAAAACTGAGAGGGGAGGAGAGGTATGGCACCCCGCTGCTTTAAGGGCACAATTATGCAACTTCTGGTCTTCAGCCAAGCCCTTCTAGCTCCCCATAACCACAGCAGCATTATTCCGAGGGGCACAAGAGAGGAGGAGACTGCAACGTTCACACCCCTCACACGTCTATACCTTCCAATCCCTGATCCCAAGACCCCAAATCAGCCCAAACTCTCAGCTCTCTCCCATCCTGCCTGAGCCACCGCATGCTCCCTGAACCTGTCCAGGAGTGTAGAGTTCCTCATCCCAAGCATTAAAACCACCAAACTTTTTTTATTGCATCCCATGCCTTCACTCTCATTACCCTTTGCTGTGGTACTTGAGAATCCTCATTCCATATGAAAAAACCATGAATATAAACACAATTTATTTGCTTGTTATTACTTTCGGTGGAAATCTAAGCTCAGAAAATGACAGAGTTGAAAAGTGAACGTTGGGTCGACGGAGAGCCAAGAGAGGCAGTTTGGCTCCGTGCAGTGATGTTGACTCACTGCTAAGTGAGTGTGTATTTGAGCCTGTGTGTGTGTGTGTGTGTGTGTGTGTCTGTATTCGTGTGTGTGTGTGTGTGTGTGTAAGTGTGAGAGAAAGCTAGCTAAATGTCAGACAGGCAGTTGGCAGGCCGCACGAAAACAGGCTCCTGTTTTTGAGTCGAGCTGACTCATGCCACCTTAAGCAAACAGTGAGCACAGACCAGAGCCTTGTCCTCACACACACACACACACACACACACACACTGCATGGACACACACTCGCACATACAGAATGCAACCTAACAAGTCAACATCTCACAGGTCTAAACAGCCTCTCTGGTTTCTGCTACGTCTCTGTTTGGCTTCAGTACACACAGTACTGTCTGCTTCACCAGTGACCTACTGCAGAACTGGAGCCGTGGGCTGCCAGTTGAAAAACCCAATGTGAACGCATTTACTGGGTCATCTGAAGAAAAAAAAAAGAAAGCACCCATTAAGGTAAAATCCACTAACAAAACTCCATTGTTTCCCATAGCCAGTAAAAGCAGAGAGGAGAAAGGAGTGAGTGACACATTAAAAAAAAAGACAGAATATGGAAAATCAAGTGTGAGAGAAACAGCTTTTAGACAGAATTAAATCCAGGGTTTGGTGTTTTTAGGGGAAGGTGAAGTTCAGAAACACGCCGAGATGATTGGGGGGGGGAGTCGGCCTGTGGGGACGCAGAGGAAGGGGCGCCTCGTCCGCATAAACACTTATTTCCTGTCCTTCGTCAAACAGAGCTCCGAGGACCATTGTCTGTGTATTTATGTGTGTGTGACTAAACGAAAAGAGGACACAGCTACAGCCGTGTGGGTGGATGAGATGGCAAAAATTCAAAAAGATCCGGTCCAGCTGACTTCAATGCAAGACCTACATCTCTGCGAGTGTGAAGGGAGGTGGGGGGTCAGGAGACGGGCAGCAGCATGGGTTGGGGTAATATCCCAGAGACTGTTTGGGTCATAATGCTCTCATTACTATGACAACCTCAGAGCCCATTTCCTTTCGGTGCCTGTTGCTCTTGTGTAGCTGCCCACCTGCTGTCAGACGTCCACCTCGGGGGAAAAAAAAATGCCAGCTTTCAAACACAGTCAAACCACAGCACATCACAGATCTCCATCAAAAAATGCCACAATCACAACACCGTCTGCTGAGGCGAGATCACAAAGCATGTTGTTTTTATTCATACTGTGTGTTAAAAAGAAACTTGAAATCGTCACCGTCATTTTACTTTACTGCTGCAGTTTCCTACATGCAACTTATCTAATGGCCCCCATAAGTTTCAGTTCACTGCTGGTTACAGAACACATGCTCTTAACGGGTCAGTTCAGCTAAAATTCCAAGCAATAACATATAAATCACATTTTTGGTGTCTAATCAAACAAGTAAGTCCAGATTTACTGTATCTGCCCAGGTTTAAGGATATGCCTCTGACATTTTTACCTTTAATTCAGTACAATAAAGTAACAACATCAAAGTACTGTCTTTGTTACACTGGATAATCCCTATATAGTAAGTATTTCTTTGGTAAGTATTTCTTTAGTAGAGAACAGTAGTAAAGAAATCTATGGACATTATGTTGATTATCCAGAATAACCAAGAAAAAACTGTAGCCTATTTCTGAAAGACAAATATGGAAGGACAAGGCTGTTGTATTTCAGACTTGTGGAAAGTGTAGGGCAATGACATGCAGCAAAGATCTAGGAGGCTGGGAACCGAACTGGAGACTCACTGCTTAAAGGCATGTGTGCTCATGTAGTATGAGCCCTGAGGCTGTTGGATTTTTCTTGAACTGCAATATCGGGCTCTTGGTTGGGCAGTCAGTCAATGGGTTGGTCCTCCACTTTGGTCCATACTGATATATCTTATCAGCTATTAAATATTTTGCCAAGAAATTTGATCAGATATTTTTGCTCTTAGTGGATGAAGCCTCCTTAATTCAGTTATCTCCCATAGCACTACCAGCAGGTCAAAGATTTCACTTATTCTGTACAATATTTTAACATGTTCTTAATGAATTTCCACAAATCGATGCGCCGGCATTCATGGTCCCCAGCTGATATTTTCACAGGATTTTGATCTTGGATTTTTCCCCTCCAGCACCTCCATGAGAGTGACAATTGCATTTTTGAGCATAATATTTTAGCGTGGGTTTTCACCGAGTTCTCCGGCTTCCTCCCACAGTCCAAAAACATGCTGAGGTTAACTGATTATTCTAAGTTGTCCGTAGGTGTGAATGAGAGTCTGCTTGGTTGCCTGTCTCTATGTGTGGCCCTTTGATAGACTGGTGATCTGTCCAGGGTGTCCTCTGCCTTCGCCCGAATCGGCTGGAATAGGCTCCAGCCCCCCCACAACCCTACAGAAGATTAAGCGGTGTATAGATAATGAATGGAATACTTGTGAATCTAATTCAATCAGTCCCACTCATACTTTGTTTTTGTAGTCAACAGCAAATATTTGCACTCAAAGATACTTAACTGAGATGGTAAACACTGCAAATATTACAGAGCCTCTCGAAGCCACTAGCATGACTCTAAGATCTTCTTCACTCTTTGTTGTTTAGATGTATTACTTTGATGTTGTTATAATCACAAACAGAACTCCATTTTCCTTCTTTACTTTGTGAGTCAGGAGGGATCTCAAAGATGGATATATTGTGACAAATAAATTAATACAACATTGTGAGGAGTGAGTAAGTATGTGATTCAGTTTTTCAGAATGGCCTTTGGATGTACTTTTCCCACATTGTGGATAAACATTCTGAAAATGACCGTCATTAATGAACTTTAATATTGAGAGGCTTTAAGTCTGGTTTAATGTACCACAGCGGTGCCGTTTCAACACTGCTGTGATTAAATGTATCTCAGGAACTCTTGCAACTGAGATGGTGACCGAACATCTCAACTTCAGGTTTGATGAGTCATGAGCCTCACTCCATTATCGGCCTAACGGAGGCTGGAAAGTCACCAGCAGGCTGCAGCTATCTCAATGTTCTATCTGTTTCTGTGGCAGGTGGGAATGAGGCTGTTCTCGGTTGCCGGCCCCACTCCGGTTCTCCTCGGACCGGGGCCGTTAGATAGGATGGTGTCTGCAGAGATAGGGGAAAGAGGCAGCTCTGCAGACAGCTGGTAATGATGTCCTCTCACACACTGCACCCTGTGGATAATGGCTGTGCCGAGGCCTCGGCGCCTAGAGCAAGATGAGGCAGAATAGTAGCCATAACCAAGCCCTGGGTGCAATAGTCTGAACCACCTTGTCTAGTCATCTTGCTCTGATTCTAGGCTACCATGGGTAAGTCAGTGTAGCGTGTAGCTCATTTCACACTGTGATTCTCTTTCTCCTATCTTGATCTGCTGGCTGCCAAATCGAGTTTAGAAGAACACAATTAAGTATTTTTTCCAGATGTGATGAGAAGTTAAAAAGAATTGGATAACTTTTCGATGTGCTGTTTTCAATGTCAGAAGTTCAGCTTAGCCTCAAATCCAGCTCTGAAACAATAGCATCCATTGCGCCAGAATAAATGCATCTCTTTCATCATTCTGACGGAGCCTAAAGTCTATCTGAAGGTAGCTTTTCGAAATTGCATACCTCCATTTTCTGCTCCATAACATTTTCATTTTTGTCAAATTCTCTTTCGGGAGGAAGTGGAGGGGTTGTAGGAGTCACTGCTGATAAAAAAAACTAGACCGCACTACGGCTGATAATGGCTCCACGCCTGTCAGGGTTCTCCTTATGAATTTCCTGTATGCCCTCTCCATGTGACAGTGAGGAGCAGAGCCACGGTGTCAGCTGCTTCATGGATGAGGACATCATGGAGGCCCGAGAGCCAGATAGCTCAATTACACAGCGCTGCTACTTCTGTACTACTAACAACAGATTGACTGGTCGGATGGAGATATTTAAAGGTGTCCACACACTCACACACACACACACCTTGCCCAATGCATCAACTCCTCAGTTCAGCCTGGCTGCCTCAGTGTGGTTCAGCGTGCACATGTATCTGTGTGTGTGTGTGTGTGTTTCCTCTGTTGGGCACTGCAGTGGACGGTGCTGACCTGCTAGGGAGAAGAGAGGAGGAGAAGGGGAGTGGAAAAGCCAATTAAAGGAAAGATCACTTGTGTGTCTGCTGGAGTGTCTCTGAGAGCCTCTCACGGTTAACCTTTCCTGCTGGAGAGTGAGAAAACGAGAGAGGAACGAGGGAGAGGATGGAGAGGAAAAACCTGCCGGGGAGATCAGGCGTTTCGACTTTAATGGTCCCTCAGTGTTAGAGTGAAGCTGGTTAATTTGCCTTTTCCTTTCCTGGGTGCTGCAGGGTTTAGCTTCTGTCAGGCCAGCGCTTTGCGAGGAACTTCTGCAGGAATAATAGAGGCCACATGGATGTGAGATACTGTATGTGTGAGTGTGGGGGGATGTGTGAGGGAAATGAGTGTTGATGTGATGCTGTTTTGAGATTGTTGCTTCCTATAGTAGTTGATTTGATTTTGCACTTGACCTAGCCAATCACACAGTGTTGATGTAAATGATATGAACCCCACATGAGCTGCTGGTGCCTTTCTGTGCGAGAGAAAGCAGAGGTGTTTGGTTCCTACATGCATTTGTGAATCAAACAGTGTGTGCCATGCATCGCAGCAGCTGAGGACAACACAAATTGGGGCTAAATTAATGGGTACGAGTGTGTGCATGTGTGTGTTTGAGGGCTGGGAGGTGTGGCGGGGAGGGAGAAAGGGAGGGTTGCGGCTGACAGTGTGTGGCAGCATAAATTGGGGTTAGATTAATGGGATGCAGATCTGCCTCTGTGCTCTGACCCTCATCAGGGCAGAGATGAGCTGTGTGTCTCAATTAACCTCGGCAGCACACAGAAAGCATGCATACAAACATGTACACACAGAAATCAAGATGCAGCCTGCCGACACCACACTGTCAAGCTACAGAAATCACTTCTGTCTGAGAGGAGCCTGAGAAAAACATTGCACTAAAAGACAGCTTCATAGATTGTTTAGAGGCGCCTCTTCAGCTGTGTGTTTGAGGTTGATTTAGAAGTGTAGTCACGGCAAGATGAAGCGAGGAAAGGAGGTAGCAGCAGTGGCATGCTGTCTCCTCTCCTCTCTTCTTTAATTGTATGCATGGCATGTAGATCCCTGCAGTGCAGCCAGAATGATTGCAATTAAAGGGAATCCCCTCCACCCTCTCTCCACCACTCTCTCTATCCACACATCCACACACACACACACACACACACCTTTCCTTCTCCTCCCTCTTCCATCTACATCTGCAGCTGCTGGACTGAAGTAGCACCAGGCAGACTGAAGTGGTCTTAATCAGGCTGGAGAGTCACAAATATCCTTCTCCCTCCTCCATCCCTCCTCCACGGTTTGTTGTCTTTCAATGGAACATGCCTCTTCTCCTCGACGCACAGGAGCGCATGACCTTCACGTTCTCTTTACATGTGGATGCCAGGGATAGAAGCCCCTTATAGCGCACAATATGACTCTTCCATATAGAGTATAAGTGGCAGAGTTAGTATGGGTTTTCTTCTCGACCAGTCACAATACAGGATGAGACAAGTGGCTGTGTTGGCTGTTCACGTGGCCCAATGCTGTTGTTAACATGACAGTACAAGATTGCATCCTACCTGCCTGTATTGTCATATTGTGGACAGCTGTGTGGCAACTCTGTTGAGGAGTGAAACCAAGACGGAGGTCACAAGAAAAGGCATTGCTCCTCCCGATGGCAAGAAGTAGCACTGCATGAGGGTGAAGTGTGAAAAGGTGAAAGGGAAAAATGAATGTTGAGACACATGGCGAAGCAGATTGAGCTTTGATTGAAGTTTAACGTTAATTTTGTTGGGCAATCAAGGCAAACATAATGGAAAAACAGCAAAGGAATGCATTAATGGGAGCCTTTTGGTTTATGCTGGAGGTTATATTCCTAACAGCCACTGACAGAAAGTCAGTTTGCTGATTTTTTTTAATAATAAATACATCACAGAGAAGTGGATCAAACACAAAGATGCAGATCGTGACACCTCACCGAGAGGCAGAGATGGAGTGTGTGCTGGTATTCCTCTCTGTTTCTGTGTGGCTGGCCCACTGACTGGCCCAGATGTTGGCTAATTAACACCAGTGTTAAAGACGCTCTTCATCTGGATGATTAAATAATCAAATAATTAATTCATTAAGCAGGGGCTTGCACTGCCTCTTATGATCTCTGGCACACAGCCTGCCAGGGTGGGAAGAAGAGGTTGAGGAGTGGGGCGCAGACTGCTGAGCAACAAGGAAAGGGCCAGAATGACAAGAGAGGAGCTCAGCATGTCTGACTGAAAGGTACAGTTTTTGGAGCTCAGAATGGCAGCTGTCACATCCACATGAGCATTTCAGACAAAACAGTTTGTCTGGACGCTGAGGGAAGGGAGAACCATTCCTCACAGTGTCATCTGCAGCGACAGTTCCGTGGAGTTCTTGCACTATAAAACCCCAAACGCAGACATGGGGGCCTCTGTATTTATATGTTTCATTATCTTCCAAGGCAAATGAAATTAAACACAAGTCAATTGAAATGGAAGAGAAAAAAAGAAAAAACTTCTTTGTGTGAAGAAGTGTGCTGGAGAAAGAGATCATCTCTCATTACTCAGGGAGAACATTGGCCCACGTTAACACAGTCAGAGCAGACAGATAGATGGAGCAAAGATATGAGCTGTAGCGGGCCAGCAGGGAGGAGACACGCAGAAGGATGAAGGGGTGACAAAGATGTTTTATCATGCTTATTTCTACTGGTGTGAGGTTGGTGGCATCAACTGGGGGCTGGGGCAGGGATAGGGGGGTCAGGATGGAGAGGGGTGGATGGGTGTATGGCATGCACCACCTTCAAACAAAGCCATGTACCTCACACACACACACACACACACGTCCAGGCTTCCGCAGCCCTCATTTTAAACACTCCTTTAGCCATAATCATTTTCATATAATTCACTTTCATACAATTCCTTCTCCTAATCATTATCAGGCCCACTAACGTCTTAATGACTTCATAAATTTAAGCTATAAAAAGTAATGGAGAAAGACAAATGAGATAATTAGGAATAAATCTTAGTGGAAAGCCATTTATCAAAACATGGAGAGGCCCTGAATATTCCCCACCATTAGGCTCTACTGTAATTAACACGGGCTCTCAGTTATGAAGGAAACCTGGTAGCAGAGATATTAAGATCCAAAAGCCTCACTGTTATTAAATTGACCGATGAATCTGCGACGTATAATATGATGTGGATTATTAGGATCCTTTTTAATTAAAAAGAGCGTTAAGATTTTTTTTTATATATTTAAATTTTTAACGCTTTAATGGTGGCTTGAACTCATCTCTCTGTGGTTATGGGGCAATGAGACGAAGAGAGAGAAAGAGAGAGAGAGAGAGAGCAAAGGAGAGAAAGAAAATGAAACAGAGGGAGAAAGAAAGTGAGTGAATAAGTGTGCTGAGTGTGTGTTATGTGTGTGTGCAGCGGCAGCAGTGGAGAGAAAAGTAATCTCTCACACTCGTACTTTCATATTCCCCTTTGGTGAAGACTATGTACGTACACGAGAAAAAAATGGTATTCTAATTTAGCAAACTCTTAACTGATGCATATACGGGCTAATGCATACACAGACAAGACACTATTAATTTCTATTATCTTAAAAAGTGTAAAATGTATCGTAATGGTTTGCTCTGATTAGTGAGAGTAAGAATCACATTCAGTGTTTTTTTAAATTAAAAGCTATATTTCTACTCTCTACGCTCTCGTTCACTCTCTCTTTCAAACACACACACACACACACACACACACACACACACACACACCAATGCACTATCTTCTCCTTTGTCCTCCCAGAACAGTCACTTCCATACTTTCAAAAGGATGTCATCGAAAAAGTCAGGGATTTTCCTTTTTTTATTTTTTTTCCCTTTGACCTTCAATCTGGTTGTGGTTCTTGAACAATGGATCCCTTTAAGATTCATCAGATCTCCATTGACTTTCATTTCTGTCCATTCAAAATGTACTTATTCTTTCTGTGGCTTATTATAAAATGATAATATGAATGTATTGTATTTGACAAAATAGCCGTGCATATTCAAAATCGCATTGTCCATAACACAGTTGGGATATTGTAAAACCTCCTCAGCTCGCACATGTTTTCATTTGGACGAAAATATTTTTAACATTAATTAATTATATTGCATTGAAGATAGGTATATGGCCTTGGAGCCATTATATGCAGATAAAATGACTGAATTTATTACATTTTACTTTCTCATTCTCATAGGATGCTCTGTCTTGTTGTGTGAAAGCTGCAATGAAACATAACGCTGCAGCCACTCAGGAGCAGACTGTCTCACTGGGAGATGAAGCAGGAGCCCTAGTTAGGAGGCTTCACCATATAGAATCTGTAAAATGCTATTGAGGGGAAAGTAGTCTACTGCCTTATGCAAATTATCTTCATATAAATGACATGCCAACCTCCAATCACTGACCAATTAATGACCTTCGGGGGCATCTTGTGACACATCAACGGCACTAATTTATACTTGACAGGTCCCCTGGTGCGTGCCGGCAAAGTTCGCACGTGTGTGTGTGTGTGTGTGTATGGGGTCCCCTTGTGCACCAGTTGAGCTCATTACCATGGAAACCCAGTTTGCAGATGTAAGGGTTTGTGTCACCAAAATGAGCATCCTCATCACAACATACTGCATTTGTGTTTTTTGTAAATTCCATGTGTGTGCATTAACCTGCATGTTTGATGCGTTCGTCCACCTCAGTCCATTTCCAGCAAACCTGATCGGTGCTGCTAACTGTACTGTATCAACTCCATCAGCTTCTGTTATGTCCAATCAATCATTGTAGTTAGTACATCTCTCAGTGTCTGTCTCGACTCTGTGTGTGTGTCTCTCTCTCTCATTCACTCCCTAACTGCCTTATCAGACTTCTGCACCAGCAGCTCTCATTAGAACATTAATTGAAAAAGTGTAATTAATCCTGAAAGGTGGCGGGACTGGACTCTGGCCAGAGAGAGAGAGAGAGAGGGAGAGAGAGAGGAGAGGAGAGAAGTGGACAGAGAGTTGGGTGCTTAGTGTGACCCAACACTGCCCCCTGTTGTTGCTTCACTGTGTGTCGTCTCTGAAGACTGGACAAGGCTGCTGCTGTTGCTTCCCACCTTCACCCAATGAGAACCACAACTTGTCACATTTTTTTAGATTTTCAACATTTTAACTATTGTGTAATTAAATTCCACCAACGACATTATGTTGTGAGAATTTCAAAAGCAAATTAAAACATTTTTAGTTTCTTTAATGTCATTTTTACTGAAAAACACACCAATCAATTAGGAATGATTTGTAAATATTAGGAACTCTATCTGTATGTATTTGTATAATATTTTGGATACATGCATGCTCCATAAGCCACTCCAAAGACAAATCTCCACTGTATTGCAAAGGACATTAACCTAATAGTTTGTTTGTTCTGATTTCTGGTAATTACAGTGAAGCTAGAAAAAATAAGAGCTTGTGTGTGTTGAGCAACACAATGTAATCTCAGTCATTTTGTATATTAATTTAAAGGTCTACGAAAACCTATTTGCTAAAAAAATGTATATGTTAAAACAGTTATACATATCTATATCTATCTATATTTATCTATCTTATATAAGACAGAAATACATTTTTCTTTCTAAAAACAGTATATACACTTAAGAGATTTGTGTCAAGCTCAGTAATCAGTGTTTTTTTTTTAATATTGGTGGTCAGTTTCAAATGGACTAACAGATCATTAGGATTATATGGTAAAATGAGGATGAGGAAACAGAATAAAACCAGAAATAAATGGAGAGAGGTGTCTTGTTCTGTTTTCTTCACACTCCCCCATGGACAGGAGGAGAAGGATGAGGAGCCGAAGGAGGAACAGAAGGCCTGCTCTATTATTCTAATCCTTGGTTGTGTCTGTGTGACCTTTGGAGGGATGATTGTTTCTCATTTAGGAGTGTGAGGTGTGATCTTCCCACCCGTTTGATCCCACTCACCTGACCTTTGTAAATTGGCTGTTAAGCATATCACAACTCGACCCTCATGCCTCACACATGGCCTGTTAATACACACAAGAAGAGCAGCTGCACCCTCATAAGAATTTAGGCACTTAGACTCACACATATACAGTACAGATACATGTTGGGTGCATTTATTTAGTATGATATCAGATCTGTGCTAATCCAGACTATTTCGTCTTTTGGTGTGAAAAAAAGGGAGAGGCCAGTCTGATTTCCACATATGTGGTTTTTCATCTTGTCTTTTTTAAAAATCACACACATATGTGAACATTTTCTTCCCAGATGATTTATATGCATATGTGTGCCATCGGAAAAAAAAACATAATAAAATTGTCCATTGTTCCGATCACCTTTTCTTGGCTTGGTTAATGAGTGGCAGCACTGAATGGCAGTGAGGTGATTTTTCCATCAGACTGATGAGAGGAGAATTAAAGCCCACAGCTTGGGGTCTGCAGCACCATTACAGAAGGAGGAAGGTCTGAATTCATTTGGCCTGGCCACGATTCTAATTAACAACTCAATCCCACACAGCCGAGAGAGAGAGAGGGGAGAGAGAGAGAGAGGAGAGGAGAGGAGAGGAGAGGAGAGGGGAGAGAGAGGGAGGGAGATGGAGCTCCTGCATTGTGTAGAAGCATTTCTGTGTTCTGGAGAAAACGTCACAAAAGATTGGTTCATCTTTAATCACACACTGGAACCATACTATAATTCTGCAACCTCCAGCTCTTTTTATTCCTTTTCGGATATTCCCCTCCTGTCCTGTGTGTTTGTCTCACTTTTTTTAAACAGTTAAACATCTTCTGCTTTTAGCTCCGTGCCTCCACCTCCAATCCTCCGCCTCTGCCTGAACTTATCCGGCGCTGTGTTGTCCGCTGCACAGTCTGCCGTGCGTCCTGTGGTTTCCTAAAGCTGCAGGCTTATGGGGGACATTTCCCTGGATTAAAAGGATGATTTCATTAGCCTCCACGGGTGTCAGGTTTCATTCTAGGGATTAAATCCTGCAGATTAGAGGCCAGGGCTATTCTCCAGCATGTCATTAATATCTAATAGCACAGGAAATGTAATTTGGAAAGCCTGTCTTTCTGATTACTAAGCAAATGTATGCTTTGCTCTTTAAGACCATAAATTGGGCTTTGAACACTGTCTCTGTCCGGGGTTTTAGCCCTCATCCCCAGGCAGGGCAGCGCAGACAGCCTCCCCTCACAGCCAGCTCCATGAAGGAAGGTCAAACCGTGTTCTCCAACTTTTATCTTGCCGCCAGCAGTGTTGATCAATTTCTCACTAAATTGCCACCATAAATGCTCCAAAACTCTGTAATCAGCAAGCATTACTGAAGCTGTACTAGGTCACAGCACATCTCAGTGTCTCAAGGGAGAGCTTGTTCTGAGATCTGACTTCAGCAGCAGCAGCAGCAGCAGCGGTGAGGATGCTTTCTTCTTCTCCCTTTCCCCCCTCGCAGAACATTTACAGCGCTGTCCCATCAGCCTGTGCTGGCCCGGGCCGGTCCCCACAGAGGCCCGCTCCGAGTGCTGTGTGCCTCCTGTCAGTCAGAATGCCCCTCAGCAGCCTCCCTCGCTGATGAAGTATGGACAATGGAGAACAAGGTGGGCGCAAGGGGAGCCAGCCGACTTAATGAGCCAATTTCTCAGATAATAAGATTGGTGGATATGCTAATATTTCTACCTTAAGGAGATAATTATGATGTAGAAGATAGAATATTTTATCTTAAAGCGACAGTGTTCTGGTCCCAAACCTATCTGTGATTTTTTTCCTCCCGTGGACGTTATGGGGAAGAGGGAAGGAGGGGAGGGGAGGGGAGGTTCAGAATAGTTTTCTGTGTTTGAGCTGTGGGACAGTAGAAAAACAATGCCGACAGAGCCTTGATGCTTTTAGTGTGTCGTGTGTTTTTGGGCTGAGCCTTTGATCATGCTGAGCATTTGACACAAGGAGGAGAGGCAGGGGACTTTCTGCCTTCATAAATATTTATCTCATTACTGCAGGCTAAAAATCACAGAAGAAAGGATAAAGAGATATCAATTGATCTTTATTGTTAATTGACCCAAAAGTATACTCTTAAAAACCGAACAACAAAAACATTGTTCATCCTTATTCTCCCGCTGTCCCCCTCTTCCCCTCCCTCTTGTGTCTTAGTTTCTGATACAAACTTGGTGAACTTTTTTTTTTCTTCTTTTCTCCCTTCTATCCTCGGGCTCTTGTAATAACTCGCTGGTAATTTTGTTTTTGTGTTTAACTTTCTTATCGACACAAATTCCCTATCTCAATTCCCCAAATGGAACATGCTCCGCCACCTTGATGTGTATAACTAGAGGTTAAATGATAGAATGCGTTATTGAAATGTAGGCCTGCTGATTATGGCTGCAGTTCGTGGCCTGTTCCAAATAGCCAGGGGCAGACAGGGGAGAGATAGGGCCTTGTGGGTTAACAGTTTAATAAAGGGGGAGGAAGGGAGAGAGAGAGGGATTGAGTGCTGCTAGTCTCTCCCTCAGTTTCCCTGCTCTTTCACTCATTCACACACTCTCCCTCTCTTTCTCCCTGCCCTGTGTTTTACCATTTTAATTAGGCTATAACAAGCTCAATCATGTAATTAAGAGCTCAGCTGGACCAGAAAACAAGTCAGCCATTAGCCCCGACCAGCCCAGATCACCCACAGCAGCTGCTGAGCCTGAAGTGGATAAAACACGCAGATGCCCACATATGGAAGTGTCACAGACTGGAGAAATCACTCCTGTTCTACTTCTCGAAAACTTCAACTGTTTGAAAAATGTAACACTCCACCGGCACCCGAGCAGCCTGCACAAATATTTTGACAAAAAAGTTTTGATATCAGCCAAGGTTTCCACCAGCCCTAGGTTAAACCTGCACACACAGACTTGACGGTACGCACGTACGCACACATGCATCTGTTTTTTTGTGCCAAGAAGAACCTCCGCGGTGACAGGTATCCCCCAGGTGTTTTGTTTCACAGAAACACTTTATTTTCTTTGTTCCTAAAAAAAGTGCAAAGTGACAGTGACAGCACAATGGCCTTTTTTTTACAGAACACAAACACACACACACACACACACACACACACACACACACACACACACAGAGAGAGAGAGAGAGAAAGAGAATCACGCATACAAATCTCTTTATCAGACTGATGGATGTGAGCAGCTCCCTCACCTCCTCTCACTCAGCACTGCTGCCTTTTGTGCCTCCCTCCAGTGCCAGCGATGCCTAATAGAATTCATGTATATGTAAAGACTCTTGCATCCTATTATGTACAATAAACTGCTTGCTTTATCCGTGGCAGCACCTGGTGAGTGGCACAATCTGCCAAACACACCCTTTTCCAAATCAAATTTATTTAGTTAGACCTCCATTCAAACCCACTCATGTAAGCTATCATGTTACACTCTGATCTGAATAACTACAGGCGAGAATCTAATTCATTTCATATTCACAGCACTGCCGCACCCAGCCCTCTTACAGGCCTGTATCAGTAAATTGTCAATTGTAGATGCTCTGCCACGCGACATTACAATGCAAACAAGGTTAGTTTTCAAACACCTGATTTGAATAAGCTCAACAAGGAAACATATCAGCCTGCGCTGCTTCAATGGTCTTTGTATTGCTTCCAGGAGAGGTGAGGGAGGGGAGGAACGGAGGGGAGCCGAGCGGCACGAGGAGGTGCAGGGACACTTTTTGCAGGCAGGGTGATGCCGGGCTGATAGCACTGGAGGAATGGCAGTTAATTTGAATATGGCACCTCAAGCCACAATGATTATTATCATCACCAAATCAAGGAAATAAATGAGAAGAGGGGCTCCAAAAATAGCGTTCAGAGCCTTTTGTGCATAGCAGGTAGGGCCCAGTGGGGGGGAAGGGAGAGTGTTCGCAAGCTCATTATCCAGGGCTGGGCTGAGGGAACGGAGGGATCGAGAGAGAAATTGCATTAATGTGACCATGGACACTCTTTTCATAAGCATCCACACACACATGCACACACACTCTCTCCCTGTCTGTCCATTTCCTCCTCACTGTCTCTCACTCTCACTATATGCCCTGTTTAATTTGAGTGCCAGCGGGAGGTAATTTAGCCATGCTGCTGTCACCTGCAATGAGGCCGGAGATACAGGTGGGAATGGTGACAACAGATTGAAACTAGTGATGCTTGAGACCTTTTCCTTTTCACGCTCCTCACCCCTCCCGTCCCAATCATCTTGTCACCTCTATCCTACTATATTTCTTCATGAGTGCTAATGGCGCTCTTTCAATCTCCCTTTCTTCTTTGGACAGCACACATCCTGCGACTCTCTCATGTCTTTTTTATCCTGTATCTCCCACATGCTGTCTCTCTCTCTCCATGTGTCCACCCCCTATTATCTTTGCCTCACCCGTCTCCTCTCTCAGTCCACTGTCCACTCTCCAGCTCCCGTCCAACCCGGGCGTCTCTGTCTGAGGGGTGGAGGAGACGGTGTTGGTGAGTCATCCTGGCAGTCGTTTGATTCATGCTGCTCCAGGCTCTCATCTCCCCGGAGAAATTACCAGTCATTTTAATCGGACCCATGTCTCTAATTCATTACACAGCCCCGTTCTGACACATGCGTGCACGCACACACTGAAAAACCCTCTCAGTCAGATAGCTACCTTCACATAGTCACCTCCATCTTTGGTGTCAAACGGCACTTAACATCCCTGTCAGTCACTCATATTCAGAGGAGAGCTGAAGGAGAGAATGAGAGCAGGGGAAATGGGGCGGGTGGGGGGTCGGTGGAGGTGGAGGGGTATTTAGCCTGCAACTCATTTCTCATCACTTTCCCACACCGTCTATTAGTTCTCCACTTAGTCCTCTCTTCTGTACCATCTGTTCTTATCTGTCCGCCGTCCTAAATGGGTTCCCCCTACTTCTCCTCTCAAATCCTATCAGCCCAGCCGTTCCCTCTTTTTTCTGCTCCCAAGTTTCACAATGAAGTGGATGCAGGTCTGTTGGCACCGGGAAGTTGAAGGTAATGCTCGGAAGTCAAAAGTGTAATAATCTGGGGACAGCAGGTTGTGACTTTGTGGCTCCATTTTCTCCACCAGTGCCACCATATGTACATTTGCAGGCGCAACTTTTTTTCTTGTAACACAGTGGACATTTTGACTGTCGGACACATTTGTTCAAGTTACATACTTTTAAAGAACTTCTTTGTTTTTGGAAAAATGAATTAGATTTACAGAAAGTTCTCCAGCATATGGATTTAAACCGCTATGGCCTAAAATGTTGAGGATAATTAGCGCAAGTGCACTGTGACAAATGTTCCTGTAAAATTACAGTACAGTTCTGGCAGCTATGTTCCTCAGTATTTTTGCTGTATTCTTACAGTGTTATTATTGTAGAATTTTCAATATTATCTTGTATTTAGATAGTTTTGCATCTGTAATCAACAATAACTGTAACTGTATTTGCCTGGAAATGACATTTTCTTCTTTTAAAACACATAAACTGTAAATTTCAGACATATACCATAAAAAACTGTCTTTAATATTTAGAATCCAGAGTTAGGATCTGTCAACTCTGTTCAACTTTTAAAAATGTACATAGCACTTAAACATCCAAAGCAATAAAAAAATAAAGGATACATTTGCATTTTTATGGGTTCTGGTAATGTATTTAAAGGTGGCAACGTATGACAAGTCTTTTAAATAAGTTGTAGAAACAAAAAAAAAAACTCGCACATTTAACTTAATATAAAAAGAAAAAACTGTTTTTTAAAAATGGCCTATTTCAGGGCATCAGTGTAAAGTTACCCATAATATTTTGAGCTGCTGACATGAAGTTATTACACTAAATAGTGGTTTCTAAACTTTATGTTCAAGTCCGACAAGGAATTTTGACAGTGGCCTGCTGTTCACAGTCATTCTTGTTTTCTAAAAAAGGTGAGATTTTACAGTATTTAACACTATTTTGGAAAAAACCGTACACTTGTACTTGTGTTAGAATTTGGCTGTGTGTTTACATTAACAGTAAATCACTAACTACAATAACTGTCATTTTAAGGCTGCAACATACAAATATTTTCCCTTTTCTCATAATTATCAATATTTTAGCCATTAATGCATTTAACACAGTTATTAAATTAGGTGGCAGAGCAGGTTTTCCATTAATTGTAAGGGTGGCTGTTCAATCCTCGGCCTCTTTAGATGCTGCAGTGTCTTTGAGAAAGACACTAACCCCAAGTTGCTTCCCACAGTCGACGTGCACGTTACATGTCAGCTCTGCCACCACTGGTGTGTGAGTGAGACAGACTGTAAAGCGTTTGCAGAACCAAGGTTAAAAGGAGCTCTTTAAGTGCCATTTGCCATTTGTCTTTTCTCACTGCCTTAATTTTTTACTGAAAAAAGGCCTTTAAAACATAATTACCATTGTGTGACAAGTGATATTTTTCCCTTTAGTTGTGAGATGCAAATACTGTGTATTTTTCCAGCCAGTAGAGCTGTTTAGGTGATTTCACCCAAAATGGCACAGTGTGAGGCTGGCGCTGTGTAAAATTGTTCTCATAGGTCGGTATAATTGAAGCTTTCTGCAAGGACATGACGTCTGTATCACCAAAATGCAGATTACATTCAGAGCCTCTTTTCTGTTGGTTGCCAGGTTCGCCTTTGTGTACCTGTTTCAATGGCCTGACTGCGTTCAGCCTGTACATTGTCAAGGATTTTTTGAGCTTTTTGTCCACTTGTGTGATAGGGTGGTAATGTGGGGGGTGTATTTTGGGGGCTAAATAACTATTCAAATTACTGTATTACACTTTCTTTCCAATAGATACATTTTTCTATTTTTTTTCACACAGAACATAGCTGGATCCTTCATTGTCCTGATGGTCCTTGGTGTTTTTGATAAATGTTGGGGGTGTTAAGTCACTGAGTCACACGAGTCCTACTAAAATGTCTCTTCTCTCTGTGCTCCTGCTTTGAGAAAAAAAATAAATGTAGTTAAAATATTTACTGGAACATCTTAATAGAAATTGATTGTTGTGTAACTCTGATTCCATTTGAACATTGGGGCCTTTTTTAGGGGTTGATTTTCATTTAGTTCAACGCGTGTGTGAGGCAATATTTCCTTAAAATGTTGTATAATTATTAAATGGTGCTATTGCAGCTTCTTCATATCCCAATAAATTGAAAGGACCTATATTTTCAAATCACATTTTCAGCTAAAATACAATGAAAATAACACTTTAAACCTTTACTGTAAATCAAGTAAATACACACAAAAAATGGGATAGGACTGTTTTGTTTTACTTTGTCAACCTGTTAGCATCACAGGTCTCTGGGTCATAACTCATTTATCTTGTATAAATCACATAAATAAATCACCCTGGAGAAAAATCTACATCCTCTATATGGTAAGTCAGAGGAGCTCACAAAGGGCAGGGAGATCTGCATGAAGAGACAAGGACAAGGTCACACTGCAGCTGCACTGACAACAAAAACCAATTAAAACAAACCAACACAACACAGTCACAAGCACAAGCACACACACACACACACACACACACACACACACACACACACACACACACACACACACACAGGCGCTGAACAGCAGGGTTCAATCCAGAGTGAAAATACTCAGCTCTTGACGCTTTCCCTCTAATTACAGGGTCTTGTGAATAAAAAAGTAAACTTTAGTGGCCACTTGCAGGTCATCATCATCACTCCTACACACACACTGTGTATGTTATGTAATGCTTGTTTACTGGAGGGGCCAGAGGTAAGCAGCCGTGACAGCGGAAAGGCCAGACTGGCAGTCTGCTGATGGGAGGTGAGTGAAGGGGAGGGTGAGAGGAGAAGAGGCCACCGTGTTAAAGCTGACTGGGACAACAGGAGAGGCTTCTCCTGGCTTTAATTGGCTCTTTACATGGAGGAGAGGTTCACGGTGTGTCAGTCGTCCATACCCATCCTCTCCTCTGCTCATCTCCCCTCTTCCCTTCCTTACCCCCCCCGCCCCCATTTTTCAGAAGAAAGCGGTGATGGGTCACTGATCAGGATTAATGGCTATGTCTTTTTGATTCTTCCCTTCGTTCTTTTCTAACATCTCCCTTATTCTACTGTGGAAGGAAATGAAAGAAAAACCACGTGGTTAGCTGCAAGAACTGATCATTTTAATCATTTTATTTGAGCACAATATATAAAAATGAAACAAACACCTCTTTTAAGTTCCCTCCTCCCCAACCTCTCCTCTTTTAAAAAAAAGATTTCTGAAAGCAAGCCAAGGTGTACAGCTGACAGCAGGCTCTACTGATTAAGTCTTTTCATTGGTTAATTAGCCCCTACAGCAGTTGCACACAGGCGAGGCAAACAAGGACTGACTCACCGAACGATCAAAGACACAAGCTGTCAGGAGGCTCAAACACTCCCTGTACCTGTGGGACAGTCACACCGAGACACACTCACACGGTCGTACCTGTGGGACGGTCTCTCTCTTGCTGTCTCACGCACACACACACAGACACACACTCACTCATCACGTATGGTACCTGTGGGAGATTCCCCAGCGTCTCTTATTCCTGAGCTGCAGCGCCGCACATACACACCGGGACACATTTTAAAAGAACACACACTCTGAGACACTCTGAGATATTGGCACGTATGGGTGCGTGCATGCACACACTCACACACACACACACACACACATACACACACATGCACAAACGCACAAAACTCACTTTCTCTAAACACTTAATCAGCACCGAAAAGAGGGCATGAGGAACAGAGTAAGCATTTTGTTATCCTACAGTGTCTCCTCAAGAGAATATAGATTTTTTAAAGATAGGTTACACTGTTGTGGGTGAGTTATCTCAAATTGGGCGATAAAGGCAGATTTACAGCTTGATATAAGAAAAAAAAAAGTCTGCTCTGCCTAAATCAAAAGGAGGCATCCTGGTTTAGGGCAGCTGCCATCAAAGAAAGAAAGAAAGAAAGTCCCCTCATGTACACATGCATTACAGCACAGCAAGACAAGACAGTAAAGTTTTTGGGGTTTTTTTAAATTCCAATTCTTGAGGAGAATTTTTTCCTTTTTATCAACAGAGATAGAGTGAAACCAGGGGTAGACAGAGAAGAGTGACATGCAGCAAATGGCATTCAGCTGGACTCGAACTCATGACCGCTGCTCGGAGCTGGAGCCCATGTGGTATCGCCTAACTCAGTGAGCTAAACAGCAGCCCAAGATAGTAAAGTTTTAAACATTTCTTGTAGTAAGATAGAGCATTTGCTTCCTGAGTTATTTTACTTTTAGTTAAATAATTATGAGTAAAGGATAATGGGATAAAGACTAAAGTAAAACTGCACATTTAGAATGATACAGTGATATTTCATTTGGAATTTTGCTAAAAAGCAAAGATGTTGATCTGCCAAGTTGAGATTTTTTGCATTTTTGGTTGACAGCTTTTTAGTTCGTCAAAATTTTTAACATCAAGAGAAATATAATTGTTCACTGGTTAAGAGTCTCGTGAGAAGAAAGATCCATTTTACAGAACAAACACCACCAAACAATGGCCAGACAAATGCACAAATGCAAATTAGTCTAGAACTTCTCACTTCATTTTCAATTTCCAAGGGTCTCTATATGTGGGGGCAAACCAGAGCTAGACAGATCAGTCAGCAAAACATGTGACATAGCTCTGAAGTACAGAAATGCAGAGGCTTCTCTGTATTGTATCAAATCAGATAAAATGGTTGTGATTGGCCCGGTGGAGGCAACAAATCTGTTTGAAATGAAGTGGAGCCAGAAACATTCTGCCAGAGAAAATGAAACATGAACTCCCAGCAGCTATTTAGCTCAACACTGAAACTAAAAGCACATTGTTGGTAGCTGAGCAGGTGGTTATGTGAGGGACACTGCATTGCTTTTGAAAATATAATGTGTTCCCTGGTAGGGGTGGGAATTACGGGGTTACCTCACGATACGATACACGATACATGTCTCATGATACCAATACTATCATGATACAGCGATACTATGATAATCGATACATGTCTCACGATACCTGTAACTGAGAAGTATAAACTGCCTGTAAAAAGGCTAGGTTTAATGTTTTCATTAAACAGACACCACATGTAAACATCACTTGAATCAGAGGTTTTCCTTTTTTGTCACTCTTTTGATGGTTTCATATGAACACACAGAAATACTAGTATAACAGAACAGTGGGGGCAGCAATGAACCCCGATACACTCCACAGTCATGGTGCTAGCATTACAAAACTCCCATACTGCATTGCAGCACACAGTTTAGTCTTTGCGATTGGCTCTACGATCTACATTTATTTACTGCAATTTGATGTCACTTTCACAGGATTTAACACAATTTTGGATGAACCACTGAACAGAAACTGCCTATAGTCTTGCCATAGGACTCTTTCACAAACACACTGACTGTAACTTATCAATGTATACATGTGCCATCAGATAATGCAGGCGGCCCTCGGGGACGAGAAAAAAAGCTTTGCTTCAAACATTGTATTAACGTCTGTAGGGCTGGGACTGAATATCTGAATATCTGAATAATCAGTCGTGGTGTTATCCGGATAATTATTTTGAGATCCGAATACTCGTGCACACACATCCCGAACCGTCACCACTGTGGTCGCAGACACCGCAGCCTCACCTTTACTCTACTGTCATGAAGCATTGGTATATCTCAGTCACTTACTGTTTTAATAAACAAAGCAACAAAGTTTTAGTGTACATCACTAACCTCCCACACGAGCCGAGCTAACCCTAACCCTGGGCCAGGAATTCAGGATCGTGGCATTGCAGGTGGGTTTGCATGTTGGTGGTGTTGCCTGTGTACTTTACTCTTGCGAGGCAGTTCTTGCATATGGCAAAGTGTTTGTTGAGCTTGCTTGCGTCTCTTACGGTAGCGTAGCTGCCTGCCATTATACCGGTACAAACTCTTCTTCGGCCGATTCATTTCTGCTCAGGTTTTCCTCATTTATGTGATGAATGCCACCATGTGGAGTCATCAAGTAGTGACGCTGGGGAAATGGCAGCTGGCAGGGTATCTGGAGGGTTTAGAGCGCTTTATTATATTAATTAAAGTATCAGTATTTGCCACTAGCGTACCGATACTCATATCACACGAGGAGGGATGACGATATATCACTGTATCGATTTGTCCCATCCCTATTACCTGGTGAGCCTTAAAGGTGCTGGTTGGTGAAGTTTGTTCCTATTTGGCAAAGCCAGAGCAGCTACTTTCAGTACAAAGTTAAGGAGAAAACTAAACCTTTATCAGTATAAGCCTAAAACATGACACTCTTTTTTGCTCCTATTTCGGGTATAACTTGTTTGCATTTATTTATGCATTTAAACATAATAAATATATGTAAGCACATATATGAATATCTTCTTTTAGCTTGGGGGATAAATTTCTAGATGACACACAGTAGTGCTTTGCAGTCTCATGTGCAGTGACTGAAGCGGTTTAGCTTAAATTACTTTTAAGTTCGAAGTCAACTGAGAGGTAAATCTTGCTGCTCAAAGTTTGCTCTTCTATAGCTTATGAGGAAAAAAATTGTGATTCTTATTGTGGGCTTCTTTTAGCTTTACATTTGTCTGATATTTTTCTCCTAAAATTCACCAGGAGATAGAGGTGAGAAAGGAGGAGAACAATTTTAAAGGAGATAATTCCCAACTTTAACTAATGGCTCCATTTTTCTCAATTGAGCTACATGTGAGCTATATATGCATATGTATATATACACATATATACTTTTATTTATATAAAATAGGCTTGACAAAATATTAGGAAGACCTCTCAATATAATTCACTACAGTAGTTGTATTATATTTGTATAAAATAAAGCTCATATAAAGCTCATATGTAGCTCAATTGAGAAAAAATGGAGCCAATAGTGGAAATTGGGAATCATCTCCTTTAAATCTCAAATATGAGTCTTGTTGCTAATTGTTCTCCTCCCTTCTCACATATATCTCCTGGTGAATTTTAGGAGAAAAGTATCAGACAAAACTGAAGCTAAAATAAGCCTGCAATCACAATTTTGACTCCCAAGCTATAGAAGAGCAAACTTTGAGCGGTAAGATTTTCCCCTGGGGAACCCCACAAAGGATCAATGTTTTTATTACACCAACCCGTCCTGTGTTAACACAGTGAAAAAGGGTTCTTCAAAGTAAACACACCAAAGAAAACAAACACCACAAAATAGAGCAAGAAACAAAAAACAAACAAACAAACGAAAAAAACAACAATCCAGTCCACTTAATTGATCACAGCTCATAATGCAACAAAAAAGTCCAGTGTGGATTTTCTTTTTTTTTTTTTTTTTTTTAAATTGTAATCATCTCTCAGCCCAACTCAAAACGATCCACTCCGGATTTTCCCAATGATCCAACGACTCAAACAAAATAAGGAAGTTACTCAAAGTTCGCTCATCCAAATGAAAGAATATAACTCACGGTTTCCTCGGGGATGTACGGATTCTGTGATTCCTGTGATCCTCCGCGAGAAACCGGCTGCTGGCAACAATGTGGAACAAACAAGCACGGATAACTTTTTTCAAGATGCCTGTTGGGCAGACGCAGACTGCTGCTTTGCTGACTTCCGCGTCACGCTCACCTGAGGAGTCTGATATCCGGAAGTAGTGCGTATCATTTTGTCACTGCTTTTTTTTTTAACCTGCTTTGTGGCCTTATTTATAACCAACCTGGTTGTTTTGACCTGTTGAAATAACTTTAAAGGACTTATTCAACTCACATTATGCAGTTTTACATCTGGCAAATAGTAAGTGCAGCCCCAGCATTATGACTAAAATTTCTGATTTCTTTCCATTCTTCCATTTTGGAGACAATAGGATACAGGGTACTTGCGAAAGGGATCATTTCTTCATTTTCAATACAAAATGCATCCAGAAATCATGTTAATTGCAGTCTTAAAATGAAATAATACACAACATTGCCTAAAAATAGGAAAAACTACTATAGCATTGCCTACAACATGTCTTAAATGTAAGGCTTGATTACACTATGTACTGTGAAAACACTACAGTTTCACAAAAGATACTGGTTTTGCTATGACCACAATAAAAAATGCATATTTGAACATAATGACTGTTTGATTCGGATAAAAGCAGCTGTATACTTACATAAAACTGCACAAAAAAGCTTTAAAATGAAGCACAATCAGTTTTTGGCAGATGATCACTTTTTGGCACACGGCTGCGGCACCAAAAACTGATTTTAGTCCACAAAAGCAATTATCCTCATGTCTCTGCATAATTTCACCTCCTCTGTGTTCTACATAAACCAGTTCAGTATTTTTTAACCAGTTTAACCCTTTACCTACTGAGGCTCAAAATGGCGATTTGTACATATTTTGTTATTATGGCTCTAAAATGGTTAGGAAATGTCCTAAGTCTAAGAGCTTTGGTTCCTTTTCCAAGGAGTACTTGAACTTGACTTTTCAACATCTGGTTAATGATTATTGGACATTATATGGAATTGTAGACAATTTAAATAGCTTTAAAGGACCAGTTCAACTCATTTAATGCCATTTTTCACTTGCCAAAAAATGACTGTAGCACCTACACTGTGACTAAAATGTTGGCAATGCATCAACACAACTTGTTTTCATTCATTATTTTCATTGTCTGTTAATCTGTTGATTATGTCCTGTATCAGTTTATTAGTTCTTTGGTTTGTAAAATCTCAGAAAATGGTGAAAAATATGGATCAGAGTTTCTGAAAG
Organism: Dascyllus trimaculatus; assembly: GCA_024666655.1. NCBI lineage: Eukaryota > Metazoa > Chordata > Actinopteri > Pomacentridae > Dascyllus > Dascyllus trimaculatus. The sequence continues at coordinate 19,570,955 of CM045450.1, forward strand.
GTCAAGATGACGTCCTCATGCCACTTGTTTTGTCCACGACCCAAAGAGATTCAGTTTATTGTCATAAAGACATAAAGAAACTAAGGAATATTCAAATTTAAAACCCGTAATAAGAAAATTATTCAGACCAATTAATCAATTATCAGAAAGTTGATGACAAATTTATTCATTGCATCTCTCATATAATCCTAAACGTCAGGCCTGATTCGAGCTCCAAACATTTCTTTGGTCACAGCTATTTAGCTTCAAGAAATGTTAAAATGTTTCACAAAGACAAACCTTTGCTGTCACCTTTGCTGTGCATTTATGTGTGTTTGCATGTTATGACTGTTTGATCCACATACTAGCAGCTGTAGATTTATATAAACTGAGTGGTAATCAATAGAGGATCACTTTTTTGCACAACATCGGCCTTGTGAGCGCAGGGAAAAACTGGGGGCTACGTGACAGGTTGAAACTGCCGGTGGGGTGTGGAGGTGAGTGGACAAAATCACTATTTCCTTTTCTCAATATTAAGTATAATATATTTTGGCAATTGCCACATGATTCACAAATAAAAACTAACAAACAAAATTTGGTGATGTCTCTCCTTAACAAGAGCTTAGCAAGCACATGTATGTAATGTGTGTTCAATGTGTACAGCATAGACAACATTTTATTTGTACTGTAAATGAAGTGTGTAATAGTAATCATTGAAGAAGCTATTACTTCATAATGCCTTTGTCATTATATGGTGGTGAGAACAGCTGATAAGCAACTAACCCCAAACGGCATAAAGCATAAGAGCTGTTACTGGTTATCAGCTCAGCAGTTAAACAGTGGACAGGAACACCAACAGTCAACACCCTGAACTGTTTCTTCAATAGATCCGATGTGCAGCCTCACACTGACCACACTGATCTGCAGCCATCCATCAACAATGATACGTCCAGTCGACTGATCATCTCTCCTGGACAGGCAAAGTAAACTCTGCTAGTACCGATGGCATCAACCAAAACTCAAGGCTTCTGCACCCCAACTGTGTGTCATGCACTTTTTTTTAACCTTGTCTGGAGATGGTCTCTGTGTCCTAAAGAAAGCCTGCCTGTCTCCTGTACTGACCAAGGCTCATCCCAGTGCCACCAGTGACTACAGACCAGTAGCTTTGACCTCACACTCATGTCGTCTTGAAACCTTTAGACTGATCCTGGATTCCCTCCATTCAGTTCATTGGACCCCTTCCAGTTCCCCAACCAATCAGTGCAGGAGGTGATGACATCTGTCTCCTTTACACCTAAAAATCTGTATTCTCTGTAATTCTGCCTTATTCCAATTAAGGACTGTATGGCTTCTAATTTCCTACAGCTGAACACAGATAAGTCCTGGTTTTTGGTCCGAGACATATTTCTTATAGCAGCATCACTCTCCACCTTGGACCAAGATTCCAATTCAATCCTGCTCTCTTCAAATCAGAATTACTGTAAGGGTCAAACTAAAGGGCCCCAAAAACGTGGTTCAAAAAGCTTTTAAAAGCTGACTTGTACAGACAGGCGTTGGTGTAACTTTTCATGTCTTTACTAATGTTCCATTGTTGCTTTTAAATGTTTTGTATATTTTGATGTTCTGTAAAGCTTGACTGGAGCGTGGACTTACCCAACCAGTTTTCTTCAGCATGTGCATCTTCCAAACTGGGTGTCAGACTCTGTGGCGAACAGCACTAAAGAACCCCAGAGTTACCCACACACTTCAGCCTTCAGGTACAACTCAGAGACCTGCCACCTGCTGAAGTTCTCCATTGATACTGCAGTTGTTCAAAGCATCGGGAGGAAGATGGGTTAGAATACCAGATGGGGTTGGACAGTTTTGTGGACTGAACCATCTGCAGCTCAACATCACCACTGCAGAAGAGCTGACGGTGGACTTAAGGAAGGTTGGTTCCTCAGTGTAGTGAGGCACCATGCTGCTAATATTTAATGAGTCTGTGATGGCTATTTTCTGTGCTGTGGTCTTCTGGGGCAAAAGCCTGAATCAAGACCAGGTCAGTCCAGTAGGAAGAGCTGGACAATCTGCATAGTTGAAGATGTTAAAACTTCTCTGTCTTATGGACAATGTCTCCCATCCTCTGCACAATATTCGGGTTCACCACAACAATTATAGACAAAGATGACTAAATGCTGAATGTCACTCGAGGTCCTTCCTTTCCTCTACTTTCTGCAAAATTTTATTTTATCTTTTTTTTAAAAAATTTAATCAATTTTTATTTTTTTACTTAGTCTTACAACTTCTATTATCACAAGCAATTTTTAGAAAACTGCTTCCCCGCGGGGATTATTAAAGTTTTCCTGAATTCTCACCAGGCCACAGTGACATTTGTTCCTTAAGTGCATTCTGTTTTTGAAATTAATTTCTGCCAGTTAACCTACGTTGTATACGCGACTACAGACCAGTAGCTGAGCTAGTAGCCGGCCCACAGCTCTAAAGAACAATAATGGTTCTAATTCCAATAAAGAGAAAATCCAAGGTCACACTGTGAACTTCCTCCCCATCAGAGGACCACAAAGACTGGCTGGGAGAGTGCATAATATCCTCACAGCTATTTTTACCCTCAAATTAAAATCTATGACATGTTGAAATGACTGCAGTGTGCAAGAGGGGTATTCAAAGCAGACACTAATGACGCTTATTAATGGCGTGAATGAAGTCTTGACAGGTCGTGTGTCATTCTGCAGGCAATGCTCCACTGGCATAATGGCTAATGTAAGTGGGGATAATTATATATATTATACCCTGTCTTATGGTATTTTGGCAGGAGTATGAGGAGCCAGGCAGTTAGAGAGGAGAGTGAAAGCGCTTGCTCTTTTTGAGACAAGAGATGTGCACGCGTGTGTTTTTGTGTGCACACACGCAAGTATGTGTTCACCCCCATCTTCAGCGGTGGTGGTCTAGGGAATGAATAATAGTAAGACAACAGCACCAAACAGTGGCTGAACGAGACGCCTGCATAAAGAGGCAGGCATCAGATAAGCAACATTCACAACAAGATCTGCGGTTAAATGTTTTGTTCCAGGCAAACAATGTGATGTTCACAGTCGCTGCACACTGTGTGTTTGAGAGTGTGGAATGAATTAAATAGAAAAAACATAGAGAGATAAATGGCTTTCTTTGACAGAACAAATGTACTGCACATTGGGAACGTGATTAAGTATGTACGTGTGTATGATATATTGTGGTTTGCTTGCCTTGTCGAAGGCAGGGAGACCATTAAATCCATGTTCGAGGCCCCAAGCTGTGAGGAAGAGCCTCATAGATCAGAGGAGAGAATTAGGCAAGAGGAAAAAAACTGAGCCATGGGTACGAATGGCAGCACCATAGTTTAAAAGTAAATAAAACAGAACAGGACAGTAGGAATTGTCAGTTTTCTAACTATGATTGAAAAAAAAAGAAAAAATAAACACCTTATTAGTAATTGGGCCTTTGAACATAGGTGTGGATCAGGAGAGAAAATAAAAGAAGGAAAAGGCCAAACAATTAAAATTAGTTTCAATTATTTGCAGTCTGGCATGATGAGAGGATAAAGTTGAACATCTATATGTCAAATCGTGGGTGCACCTGCTGATTCGCAGTCAGTCTTGGTTGCAGTGGAGGGCTCGGAGCAGTGGATGTCTGTGGAGTGTCAGGGACAGCTGTGAGGGGCTGGCGGGGAGCTGCTGAGAGGGGGGGGCTGGCTGAGTGGATCTTAGTGGATCTCTCCTCTCTGTGATGTTGGCAGGAAGAGAGTTGGCTAATTGGAGGCCCGGCGGTAAAAGCTGTTCATTAATGCCACTGCCTCTTGGTCCCCCTGCTCAAACACCTTGCCTCATTTATCTCCGTATTTACCCACTCCCCCTCCAATCCCAACACAGGACCTCGGAACACAGCGGAAGGTTCAACTTGGAACAAGGGGGAAAAGGGAAGGGAGGAAGAGGGGAAAAAGAGGCGGGGAGGTGGAGAAAGAGAGGGAGCGAGAGAGAGAGAAAGGGTAACTTATGCTCAGTGGGAATTAACAAAGCACTTAGTAATTAAATCTAAATTGACATTCTGGTAATTAGCCTCTTGATTAGGAGCAATAACACAATTAGCCAACCAGTCTTTGCTAATTGTTAATTAGTATAAGCAAAGTTATTGTGTGTGTGGCAGAGGGAGGCATGTAAAAGAACAAATGTTAATCTGTCTCTCTTTCAACAGCCGCGTCCCCTTTCTTTTTTCTTGCTGCCTCTCTATTGAGCTAGCAGGCAGGTTCATTGCCTTTCTCTTCAGCAAGGCTGCATTCAGAGGCAGCAGTCAGTAATTAGCTAAAAGTCTTATCGAGGATATCATCAGAGAAACGGGCTGAGCCGGCTTTGCTGGCACATCTCCATGTCTCTCTACCTTCGCTGAGACATTCCTCTTCTCTGCCGGCGCTCTGCAAGGTGTCATACGGGGGTATTTGTTCTGAATAAAGATGTGATGTGGATTAAATACAATCATAAAAGGGGAAAAGAAGCCACGGTGCTGGAGATGAATCTTAAGAAGATGTAATTCATCTAAAAGGTTTTAGTTTATGAGGCAGAGGAATAGAACACCTCATTAAAGCTGGAGAGAAGAGAGAGGACACAGGGAAATAGATGAATGGACAATAAAGATGTTCCACGAAGTGGAATTTACATTGGCCACAGGTGAAACATGGGTTATTTTCAATTAACATGGACTTAACAGCACAATGTATTTCATTTACTCTTGCACAAACCAAAAGTAAGTGAGGGGCTACCCCGGACACTTCTGTAAGACAGACACAAGCTAAGAATCTCCTCTTTGCCGTGAGTTCCACCGCTCCACTCATCCGTTCACATGTAAACACAGCAGTTACACTCCAGCAGTAAACATGGATGCATCGCTAATCTTCTGTAACTCAGCCAAATGGTCGATGCACTGAAGATACACACTGGTATCAGCAGCTCCACATTCATTCACATCCGCAAACTGTGTGTGTGTGTGTGTGTGTGTGTGTGTGTGTGTGTGTGTGTGTGTGTGTGTGTGTGTGTGTGTGTGTGTGTGAACATGTGGATAGGAACATGGACCCAGCTCCAGATTAGCTGGTCTCCCAACACAAATATTTGGCAGCAGGATGAGCTGTCTCAGGACGCACCGGAACATGAAATTAACCAGGAAAGGTGGAGGTGCCAGCAGAGCTAAAAACCACCCCACTGGGAGGAGAGGTGTACTGGGAGAAACGAGGTGGAGGGGAAGTTCTGGTCGCTGCCCGAAACTCGGCTGCAGGCCAAGACAGAGAAAAACGAACAGTGGAGGAAGGAAGATGCTAGAAAAAAGTTAGCTCCGCTTGCAGTAAATTTATACATTTATATTTCTTGTAATGAAATTTGGAGATAAAAAATGCAAAAAGCGAGCGCGTTAGTGGCTTCACAAGTGTGTGTGAGTGTGTGTGTAGGTGTTGCCGGGTCTGTCTTGCCAGGATTCCTGCTGTGTCCCACCCACTGTGGCTCTAATTGGATCCTTATTACCAGGCCGGCCTCCATCCCAAGAATGATGGATTCATACCACGCAGAATTCCATTAATCATTCCTTATTCACAGTCCACTCCGAGAAGAGGGCAAATTCATTTCTTGGCGTGCCGAGCGGCCACTATAATGAATATTCATGAAAGGAAATTTGGGGTCAGGCCTAATAAGGGAGGTAATTTGTAATTTGCGCTGTTCCCACTCGGGTCTTGTTCGGCAGGTTAACCTATAGAACGTAGAGAACAGACAGCAGCAGCACCGACACACTGGAACCCACACTTAAACACGCTGTATTTTTTACTCCAAACCTGCCAGAAGGAGTCGTCTACATATTCAGTCTCAGTTTTTAAACATTAGCCTTATATTAACAATATTACGAGGAATTTATGCTGGACGACAACCCAAAAAAAGCATCATAAGGGGTGTGCCTCTTGTGGTTTTGGCTGTATTTGTTCTTCCAAAAAAACTTCACACACACACACACACGAGCTAAATTTGCTGATGTGTCCAAAAAATATGTCTTGTCTGACCCGTAAAGGATACGAGGCTGCACTAACCAAACAGAAGATTTTCAATCCAGCAAAAAAAAATCCTATTTAGTCAAGATGCCTACTATTGCTGCTGGAGCCCTACAGCTGGAGTAAAACAAAGAATGAAAAATGGCCTTAATTTTTGCAAAATGGCGGGTCCTCTCAGTCCGACCAAATAAGCCCTGTCGACTGTTGAACACTTTGAGAGAAAATCCCTTTTAAATAAAACAGCTGCTTTAAGAGGAAAAATAACAAGCTCCTTCGCTCTGCTTTCACATCCCAGTACTTCACCCCCAAAAGCATTTTTTTTTACTACTCCTTCTGAAATTATGCCCACCTGGCATCACTTAAAGTCACTTAATTAATAATTTATCAATACATTTGAAGTGATTAAAATTCATGACCAGAAAGTGTTTTTAAAATAGTGCCCTTGTACCCTCAGGGTGTCCAATCAGTGCACTGCATTCGTTAGATCAGGAAGGAATAATTAATTGTACCTGAATGTTTAGTGGGGTCAGGCAGTGGGGGCAGGATGCCTACGGTTGTATGTGTGTGTGTGTGTGTGTGTGTGTGTGTGTACATGTGTGCGGTAGGGTAGTGTTAGTCGCAAGCACTTGCTGACTTTGAACCACAACACCTCAGTCTGCAAACACCCAGACTCACTTTATTTCACATGTATTTGTCCTGTTTAGGCTACATACACAGATACACACACACACACACACACTCCTCCTTGGAACATCCCATAATTCTCTCTGTCACCCAGTCATCACCTTCTTGTCGTCACTGCTCTTCCTCTTTGTATCCATCATCAGCCTCTGTTAGAATGGGGAACAACCATTAAGTAACCATGATTTAGACTTGATGTCAGAGACCTGTCACTCACACTGACACACACACACACACACACACACACACACAACGACAGACAAGCTTGACGTGATTAACAGCCGTGAGCCTTCCTATCAGGTCAGCACGAGGGTTAGCACATGCACAGGGGAGACACATACTACTGTACAAGTACATAAAAAAACATATTTACACTGCACACACACACTTACACAGATTTGATAAGCAGATTTACTACTTTAAAATCTTGAGACACTGATGCTTTATTTGAGTAGTTAAATTTTGTGCAGTTTTATGCACATTTTCATTTCGGAGGCAAATACTACTGTACTTTGCACTTCACTGCATTTACCTTAACGACGCGTTTAATTAGCAACTTTTACACGCGGAATATATCAACATCTTAAAAATATAAGATGCAATTACAGTAAATCAGTCAGGCAACTCTAATTTGCATTGCTCTTTTCTTTTTTTTACAGTTTTAGTCCGTTTAAAGTGAGAATAATGGAGAGAAATGCACACTAAACACAGAAATAAAAACACTGATGAAAGGTTTCGGATAATATACACCCAGTAGTGTGTGTTTCATGTTATAGCACCACCTTCTTGACCTATAACCTTAAAATGCTGCTTACAGGTTAACGCATCAATAATTTAGCACTCAGGAGGGCATCACTCTACATAATGAACACGTTCACTTGTGATAGTTGAATATATTGTGCAGCTTATATTTTCAAGAATTTTACCTGTCATTGTGGGTTTTTAGGTTTGCTTTTTAAAAAGAAAACAATGTGCACAATTAAAGACACCGTTGTAAAGATGCAGACTGGGTACAGAGGATCTGCTTTCAGAGACATTTCAACTTTTAAGCCACGCTGAGCTCAACACTGGAGCGACCAGAGGAGGGCAGAGGGGCGACAGAAAAGCGCCTCTGCAAAGAAAGACAAGTGCCATTGAAGGTCTAAATAAGGAGCGCGGCGTGTCTCGCTGTGGAGGTGAGCAGACCGGCCTGTGTTTCTCCGTCCTCTCATGTATAATACATCCCTCTCCGTTTCACCCCAAGGTTCAGAAGCCCAGGGCCCCAGAGACCAACACAGTCTTTTAAAGATATGTGCTCACTTAATCACTGAAGAAAAGGGCCCCTAGAGCTAGTCTAATATTATAATTAATTAATTCAACCAAAAAGGGGTATTAAATTTCCTCCCTCTCAGGATATCAGCTGAATACATTGACCTTTGTGGAAATCGCCCTCTAATTCGAATCAGGTTTTCGAGCCGTTTACAGACTAAACTTGTTTCTTTTTCTTCTCTTCCCATCTTTTGCTTCTCTTTGTCTGCAGGAGTTTTCGTGTGCTGGAATGAAGCTTCGTGCGAGTGTAACTTTGTCCATATTGTGCCTCCACTTTGTGTGTTCCCAGATTCGTGTTATGTGTGCGCGGCTGTGTGAGTAAAAAAAAAAAAGTGCATGCGAGTGTGAGTGATCCCTAGTTTTATCTCCCTGCTGTAACACAGAAAAGAACAGAAACTTTTCTTATTACCGGAGAGAGTGGTAGAATAGCAGGCAGCTAAGTCTCTGTCTATCTCCGTCTCTCTCTCAGCGGTGTAGCTGACTCCCCAGTGTACTCCGGGTCTTCAGTAACTCTGACTGAAGTTCAGAAGGGTTAGGTAGTATACTCAGGAGGAAGGGGGGAGACAAGAGGAGGAAGAGGAGGGGGGGTTAAGTAGGATTGGAACAGTGGCAGTTTTAAAACAGAACTTTAAATCTCCACCTACGGAAGAGAGAGGGGAGGACAATGGCGTCATGTGGCGTGCCGTTATCTTCAGGTCTCTGAAAGGCGGGAGACGGGAGGATGAGAATAAAAAGAAGCTTGAAGAAGGGCATACATGTGATAAAAGCTGTAGGCTGTATAATCTACGTTGCTTTTCAGGGAGGTATGGAGAAAAAAAAGTCAAATCTTTTGCAACCTTCAGATTGTAAGTTCACGGAAACAGCCTCACAACAACGCCAAAGGAGAAGAGGATTTGCGAGGATGGATGGATGAATGGATGAGTGGATGGGTTGTCAGATAGAGAAACAAACACGGCGGGCAAAAGAACAAATAGATCTCAGGAGCTTAGGATAGAATGAATCCTGCGCGTCAGACCATTAGCTACATCTTCATGTTTTTTTTTTTTTTTTGGTCGTCAAGGACAATATTGTTGTCCATCATTTGAGATCCCACTCAAGACAAATTAGGAGTCTGAGATCCTTCGATGGAGATATGTTGGAGGAGTTATCACTTTCATGGTCACTCCATCAACTGCTGGGGAAGAGGATGGAGTGGTTAACCTTCAAAATGTGTCAAATTCGGTGTCAGACACATTATTTATCTTAATAATGATAAGCTTAATTTAGCAGCTCTTCCATCAGCCCACAAAACCGAAAGATGTTAAAATATTTGTGTTCCGCCTTTGATCATTCAAACAGCTGAACAACAGTTTGCCTATTATGTTCCCAGGCAGCCTTCTGGTGGAATTTAGAGACGGCACCGCGTCTTAATTTTACAAAGGTTGCGCCAGATGTTCTTTCTGTCAGCGGATGACATTCACTGCAATTCCAAACAACATATTCATTTTCAGTGCCGAGAAGTGTCAGTCAGGCCCTGTTTGTCTTCTGCTTTGCCTGAACTGAGCTGTGGACCACTCACTCCCCCTACTGGCCACGTAGGAGGAAGAAAAAAACACTCTTTTTATATCATCTGGGGAGAAATTACTGTAAGAACCCACGATACATGGACTTAATTTTGGTACAAAATTGAATTTCATCAATAAAGAAGCAATGCTGAGCTGAATTCTAATTTATTTTTTATGAAGTTCGGAGGAAGAAAAAAAACTTTCATACTTTCACAAAATGTCTTTTTTTTATTTCCAAAAGACCTAGAAGTCAAGACTCACCTGCTTCTTCATGGATTGGGTTTTTTACACTTTAAACTGAACTTGCTACAGCAGATTCGCATGCAGTCCATGACTCTCGTCTCACATGTATGCACGCACACGAACCATCATTACCACGGCTATGTACTCGCTCTCTGCAGGGTGCACAAAGCAAATCTTCATACAAGTTACTCTTCATCCACCGCAGCACGAGCAAAAGTTAGAACGCCTGAGAAAGAACACAGCCCACCTCCTCCCTGTCCCCCCAACCACCCAGTTCTCACCTCTCCTGCAGCTCATCTCTTCACCTCCACACACATGAAAAGGCTGATCCGTCCACGCCACTGTTAATAGCGGGGACATTATTCATCTCTCCAGCCAATTTGAGCTCCTTTTCTTTCAGGAATAGAGGCACGAGGGGTTGAGAGGAGTCAGCGAAGAGTATTAAATATGTAGAGGAAGATGGACAAAGGAGCGGCGGAATAAAGGAGGGCAGGAGAAGTGGGAATGAAGAAGGACGGGAGGTGCATGGCGACAGTGTCGAAACCAAGTTAGTTAGGGAGAGTGTGTGCTGAGAAGAGAAGCGAAGGATGGCGGGTGGCTTTGTTTGATGGTAGCTTGTAAGCTCTCAGTTTTCGCCATTCAGAGGGAGGCCACTATAGGAACCCATGAAAAGACACATTTTGTGTATGCGACCAAAGATTGAGAAATAAGTAGACATCAAGAGTTTCAGAGGTGCCCCGAAAACTTTAGGACAAGCTGCAGTGGGATTGAATTATAGACCTCGAATCAATGTTGTGTCATCGTGCCATCTTCATTAGAGGCTTTTTGATAGTGGGCCATCACGTCCTACAGTGGTGTCTATGCCTACAAAAGCGATAAAAAGTGTCTCCAATCTCCATCCACGTGTTAAAAGCCAGTATTTTCGGTGTGAGCTGCAGTCTGCCTGTCAGGGGGAGAATGTACGGTGAGTGGCCCGGGCAGGGGAGATCATAAAGAAGACTGTGATTGAGGGTATCTTAATGGAGGAGGACGGATCAATAAGTAATATCAGCAGGTTTTAATTCCAGGCAACACACATAAACCTTTACCAACTTCGCAATGTCACTCAGTGTTCATAAAAGTTTTCTCCACATCGCCTTGGACAAAAAGACATAAATCCATCAAAAAGTCGTCTCAGTTTTATAGCCCTCCCTCCCTCCTGTCTTCCTTCCCTCCTCTCGCACCCCATCCGCCTCCCCCTCATCTCCATTTTGATGTCTGTCTATTAGCAGAGGGTGAGGCCTTTCCTGCTCTCCCATCCAGGGGCTAAATTAGCTCAATCAGCCCCCTTTCACCTCTCTTCCGCGGGCTTCAAGCTGAGTGACACACTGCTCCCCTGGGACGTAGGGAGGACTCGTGCGCACACACCGAGCCCAGCAGCCACGAGAAAACTATGGAGGGAGGAAGGGAAGGCGGGGACGTGTGAGAAGTTGGGGTGAGGAGGAGAAAAAAAGGATGAAAAGGAGGATTGGATGAAGGAGAGGATGAAGCTTCATTTTTTGCCCCAATCCAGTAGACTCAGCCCTGAATGGAGCTTCTTGTTCATCATTTGCTGGACGTGTTAAAAAAAAAATCTCGGTGATTATTTAACTTTTCTCCTCTTCCTCATCTCTCCGTGGGGTAAGGTGATGCTCAAGGTGCTCTGCCAAACCAACTACTTCAGTGAAGGCCCGTCCATCAGAAAGAAGAGGTGATGAGTATTTCTCATTGCATCCCCTCCACCCCCACCCCCCACCCCCTCCCAGCGCTCCATGCCAGGGCTAAACTCTGCCTTCCTGTGCCAACATCTCTTAAATTGCACCTTCATGTTTGATTTGTCTCGACCCTTCGCCTCTCTCCCTCTCACTAAACAGCAAGTATCTGTGGAAGTGCAAGGCAGGCATTTCTGTGGCAGTAATAGCAGTGTGTGTATGTGTGCTGGGAGAAGGGGGGGTGGATGGGCGAAAAGGTGGTGATCGGAGTGAGCCATAAGATCTACTCTTTGCAGCTCTACAGGGATTTATTAGACCGGGAAGTACATTAGCATCATAAAGACCCAGGAGAATGGGCCTGTGGATGGGCTGCAGACGCCATCTCCACACTTTAACATGCTCTGCGGCATCACTGAGTGTATGTGAGTGTGTATATGTGTGTGCGTGTGTAAGGAATAAGATTACCCCGATTTAACTTAAGAAAGGCTGTTAAATGGTTTATGGATCATCCTGTAGCAGCCCCGGACTAATACATCAGGAGATGATGGAAAGAGATGCAAAAGAGGAGAAAAGAGGCCAACAAAAGGAGGAAGCAAGTGAAATACGGAGGCCGCCGCCTCAGAAAGCAGATTTCATTTGTCGAAACCTTTCGTGGTTAGGGTGTGCACCATGATAGCTGCCCTGCAATGCTGGACAGTAATGAACATTTTTAAAAAAAAATTATTTTACAAGGACAAAACAATGCAATCAGTATTCCCAACAGCTGGTGTTTTGTTCTGCAAAAAAAATGCTGTGCAATACTAAAATCTGCTTGCCTTTCGTGAACAAGCAAAAACTAAATTGGTTACTTAAGTAGTATTTTAAAAGGTTAATCGCACAGCAGCTAAGTCCTTTCTGTGTCTGCTGTGACGGTAATATCACAGGAGAGAGGTGAAGGAGGCACGGGGATATGTTTGTGTAGTGTAGATCTCTGGTGCTCCCTGGTGGACATGCAGTGTCATTTAGTGACAGTCTCTAAACTGTCTTACACCTATTTCCACACAAATAATGAAGACCGACATTTAAACATAGAAAATGTCATTCACTATATTCGGCGTCTTATGCATAAAGAAATCCTTTAATGTTCTGTCTATAATTAAAATAACCATATTTTTTCATTCAGTTGGCAGTTTTTTATAGTTTTATTTGCAGTTGGTTTACTTCTAAAATGCAACTGAGCTATACGTCATGGTGCAATAAGCTTTTTTCCCACTTAGGAGGAGACTGCATTAACTTGCAGTCATTTAAATGTATGACTATCACTAAATTTAAAATATAAATGCAATGATAAATGATAGACATGTCTTTTGCAAGACATATGAATAGTGCTTGGAATGATATTTTGTGCCTTATATGATTTTTAAAATAAATTTATTCAAATCCATGTTAATAAATTACCCGATAAACTACATTTGGAATATTTTTAAACTGCACGTACTCCTTCGTTAAAAAAGAATAAGCTGTAAATATACAATTATTGTTTAAAAGGATAACTACGAATCACAAGATGACTCTTGTTAATACAAAAGTGCACTCCTTGCTTCAATCTTTCACATCACACTTATGTAAGTTGCATATTGAACCACGACTGGAGGATTGAAACTATTTGCAATCTCACAAAATCCTCTTTTAGTTGCATCAAACTGAGAAAAACTTTCCTCCCTCAGCAGATAAATCAGAAAGAAAACTCTGTTGTCAAACTCTCTCTCAAATTCTTTACTGCAAATGCCAAACTTTTAAGTGAGGCCACAATAAACAAAAGTCATTTTGAAGTGGAGGGATCCTTTAATCTTCTTTAGACTAAATTTTTGTCCTTCAGTGGAAAATGAAACACCATAATCTGGCTCGAGTAAAAAAATATTTTTGAAACATGCATATTTCCACGACACATGTGGCCCATACTTGCCTAACCCCAACCCTTACTCTAACTTTTTTCTTAACTCTAAAACATCTTAGCCTTAAAATGTAAAGATTTACATTATGGGGACTTGCTTTTAGTCCCCGTTCAGCAATCAAGTCACCATAATGTGGCTGTGTTAATAAATTTAAGTCCCCACAACATGAGCAATACCCGCCACACAGATTTCTCAAGTCATATCTATTAAAGGAGAACCAAAACAACCAAAACAAAACACAAAAAAACACCAAAAGTCAGTGAATGGATTCTGGTAAAACATTTTATATCTTCAGTAAAATCAGAACCACTTTTCCCTGTGTGGTTTGCTCTGCAGAGCGCCCTCTAGTGGAAGACCAGAGGAGGTCTGAGAACTCTTTGGAGTGTTGGCTTGGTGACAGTACAAACTGTGGCTGACAGAGAAAAAGGCACAACTCTGGACAACGACAAGCACAGAGTCAGTGGTACAACACCAGGACAATCACAAATCCCTGGCTCAGAGTTTATGTGAAGTCAGTCGTCTTCCAGTCTCCATGGAAACCAAAGTCAGGGAAGGAAGGAGGCAGGCAGGGTAAAAAAAATGTACTTCAGTCTGACCAGAACCACTGGTAAACCTTACATTCATCAAATGAGCAATTTGATTTCAGTCAAATCATAGAATCTATGTCTGGCTCCAAAATTCAAAGTTACAACAGAGAGAAAAATAAAATCCCAATCATATAAAAATGGCATCATAAATGTACATAATCTTTTAATCTCTCCAAAATCAGCTGAAATCTGGAAGTTCAGAAATGGTTCCCCACTCCTTCTCCAGTGAAACATTAATGGCTTATAAATGCCTTTACAGTGTACTTCCTGAAAATGGCTCTGAGAAGAAAGGGTAGTTTGGAATATAATTGAAACAGAACTAAAACAACAAATACAAATAAAAACATTTAAGTGGCTTTGTGTCATAAAACATCTGAAACAAATCTTATTCCATAATTCTTCCATGTACAAATTCAAAACAATAATATAGTTTCCAGTGCTTTTGGAGATAAAATAAACAACAAACTATATAATGAAGAAAACAAACACTTCTTTTTAATCAAAAAATCACCATCAAAGTTTTCTTCTACCTTTTATCAGTTCTGATCAAAAAGCTATATCAACTCAAAGCCAAGTCCCAGGTCTACCAGAGCAGAGATACAGCGCAGGTCTATTACAACCTGCTCCAGCCATCGCTGTGACAAAAGGACTAAAGAATTAAATTTAGGTGACAGCTGGAACAGCAGACCGGAGCTTTACCTCTGTGGCTGGCAGCTTCACTCGACTCAAGAGCAAAGAGGCCGAGGCTGTTAACATGCTGATTTAAAAAACAGCCTCAAGGCAAACTGCACTTTATGCACGTGTGTGAGGGCAATAATGTGTGATAGGGCTTCAGTGTTTGTCTGTTTATGAACAGAGTATGAACGCATGCAAGTGTTTCCTAATGCTGTGCTCTTACAGTGAAAACTACGCCATGGCTGCCATTAGCCAGAACACCCAGTGTCTTTCTTTTTTCCAGTATCAAACCCCGTCACCCTATCTTTCCTTCACCTCTAGTACAAAGCCCTCAATGTCACTTAGTGTGAGAACAAATTAACCGTTTATCTCCCGCACTAACAAAGGTATGGCTGATAGAGAAGCAAACTCTAAAGCATTTACAGGCGTAATTGAATGTGATATTAAATCTAAGCCTGTGACCTCCAACCTATAAAGACATGCCTTTGAAGAGGAGCAGAGCTGCAAAAATCAAAAGGCATGCACAGATAGGGGTTACGGCCCTGACAGAGTTCAGGTTGACATCTGCTTCTATTTAAAAATGATCCTGCTTGTGTATTCTGTTACAGTACCTGAGTATTTTGACACCTCACAGAATTGGATGGCACACTGATTTTTTTGAAGAACATCCAAGGTTTTTTTTACTACCTTCTCTCCAAAGTCAACAGAATTTACAGTGTCTTTGACTAAAGATCGTGGTGGTCAAATGTTCAAAGTGTAGATAATGGGGGACGACACTGTGTGCATGTGTATGTGCATTTAGATCACTTCAGCTAGAAGCAAGTAAATGCAATACTGTACATGTAAAGGGCTTTTTTAGGATTATCTTGCTCCTACAACAAATAGTCCACCATCGGAGTTATTAAATGTCTCCGAAGATGTGGACACCTAAAGAATACACTTTAGCTCAGCAGGCTGACACAGGTCTCTGCGAAACAGATATTACTTCAGTAAAAAGCAAACTGTGGATAACAGGCTGAGGAAAAGAACAATGTGACTGGACTGCATCCCTTCGAGATAAATTATGCATGCAGAGCCATAAAGCTATTTCCATTTTATTCACTATCATTCATTCAATCATTTATGGTTACTAAAAGAGGTTGATGTAAGGGGCAAATAACTTGTCCTCTATCGAGTGAGACAATGCGCTCGGTTGTCCTTGTATCTGATAACGTCAATCTAATTAACTGCTGGTTTTGTCCCTTGTTCCAATTATGATTCAGGACCACCTTTATGGAAACAAGGCCAAGTGTGCTATATAAGTCCTGACCTGACAGTGTCAGTTTACACCTTGCTCAGTCTGCAGGGAAAGTTTCAAGCTGCTCAGTTTAACTCACATGAAACTGTGTGTGTGCACAAATGTTTACAGCATGTTTTGTGTGAGTGCTGGCGACCTTCTCCTGTTTGTGTCATTAAAGGAAAGTAATTGTACCTCAAATGAGTGTCTCTTCATGCTGTATGTTAAAATTGTGTATATTCTGTATATGCTGTGTGTTCAGTAAGTGATGCCAGGTCTAGTGGATGATTCCTTTTTGTGCATGTGCAGTACATATGTTGTGTTGTGTCCTGCCAGTGTACCGTTGCTTTTTATGCCGCTTTGCATTCAATGCTGCATTTTTACTGCAACCTCTCTGAATCCCCATGCATTTGAGGGAGTGTATTTGTGTACACGTGTCTACAGTATGTCTCCATCCTCAATGCTGAAGCTGGATCTGCGGCTGGAGTCAACAGAAGCTTCGGGGGACATTGCAGAGAGCAGAGGGTCTCCTCCCATAGGGGACAAAGGCTCGTCCATCATCAGGAAGCCCAGCTCGCCTCTCCTCCCCTGGACATCCAGTCCGCCCAGGTCACCCAGCCCCGACATGCCGTCTGAGAATCCGGGTATCCCATCGCACAAGTCCAGCGACTGGGCAAAGTCAAAGGGCTGGGAGCTGCCCACCGCTGGGTACTGGATGGGCTGCTGGGGCTGGAGGTGTTGTGGGGGCATTGGCAGCTGTCTGAGTTGTTGCTGGGCCTGACCCTGAGGGTGGAGGTGGGTTTGGGGGAGATAGTGGTGCTGCTGGGCCTGGGGCTGAGCCTGGTTATGGTGTAGGTGCTGCTGCTGCTGCTGGTGGTGGTGAACTTGTGCCTGTTGGTGAGAAAGGTTCTCCTCTGGGCTGGTCTCTTGCTTTATATAAGAAGCCATCATGTCAGTCTGGTTCATTCCAGATGGAGAGGTGTTGGGCAGACCATGCAGACGAGCCTGCATCTCCAATTCCTGTATGCAGTCGGCAGAGAACAACGTGATCAAAATCATTGTATTTTCTGTGTCCCTGCATATTTGTTTGTGGGCTTGTATTACCTGGATGCGTAGCATCAACTGTTTGTTGGCCATCTCCATTCTTTTGAAGTTGTTCTCTACCTCTCTGGTCCTCTGTACATCCTTCTGCATGCGTTTTATGTAGTCTACAGACGCCCGCAATATGGTGCCTTTGTTCCAGCGCACATCACTATAGACACATTAAAGTAAACACAGGTCATTTACATACATAGGCAACTGGCAGTAGCTAGTTTTACACATATATTGTATTCACATGAACAACACAGAGAAAGTAAAATGAACTTACAGGTCATTGGTTTTGGGGATCATGGTGCCCAGCTCTTTGATGCGATCATTAATGTTGAACCTCCTCCTCCTTTCAACTATTGCAGAGGAAAGAAGAGACAAAGGAAAGCGGACACAGAAAAAAATAAGGACAATAGTACTGTACAAAAGAATCAAAGACATGAAAAAATAAAAAGAACTTGTGCAAGACAAATAGTGGTCGTTGGAATTAAAACTCATTTTTCTACAATTGGCACAAACAGTGAAAGTGACCTAGGAAGGGTAAAATTCTACAGCTGATGAGTTGGCAGACTAGTGACTATAGCGAAAGCACAAATCAGCGAATATTGGAAACATACAATAAAGGAAGAAAAGGGACAAACACTTAAGCACAGACACACACTCACACTCACACACTGTCACAGGCAATTACGCTTGTGCCAGGACAGCAGAAATTACCAGGTTAACCATCCACCCACTAGTTGCACTATGTCAGCTAAATGAGCACAAGGCTGTATAAAACTGTTTTTGCACAAGACAGATTATGGTGTTTGTGTGCATGTGCGTGTCGTGCTTGCAAATCTTTCTAAAGGCGGGACAGTATTGGGGTGAGAACATAAAAAGGGGTGGCATAAAAGGACTTACTCAGATTGTGGTTGTCTTTCTTCTGTCTCTCTTTGGCCAGCGCACGGGCTTCTGTGTCTTTGCAATAACAAAAAGTGATTAACTAATGGCTGAGAAAGAGCCTTGTTAGAGAGACAGTTTGTCAGGAGTGTCAAGAAATGCTACAACATTAATTACAGGCCACAGTGGAAGCAAATATTTTAGAATCATTAAGTGAGAAGCCTGTAACATTTTAACAGTTTGACCGAGTTTAGATAGTCTGTGCTGTCAAAACATGGCCACAAATGTCAAAAGTTTTGCACCTGACAGTTCTCGCTTGATGGTCAGGTTGGCAGGACAGGAGTTACTGGTCATAGCAATGGCTGGGGCCTTCATCCCAGGGCCTGAATATACGTCCAGGTGACTGCTTGAAAGGGGGAGCTGGGGAGAAAGCACACATAAAGTCACGCATGCAAACAACAAATATGCACATTTAGAAAACCAACAATTTACAGGTTAAAGCTACATTAATCAACTGGAAAGAAAATCATCAAATTATGTCAGTTCTGCAGCTCACAGAGATGCTTTACTTATAAAAATTAAAACTTAATCCAGCGTATTAACATCATCCAAACTAAAAGTAATGACGAGTCAAACTCAGGTCAAAATTTCTCTCTGCTTCTGAGTCACCCCTTTATAGCTTCATACACCTTGGAAGGTGCCTTTATGAAGCCACCGTTCATGTTTAGAGTATTGTAAAGAGCAGATAGTAGGAGATAATGCAATAATATCACACCTGAGAATGGCCTGCCAAGCACACAGCAATGATTGACTATCACCCCATCTATCTTATCTCCCTTTATGGCTCGATTCTCCAGCTCCTGAACTTATATTTGTGAAGTGTTCTCCAAACTCTTGCACTTTAGACGTTGCATAACGATAGCGATTTAGTTTTGTAGGGACTCCTAAAAAGACGTGATTTCCTTTTAATTGTGTAGTTTAATGCGTGTGATGGACTTTTCTATGCCTTGTATGCAACCGTGTCATGCTCCCTGCAGCAAGGGCAAATATGACGCTGTTAATGAGGCCTGACAGATAAAGAACTCAAAGGGAAAGATATCTTAATCTTCTTGCTACTGTGTGAGCAGCAAGATCAAACACATTCTCACACTTAAATATACACACAGGAATCTGCAGGTTAAACACCTGCATGTAAGGTACACACAATTCAATAAGTTCAACATTCTATTCAAAAGAATAAGTAAATCTTGAGTAAGGAGAAATTTATATCAGTTTCATTTGGGGGGGAAATCAGCAGAGAATGAGCTCTTCCTTCAATTTTGGTACACTATGTTGTTAGTGAAGCTGAATGTTCAGTTGTAAAAGTGCAGAATCTTAAACTGGCTTGTTAACTTACAATAAATCACAATGAAATTTATGGTAACAATAACTTTGGTTTTACAGACAACATTCTCAAATACTTGACCTTTCATTAATAGGAAAAGATTCAAACTGTTTCTAGGGTTAATACTGAAAACAAATCTGTGCAAAAAAAACAAACCTGACAGAATGCCTCTCCTCGTCATCATTATGGGAAGATTTGTGGTTGTGATATAAAACTCACACTTTCTAATAAGCTCAGATTCCCACTCTCCTCCAAGCTTCTGCACTGACCACATCCTGACTGGGACACCCACCTCCGTGCCCCAGTCCAGTAAGAATCTATTTAATTCAATTTAACAACCAAGTGTGACTGGGACTCAGTGTGGCTCAGTGTAACCATCCATGTAAGCAGGCACACAAACACACACTTAAGAGTCGAACTGTTCACTTGTGCCTGGTATTCAGTGGTGTTCCCGGCTCTTACTAAACTTTGGGATTCCAGGAATTCCATGGAGTTTGCTGCTTTAATCCCCATCAGGATTAGCAGATGAGTTTCACTCACTGTTCTGACAGTTGGGAGTAAAGCTGGAATTTTTGCAGCACTGTTCACATATTGATGTGCGCTTTGAGTTTCTCTCTCAGTTCATTGTGAGGCTGATCAATGTGTGCCACCTAACCTAATCAATCAATGCGATGGAAACACAAGCATGTACACATACTTGAAATGATTAACCAATCAACAACACAGAGCGGTATCAGATAAAGCTAGAGGAGGCTTTGTGGGTTTCCCACAAACAAACAGCAGTGGAATAAGGCAGAAAACCAGACAATGTGTCTGAGCCTAGCTAGTAGTAGTTAGTAGTAGCTAAGATCTGCCAATATTAATACTCCAACTGCGTGAAGCAGCCCTGCAAGATGATGAACTTCAATGTGCAAGTCTTGATTCTTGTCCTACAGAAACACTCGTCACATGCTAACACAAAGACAGCCTTAAGAATGAAAATGTCCGCCCCCCACTGCTCCAGCCATGGCTCTTCTTATAATTAGGAACCTGAGGTTCAGCGTTAGAGCTGCTGCATCCGTCTGAACTGTGGATCAAATCGCTAATACACAGTGTGAGAACGAAGAGCGATGGACAAATCTCCTCACTCCGAACCAAAGCTGACATTACAGTCTGATAAACAAAAGCACTTCATTGTCTTACCAGCTGAATCTGTTCTCCTTCAATTACTTCCACAATGGCATATGTCTTATTCATTTCCTTCATCCTCTACTCCTTCCCTTACAAGGCCGAGGTGCTGTCTTCTTCTGTATTTGGCACAAGCAGTACATGCAGCTGTCTCTGGCACTGCCACCCCTGTCCTGGGAGAATGACCTCAGCAGCACTGCTCCTGTCTTTCTTCTACCTCCGCTCGCCACCAAACAGGAGTGAACTTTCCCCTAACTGGACTTTCAGCCTGTTTTCCCCTTGCATAAATTGCCCTCATCCCCCCTTCCCTCCTCCCTTCCTTTCCTCCCCCCTCTTCTTCTCCACCTCCCTCTCTCCAAATGTCTTGTAAACAAGTTGAACTCTAACTGCTGGCAGTTTAATTGTTAATTTTCTGAGTTTGTTCCCTGAAACACAAAGCCCTGTACAGTCTTCAACTGACATGTCGTCTCCATGATTTTTAACGAAGTCCAACATGGTTTGTGGATGGAATGTTTAGTGTTTAAGTCAATTATATATGGTTTAAAGTGTGTGTGACTTTGTGTATATGGCTACACAAAGACAAGCAATTGCTTACTGTCAGAACATGCAGGAACAAAAAGTAAAGAATAGCTGCACGAACATCATCACAACACATAATAACAGTTGAGAAAATTGAGAAAATTGACAGTAATTAAGAGCACAGAAAGAGAGACTATATAGACTATGAAGGGGGATTACAGGAACTACTATAAGCCAAAGTCTGAGTACTGATGACTTGGCATATCCAGCCCGATGATTCATTTCTGGTAGACTGGGTCCAAAATAAACCCTGAAGTGGGTAAAAGTTTCAGACAACTACAACAAACAGATAGGTCTAGTGTGGCACTCTAAAGGCAATGTATTCAAGGTATACGACCACATATGATCATAGCATGTTGTTTTTCAATTCAAATGAATTTTAAGAATTTATTCCATGAAAAAAGTCTATCATCATAAAAACAGTGAAAAGAAAAAGTTTGTTTTAATGATTCATTTTGTGTATTACAGAGTCCTAAACATATTTAAATCAAATCCACTTTTTGTAATATCAAAAATAAAATAAATGACTCTGAAATTAGGATTTCACTCAACAACACTTTTTTTTTTATTGCATGTTGTTTTTGTTCAACAGAAAAAATAAGTTACCACAATGCATCAATGTCTTGTCAAGCCAACTATATTTTCACAGCCCCAAATCACCACTGACAAATTTGCCTTGAAGCTTTACAATCTAATCTGACTGTTTATGATTTGTTTTTTACTGAGTTATCATTTATCCCATGTAGAAGTTGTTTAGATAAATAAATATGTTCATTTGCCCTGTCTATTCCTGAGATTTAAAGGTTATGACTTTAAGCACAAGACAGATTAATTGGCTAATAATTATTTTCCTGACATTCTAGGATGGTGTCCAAATAAACAAGAGCAAATTTACATTTTAAGCAGATATGTTTTTGCTCCACTGTGATCCTGAGATCAGATTAGAAAAATGCTCCTTTCAACGTTTTCTTGCACCACTTTTGGTTATAATCTAACCTCAAATATGTAACTGAAAAAGCAGTCAATTGGATGCAAAGTGCATTAGTCATAAAGAAAGACCTTGAAAGTGAAGGATTCCTTATTCTATTATTGTCAGGCTGCTTTACTTACTGTGTTTGGCATCTGGACTGGGTCAATGTATGCTTGAATATCATCATAATTGGACTGCATACTGATGATGTCATCAATAACCTCATCCATCTGTTAAGAAAAACAGCATTACTTGAACAAAACAGCAGAGTTACTTTAATGAGTGTAACAGATTTAAAGACCTAATATATCTAACCTTGAGAGCACATAAATCACATTTGAATGTTGAGCAGACACTACACTGAAAACACTGTCACTCCTCCTGCATTCGTGAAAAAACCAGTGTGTAGGATTTAGTGGCAAGGTTGCAGATCATGACCAACTAAATTCCCCTCCCTTTACAAGCATGTAGGGGAAACTACAGTGGCAGCGACTTCAACAAAAACATGGAATGCCCTCTCTAGAGCCAGTGCTTGTTTTGCCCTTTCTGAATTATTGTAGAAACATGGCGGTGGAACATCACGGGCTCCAAGAAAGACGACCCTGTAGTTTCCCTGTATTCCCTGCAGTGATAGGTGATTGAATGTGCACTAATGAAAACACAGTTATAACTACTCTACTGACGTTCTACTAATATATCCCCCTAAACCTGTAACATGCTAGAAACCTAGGATTCCAGGTGAACTTCCCTGCAGGTGCATGGCTCACTCAGGGAAAGACTTTAATTAAGACTTCTACCTCTTTAAGGATTACTGTCTCTCAAAGAGACAAAGAGAAGAGATGGTCAAAGTCTTCTAGGTTCAAAGGCCCTTACATTCTGCTGTTGCTCTGTCACTTGTTAAGCTGTAATTACTGTTGCAAAGCCATTATGAGGCATTTAAATTCCACTGATTGCCCGTTTCAGTTATTGCCGGTTAGTCAACACAGCCATCCACACACTAACTGTACACAACACATTAACACCAGTGGATTCACAAATGCTGCTGCAGCCTACCAAGGACCAATTAAATCATTATGATGCTTTCATAAAATGTGGAGATAATGTCACTTTGATGGTAATATTTAACCCTCATAATTTTATACAGGGGTATAATTAAGTCATATTTCAGGGATATTTGTTCAATCTGGTTCTTTTAAATTGTACTTTATAACATGACCAAGAAGTAATGATTATGGGTTTATGTTCATGGCGCTCTCTGCCCACACTTGTTGGCATGTACCTCGTTCTCGTGGCTGGAGCCGATGTTGAGCATGGCCATGGGACTGTTGGGGGCACTGTTTCCGGACATGAGCTGCTCGGTGCGCATGTGAGGGGAGTGAAGAGGTGGGGGCGCAGATTGTGAACCCCCTGTAGGTCCCATGTTTGTGGGAGGAGAAGGCGGAACCAGCCCTGCTACTGCATGGACCGTCTAGGGAAAGAGATGGCGGTGACAGGGTTAATGAATGATAGAGTAGGGATATAGTGCACATAAATTACTTCAACACTGTGTACATTGTCCATACCCAGTGGTTCAGACCATTTTTTGACCACATAAGGGGGACCAACACAATATTAGGCAGGTGGTCACAATGTTATGTCTGATTGGTGCATACTTGTTGATCTAATGAGTGACAGGCAGGTATAAACAGATAAACAGTACAGACTCAATCAGGCTGATACCTGTTTGGTGGCAAAAGTGGTTGACAGGTATTCTTTCACTTGTTGCCTCCGAGACTGACGGATGTGGTAGTCTGTAGGATTCTCAAGGTGCGTCTGTACCTGTAATAGTGAGAGACAGCAAAAGAATGTGATCAATTCTTACTCCATAAGTATTCTTCCCTTTGGTAAATTTGATTATTGATTCTGTTAAATTCTTTTTCACAATTTTTTAGTGGTACTGTGTAAAGGCACAATCTATAACAAAGCAAGTGAAAGCTGCTTCCACTCTCAGATTTTTAAATACAATGACAATTACAGTCTAATAATCTACCATTTCTAATGTCAAACATTGTAGATTTTTATACTGTATGTCTGACAAAAACAAATATTATATTTAAATTCAAATCAAAATCTAATCTGAATACATTACGACAGAGAATGGGTGAATAGAATCTCTAAATAAAAGCAAAAAATACATGTTATGAATATGACCATAGAATATTTGATCTCCAAGCCAGACTATCATATACTGTGAAAAGATTTCAGATTTCAATCAATTATTTTTAAGGCTAGATTTTGCCTTGGGTAAAAGGCACTCTTAAATTAGCTTAAAGGGATGCAGCCATAAATGTAAACAATCAAAAACAGCATGTTTTTATGTGGTCATATCTGCATTTTAGCTGCAAATATTAGATTCTGCAAGTGAGTCCACAAACAAGACACACACACAAGGATTTGAGTGCTTTTTCCTATCTGCCACAGCTAGTAGTTCTACTGGGTGTCTAAAAAACACAATAAATTTGCAAAGTGCAAGGTGCATTCCAAAGAAAATCCCTTATGTAGGAAAACAGTCAAAACATTTCAACACCATTAACCTTATCAGACACTTGAAGACTTGTCATATAATAAGGGAGGTCACATAAAGTTCATATATAAAGGAATATAACAATTTGCAAAGATTGTTAGCATGAAGGCAGAGAGAGAGTGTGACTGTTGAGCAATTACTCAGCTCAGCTGTTTTTTTTTTTGTTTGTTTCTTCTTTCTTGCTGTGCACTTTATTGTATGTGGCCTCTTATCTCCTATACATGCAGAGAAGAATTTAGGGCTGCTGGACTTGAAACAATATTTTGGTTGCAATCTTTTTGTCGCAGTTTTCATAGCAGTAAATTGAGAAAATTGATAAAGGCCCTGTGTTTTTATTTTGTCTACTGGAATTAATTTTTGTTGCCTCAGTATAATTTATTGGTCTAACGTGGTGTGTTGTGCACATTTACCTTTTTATTTTATAAAATTGTATATATTTTATTCCAAAGAAAGCTATATCTGAGCTGTTTAAATAACCAAGACTGCTATGGTTTAAATTGTGCATCTAAGAGAGGAGTGGAATGAGTTAAAAATAAACAGTTGTCAATTCACAATACTTTATCAACTTTTAATTTCAATAAATATTATACAGTGTCATTAATAAATAATGTTATATGATTAAAACAAGGCTTCAAATAGATTTTGTGACTGCTGATTGAAATCAGTCAACACTGCTTCCAGCTGTGTCAATGATCGACCACAAAATTCCTCATCAGCACCCTTAGTGTCCAAGATCAGTATCACCAAAGCAGGATGCAAGCTAATGAGCAAAATGGTCTGGATTTCACCTTCCGTTCCTGAGTTATAGTGTGGAATAATGACATTTACCTATGACCTCTTGGCTGTAAAAGGTCATCACTTCATCATTTGAGACATTTTGTCATAATTACAATATGTATTCTCAAATTATAGCCAAAATGTGTCTTGTGAGGCCACAGGTCTTTGACCACAAAAATCAGTTCATCCTCGAGTTCAAGTGGGCGTTTCTGCCAAATTTAAAGAAATTTCCTCATGGAACTCCTGAGATATTGCACTGATAGAATAAGACAGACAAACAGATAGACAGGCTGGCAACCCAAAAACATAATGCCTCTGGCCATGGCTGCCACCAGCACTGAGGCATTAAAAAACGAATGAGCAAGAAATTAGTTGTAATAATGATTTTTTCAATTAAAACACACAGTTAAGGGAATTTTCATCAGAATTAATATGAAAACTAATACTTTTAGTGTATAAGTTGATTAGCTCAGTACAGTTTCACATTTAAACACATAGCACAATGAGTATGTACTTCAGACCCCATTATCTCCATGATGGTGCTAGGACATAGTAGCATTAAGTCAGAAGTAAAGCCTTGAGGAGTAAAGTCTCACTAAATCCTTTGGCATGGCTACATAGAGCAATGGGCTGGCCTCATTCCTTCACATCAAAGCTCAGCAGAGAGCAGGCTTGCTCCCCATTACTACAGAGAAAGACTCCACTCCTCAGCTGCCCAGACCCCCCTCTGCTTTATAACCAACAGCAGGATTAAGTCAAATGAACCAGAAACCTTTCTGTAAATAGATGTTTCTACTCCTTCCTGCTATTTTTTACATGTGTATGTCTTTTACAACAGTTCTTGACACTTAAATACACACTTAAAATAAGTCTAAATCTCATGGGCAAGAAGAACAGTTGTTCAGCCGTAACTATTCAACCTATCTGGCCGAGCTCTGTCAGCACAGATGAAGTCCAAAGAAACACACCGCAGGAGGTAAAGGCAGCTCGGTAGGCGTGATAGACAGCTCACCTAATCTACACTAAGAAAGACACTGACAACTCTAAACACACTTCATAAAAACCATTCCTCTCACCCACACATACACGCATGCACACAGCGTAAACTGTCACTGCAACAAGCTGCCCCGTACAATAAAAGGCATAAACACATTGTGCAGATTTACAGTTCAAAATATCACAAAGCAGCATGCTAACACATATAATGGAGCACTGCATACACCCATACACACAGAGACACACACCATCAAAGATAAGGACAAACACAGGCATCTCTGGAATCGGGCAAAATGTCACTTTAGCTTTATCTGTCCCTGTCTGACTCAGACTATCTACATCACTCCTGTCTGCGTTATCGCAAAACATGTCAAACCTTTCTTATCTCCCCCCTTCTGTCTCCCTACCTGCTTGCTGCTCCACTGCATTTTTCTCTCTCTGCCTTTTTCCAACCTGTCTCAGATTTTTCACTGTGTGGCAGCGCTGCTGTGTGAGAGGCCACAGAGCCCATTGAAGTCCTCACCACCTCCACTGCACCCTCCTGTCCTGTCTCCTTCTCAGCAACATGTGATTGGATTAATGAAAGCGCCGCAGCCCCTTGTCCTTTTGAAACTCTTTAACCAACATCTTTTCTTTCTGCTGTAAACCTTATCGGTGACATCTGTTTGGTGCTTTGCCTTTGTGGCGCATTTGCATTTAGACTGAAAGTGATTCCGATTTTACTCCACTCATTATTTTATTCCCACAGACTGTGCACTGGTTCAATCCAAGTCTAAGAAAAAGAGAGTTTGTGGAAGGATAGAGGATGTGTTCAGTAAATGGATCAAACCACAAATTGTTTTCCTGCTCTTCTAAAGAGTTCCCTCTCAAAAAGCCATTTCCAGCTTTGAGATTATGTATTAGTCATGACAGAAAGCAGTTTTAAATGAACTCACTGACCTAAAGGTATAATTTAAGTGGTCAATTCACCCCCAGAAAAACTAATCACTTTCATGTAAATTTTACAAAAAGCCAAATATTTTCTGGTGTGACGCAAACAGAATATCTTCCAATGAGCAAGCAACGTTAAGACATCAACTTGGTATTTTTCTAAAGTCAGTTGGAATAACATAGAACCACAGTTACAGTCACTGGTGATGACCCCACTGACCTTAAGAACCTCCACAGGAACCTGCATGCTTTGGTAATGCTGTGGGGTGCTAATGGCCGGGGTTGGTGCAGGTGGCCCTGGCATGCGGTGCTGCATGTACTGCAGGGTTGCATTCTGCCGCTGTTGTTGCTGCTGTTGCTGCTGCCGCTCACGCTGCTCCTCCTGCTGCAGCTGGTCTCGCATCAGCTGGACACACATACACACACACACACACACACACACACACACACACACACCACAGGAATGCTCATTAACCCTTTCCACCCTGGAGGGCCCTGAAGGGGCAACAGTTATTAAAATGCAACCCAGTGCCATTTTTAGAAGGTTGTAAAGTGTGGCACATTCAGGAAAGATGCCGCCTGGTGCTACTATGATTAAAACAAGTGCAACATAGGGCTGAAGGATTTGGAGACAATATCCAACTGTAGGTTTTCTGATATCGCAACTTGATTTGATATATAAATTTTTGAAGTTTAGCTTCAGTTCAAAATTACCACATTAAATGACAAAAGACTGACACAGATACGTACGCTGCATAGCATATATTTTAAACTGCAGTCTTTGTGATTTGCTGCTTGCACCGTTTCAAAACGTGATATTAATTTAAAATTGATGACTTGTTCAGGCCTAGCATAGCATTTTTTTCTGCTTAATTTCTGTTACTTCAAATCTGGCAGAGTTGCACACTGCGGTTTTTACAGTTGCGTCACCGTCTTGTGACTTGTTGTCATAAGGCTTATATTTACAGTTTTGATTAAGTGGAAGTAGAAATGCCATTTTTTGTAGGGCTCTTTGAATCTCTTGAGGTTGTTCAAATGGCCTTATAGTTGGAGAGTTTTTACTGACTGAATCTGGTGATGCTTTTTCAGGTGGACAGTTTCAAAATTAGCCTAGGGTTGTGATGTGTTACTTTTGGTGTTTCTCTGCCCCTCTGCTTGTTAGCAGAGAGCAACAGATGACTCACAAATCTATTATATCCCCCTGTATGAAAACTATGTACAGTAAATATATCAAAATGTTGAAGGGCCAAGTAGCCAGGCCAGATTTCCCAGCGGAAATACTAGCTGCTGAATATAGATACCCTTCAAATAAATGGCATACCCAAAATGTTATGACACTGATTGGATCCCTTGCCAATTTCCATTTGATCACACAACACTACAAACATAAGGTGTTACCCGTAGCTGATGAAAGTCTTGCACGTACTCAGAAGAAGAGTAAAGAGTAGTTGTAATGTACCTGCATGCGCATGCTGATGCGGGTGGCCATTGCTGGGGGGCGAGGGGGCAGGGGAGGGCGAGCCGACGTTAATGCACCACAGTCCAGCCCGAGAAGTAGAAGAAGCTGTGGAGGAAAGAGAAAGGAGTGAGCACGGCAAAAGACAGGGGAAACAAAAGTGGAAAATACAGGCTAAAACACAGAGGAACAGTAGAACTTATCTGATTGTTGCATAAAGTAATCTGTGTCATCAGGGATCAGTGGTAATTTGTGAAGAAGCAGAGCGTCTACTGAGAATTAATACAGTGTAAATACTTCCACCTAATCTCTTATTACCTTAATTAAACATTCAAAGTCTAATTGAATGTTTAATTGTTGATGGGTGCCTTAGTTTTAAGGAGAGAGGTGTGAGAGGAGAGGGAAGAGTGTGATGTTTTGATACACTTTTTAAATATGTTTGCAGAGCTGTGGCTTTTGAAGTTTGGAAACAGACTTTAAAATTATTGGCAAATGAACACTGACAGCCAGATAATGTCTGCCAGGGTAAAAGTTTTCATTTTTGTACAATAAAAATAAATATGGGATGTACCACATTTAAGCTGACGTAGTTTTCATATTCTGCTCAGTGCATTTGAAAAGTATTTCAAGTCTGCATCTGCCAGTGTCGTCATCACATTAAGAATAGGCATAATAACTTGTTAACACCACTATAGGAGAGACTTGATGGTGTCTGCAGTTAGATGGAAAAGTGCATGCATTAATCGGTATTAGGAATCGGCCAAAATCCAGTATCGTGCCTTTGTATTTACAGCGTGTCCAAGTAGGTTATGATATGAAATACACACCAGTTTATTATTAGCCCACCATTCAAATCTTGGGAGGCAAGAACAAACACATTTCTCTACCAGTTTGTTGATAAGTTACTGCTGTCACTGGCAGCCCAAGCTGTTGCAAATGTCCTACTGAATCAATGGCACCAGGCTGCCAGACTACTACATTGTCTATCAAAGATTCAAGCAACTGTCTCTAAAATCAGGCAGCACCAGTGCATAAAATGTTTTGACATATCAACAAAGTAAGCAAAGCCTCTCAAATCTAGACATTAATTCGTCCATTTATTGTCCCTCTCTCTATTATGCCAATGAGTAAATATGCCAATGAGTTAATATGCTAGATTCTAAAAATCATCGTCTATGTTTGCTTTAAAAATACAACATAAATTCCACAGCAACAGTTAGCCTACCATTTAAATGAACTGCTCGAAGAACTGATGTCCAGACTAATATAGCATCTAAAGCAAAAAATGAGCAAGCACTTCTACACTCTTTGTGTCAGTCTGACTTAATCTATCAGATTGTGTTACACTATTCTTAAGGTTGAAAAAGGGCAGTCATAAAATCTTGTGTCCACAGTTTATGGTAAACTTAGAAGAACTTCCTCTGTAATGGTGAAGAGGTCATGTGGGAGTCATGTGGTCTTGTTGTTCTTGTGTGACCATGTGAGTAGAGATAAGGGGAACACCCATCACCCCTTTATAACATCTCCTCTTCTTTTCTCTCACGCATACAAGCATTCAGCGGGGAGTCCCTGCACAGACAGTTCCCCTTCTGCAATGACTTGTGTTCATCCCCTGTAATGACTAAGCTTGACTGGGCTCATATAGGTGTAAGGAAACCACAGCCAGGTTTCTGCTCTATTCAAATGTTTGTTCATGGTGATGTGTGGTGGGATGAGATGCAGCACAGCATCAGTCAGAGTCTGATTCCTCCACTCTCTCATCAGAAACACTGTCTGTATATGGTCATAAAGAGAGAAAGACAAAGAGAGAAAGACAGAGAGACAGAGAAAAGCTCATTGTGCATGAGGTACAATAAGAAGGGCAGCTCCTATTGAGAAGGACTGAAGCCGCCTGTTGTCCGAAGTGTACATTTCAGCGCCCGAGGGGGCACACACTGCCCGCTTTGTGCCCATTAGATGGCCCACATGAAAAACACACACCCATGCAGAGATACACATTGAAACACATTCCAACACAAACTTGTAACAGAACTTGGACTTTGGGAAAGGCTAACTTCACACTAGCAGGTTTGATTTGCAAATCGACTTAAATGCTGCTATAATGTAATACTCACACCTACTGATGCTGGTGAAAAAACTTCGGTAGCAACTGTTAAAAACACGCTGTCACTTTCAAGGTGCTTTCCTACACAGCCAAACAAACAGGTGCCTGCAGACACAGTAGCGGAATGCTGCACAGTGTATTTATAGGGGGAATACATATTAGAGCTCAGTCAGCAAGGTAGGAATGTCAGCAAGAAAGGGGCATGTGCTCCTTGATTCGAGGGTCCATTTGGGGACAGGCCCTCTGAGGCAATGCATTTTATCTATACAGATAAAAATTATTTAATTTTCAGACCATATTATGTTCCACTTTACAGGTTCAAGCAATTAATTCCGGTTGCTTTTGACTTTCCTGAACTGCTGAATTAAACCTTAAAATGCACACAGACTCAAGTTTTAACACTTCTATTTTATCCATAGCCTCTTGTCCATCAACACCATGAAAGGAGCGATAGGCAAAAGTCTGAGAATAAAACAGTGCTCCAGTGTTACTATATTAGTTTGTAGAGAAGCACAGACATGTGACAATTATAATAGCTCAGAGACACAGGTTTGAATCTTTGATGTGTACATAAAGAGGTTCTAATTTTTGTCAGTTTTGTTAAAAAAAAACTGCTTGTAGTGGCAGAAGCAGAAGCTATAGTGTTTACATTTCACTGTCTAACTTTCCAACGCATGTGAACCATCTATCACACAGTCTTCAACGGTGAGTAATACCATGATACATAATACATACGTCCCGTAATCCATCCACATAAACACGTATACACGGACAAGATATCACTTCCTGATATCGTATGGTGACACACTGCTACCAAGCAGCATGTTCTCCCACACGGGCCTTCCCATTGCCTGACATCCACTGGGGGCATTTATGACGCAGTAAGAGCACACAGCAGCCATTGTGTGTCCAACGCTGTAATGTCACAGCCCCTTCACTTCAAACACTGACAGCAGTAGGAGGATGCAGAGCGGAGGAAGCCCAGGTCAGAGGCCAACTCTGGATTGTGCCACATATTAGTCACAAACATACATGCCACCAATAAGCACACAATACACAGAAGAGATTAGCACATGTAATATATTAAACATACTGTGTGATGACAGCTTTCCTTCCGTGCAAAGTGTAACACATACACATTCATTTATACACACAAAGAAGTACACACATGCGGGGGCAGTGTGGGGCCATGGCACCTGTGCTCTGAGACATGGTGTTAATTTGTGGGGTGTGTATTTTTAGAACTGGCTGTGCAATGCCAAGGAAGGCCTTTTTGACTGCCAGTAGTTATATGTGGGATGTGTACATACACACACACACCTAGGTGCCCTCTAACAAAAATGCACGGGTGCATTCGCAAGTATGTGACCACAGCTGCATAATAACATTCAAAGGCATTTAACAGACAATTTTTAACAAGTGTCAGACCTATATGAAGCAGGTCTTCACAGGTAGAGAGAAAACCTTCAAGGTCAAACAAATGCCTGAACGTCGCTTGTCAACACAAAGTAAGTTCAGTCTAGCCAGCCCTGCTCTGACCACAAACACAATGGAAATATGGTTCAGAAACTGTTCAGCCTCACACATGACCGGAAAAATACATACAAATTTAAGTCATTGTTGGCAGGGGAAAAAGAATTTCATGACCAATGAACATTTTCTGATATTTTGACGTTTTTGACACTGCGCACTTCACTAGACTTCCCATCACTGCACAAGAAATGTCAGCACACATAAACACACACCCTTTCTGCAATAAGCTATCTGTCTGCCTGCTCTAATGACTAAAATAACCCCCTGCTCTCTGTTCTCCTTTTCAGGAACACTCTGTTCCCCTGAGCTATGGTTTGTCTTTTTGTTTTGTTTATGTGCATGTGTGTATGTGTGTGTGTGTATCCATATGCATCCTTGCATGTATTTTTGAGGAGGTGGGGGTGAGAGGGGGCACATAAAATGGTAAGTGTGAATGTGTATTAATGATCTACAGTGTTGGTCAGCTTTTGAGTAGACTCTTTCGAAACATGTAAACAGACCTGCATTATCAATATTCCTAAGCTACTGATACCACACACACTCAGTGATGGTGCAGTTATGTAACTAAATTAGCAGTGGAAGCATGAAATCCTCACCCCTTCCTCTCAGGTCTCTCTCTCACACCAGTCTCCTCTCTATGGACATGCACACAGACAGCCGGGCCAATCACTTTCAACACTCAGGACGAGTATTCTCTTGGGTCTATTGCTACTTTAGAAATAAAAACCTTCCTGTTGCCATCTCACATCTATATTAAGTACAACAAATTCTTTGTATTTAGTTACAGCAGACGGGGGTTGTGTATACAGAGTAGACTGGACGAGGTCACTTTAGGATCCTCAAAGTAATGATTCTCATTTCTAAGTCACCAGAGTCAAGCATGTTTGCTTTGTTTATGCAGGTTAGCTCCACTGAACGGATGGATTTCTATAATAGCTTTTCACACACATAAATGTACACAGACAGACAAATAAGCACATATGCAATTACCTGTTTGAGAAGAAAAGAGTTCACAATGAGGTGTATACTCTGCTTGTGATGCTGACTACATGTCTGGATGCTGGAGAAAGTCGATGGCCAGGGGAAGTCATGAGGCAGCGAGAGGAAGATGAAGAGAGGCGATGAATGAATGTGGAAACAGAAAGACAGACAAAACAAAAAAGTAAAATAAATGATTGGTTAAAGCATGTAAAACTGCAAATAAATGGACAGACAGGAGGAATAGGTGCAAAATAAAATATATGACTGGTAGTTGTGAAGAAGCAGCAGAAGAAGCAGTGCAGTATTCAAAAGAGGGTAGCTGCAGGTGTGCAACACACACTGAAGAAGTGCAGAATTTCCACGGCGGAAGCAAGGGAAGCAATAGAGCATGGTTAGACCTGACTATGAACACATGTGACAAAAATTTACTTCTGAGAACTGATTCTGCAGGTCTGCTGATGGAAAATTGTTGCCTCTCTTTGGCACCTGAATCTTGGCGATCGTGGTGTTTACTATAAGTGCTTGTGACACTTAATCAACTATATCTGGTTTCTAGTTGTTCTACCACGTCTATGTTTTCACAAGTAAACATTCAAACAAGCTCGAAGGTTTCATGAGAACTGCTATACGATGGTGAGTAGTCTTAGATTTTAAACATGACGTGGATAGACTCCTCTGCATAATTTACAAGCAGAAAGTGCTCACTGTCTCTCCATTTTGCATTTCTGCTCAGTAACCAACTTTCAGAAGGTCATCTGAATGAATCACTGTAGCTCATCAACACTATGTGTGAATCACAATGCCTGTCACCTTCTAAACAGTCTATTTATAGCTAATCAAGAGAGACCCTTCCCAGAGTATTTCTGCCAACTCAGTCCTGCTTTCCTCAGTTCACCCTGTTTCACCGATTACAGCGAAAGGAGTCATGTGATAGTAAGGAGAGGACAACAATAGATTATCAACATTAACACACTTTTAGCGATAAGTGCTTAAAGTAAAACACAATTCGGCACAGGAAAGACCATAGACCAGCATCATCAATAATAACCAGAATGCATCACTTCCCCTTTCCTTTCATCGGTTTTCACAACTCCTAGATGGTCAGTGATGAAGCAACTTCCTTTGCAGGCAACCCAGGGAACAACCAAAACCTGTTTCGTCACACCACAATTCCTAGGACTGAGGAATGTGTTAGACCAAAATCTTTGGTTATGACATTTTGATACTGACAGCCACGTCTCACACATTACTTTACACATTCAAAGAGAAACCCGAATGTTGTCTGAGCTGAAATCAGCAAAGCTATTCTCTGTCTAACTAAACTGTTAAGACATATACAGCATAATGTGCTACACACAGGCCGCATACAGAATACCTACTAATGTAAACACATGTACATACAGGTATATACATTCAGATCAGTGTGCATTTAATCAACCTCTGGTGCTATTTAAATTTGTCAACTGGGATAGCAACACTCTAAACACAAAATACCTCTCAACAGTGTGACCTCAGTTTATTTCAGTTCATTTCTTATTCTGACACATTTTGGCAAATAAGTCACATTATAAAACTGCTGAATTTCAGGTAGTAACCCTCTTCCCACCAGACTGCTTCACAATCACTACAATCACACTGACAATCCCTTAGCTGCAAAAAACAATAACTACACTGCTTAACAACAAAGTGATGAATCTGGATCATATTCTGTTTTTTAAAGGTCATAGCCAATATTTTACAGTTTGTTTACTGTCAAGAGCAATTTACCTAAAGCTACTTCTGTCACTGCTACAGCATTTATTTGAGCTCAAAAAGAAATGCCTGCTCCTAAAAACCCTTCACACAAAACACTTTCAGATTAGTTTCTGATTGAACAGCAAATAATCATGAATAGTGCTCATACTGACAGCTGAGTATTTCTCACTCCCTGATACCAGGCAGTGAGAAATACTCAAATAGTATGTATGAAAGTAAGATTCTTACCAGCAACTCTCCAACTATCCTAAAGACAACATGGTGTATCCAGGTGAAAGCTGCTGCTCCATGTGTTAAGACACGCACTGACTGACAGAGACCGCCAGCTGTTCGCTTGCTCTGCCAGCTATTGCATGCATATGCCGGTTCACTGGTTGTGACGCCACTCCTCCATCCAAGCCCAACTTACAGTAGGCTAAGTAACAGTCACTATTAGTCACCTTCCTCCCTCTCTCTAACCCCTAGCTCAGCTTCCCACTCATCCTCTTCCTCCTCCTCCCTCTCTGCTCCTTTTCCCCTAAATTAGCCTGAATGCCGTAGTCTGGGCTTGGCAACAACAAGGAGAGCCCTGTGTCTAGTACAACTCGTCTATCTCTTTCTCTCTCTCTCTCTCTCTCTCTCTCTCTCTCGCGTGGAACTCCTCCTTTAGTCCAGCCTCTTTCTCAAAGCAGTGCATACAGTAACGCCTACAACATGTGCGTGCAGAAACACACACAAGCCTGGAAGCAAATTCCCTTTTTGACTACCAGGTCGGTGCAGATGTATTTTTGCTGAACTATAGGCAATGAATCAGCATATTTACTTCTTTAATTGCACACCCACACACTGTAACACTGCCAGACACATGAAAATTAACACACAAACCTGTGTGCTAAGATGGAAATAACACTTGATGGTAAACAACACAATACATAGTCATAGATCATGTGTGTCCCTTCAGTGTTAGTTATCCCACACTGTTGCTGCCACAACATATAATACAACAAAACATTTCACAGCAATAAATTCTCAAGGGTTTTTAAATCACTGACCAAAAGTCCTGGGAACTGCATTATCGTGTGATTATTTAATGGCTGAAGGAAGTTACAGGATGCATATTTTGTGCACAGGTTAACCAATCAACGAGCAAAAAAATCACAGCAGATAGCCAATGACTCTAAGCGACCCAAATAAACATCCCTAAGACATCACTGATTTGGTGTCACGTTGTGTACAAGAAATCACCTGCAAGAGAACTTTTTCTTCAGGTTAAAAAACTTTAAGACCATTTAAAGTGGTACAGCACAATGTGACACAAGTTTTTAAAACTTAAATACAGAACATTCTTACATTCATGTGAGCAGATTTCTAAATGAAATATTATGAATCCACGGCACAGCACCACACACTTACACCTGTATGCTGGTTCAGGTCTAGACTGTCTTTCTGTATGCTTTGAATGTTAAGTGCCATTTAATTACTTTCCATCTGAGGTGGAACTATACAGCTCTATGTTTACTTCCCTGTGACTGGCTGTTTTCTATAGGCCAGTATAGTACAAGCCGTCTATATTTGATGTTAATAAATATATACATACAAGTACATTCCTCTAACAACAGCCACACAGAACACAAACTACAGAAATACCAAAACACAAAGACGACCACAACTTGCTGATAAGATCTTAGCATTCTGTTTGACGAGCTACTTTCTCCTTTTTACACCTTAAGTCAAATCATTAAAGTAGAATACAGCAGATCAATATGCATTTGCCTTGTGTTTTAACACATGATACTTTATAGCCATATAAACATAATGTGAATAAGCAACACCACAATGTTCAATGTCTGTTAAATGTATCACAGAAGCAAAATTTCTGATGGATTTTCTGTGTGTGATGTGGTTTAGCTTTATCTAGACTATTACAATTATTAACACTCTGTCTGAAGGATCTCTCTCTTCATCACTCTATCTAACCCTGATATTTGTATCCCTACATCCATACTCTGCCATACTCTCTCCCACCCTGTAACCCTTAATGAAGAAATACAAAACACAAAACCACTAATACTAGTCGTCCCAATCACAACAGGGGAGAACAGTGGCCAGCATGGTTCAGCAGGAACCAGCTGACAAGAATCCCTTGTTTGTACACAAAGCATTCAGCAGTGGGCCAGCTCCAGTTCTCATACTGCCCACAGTGTATTTACTGGGTTATTTTGGTCCAGGGGCAGGACCCCTGAGGGCCTTCAGCTTATTGGTTGGGGAAGCTGCGTTCCTGTCAACTCTGGCCAATCACAGGGCATACGTGTAGGAGGGGGTATCACTGTGCAAGACAGCCTTGTACTCTTTGACAATGGCCTATCTAGGAGGCCAGACCCAAATTTGTACATGAACACACACACAGGTGCACACACACACACACACAAATCAAGCCCCTCTCCACTTCTCAGACAGACAGGTTTCCCATCATTTAGTCCCTCAGTTACCATAGTTGCCAAGAGGTTGCAAACAAATACTATGTATACACCACTAATGTACCTCTACTGAAAGTGTTGAACCACTTTGTGCCTATGTCTGACTGAAGTCTGACCCAGCTACGCTAACCTAAGGCAATCTGCTGTTAATTAGGACAAACAGTGCTGTCAATACGCAATACAGGTTATAGCTCGGACAATAGGCACTGGGTTTACATTTTAAGTCTCTGCCACTGATGATGGCTGAAATATTCAAAAATAACACATAACATTTCCATGCCTTCACATCAAACAGATATACTGTAGACAAACTCCACATAATATTATTCTAATTATGCTCTATATCAGCATTATGTATTTGACATTTTCAATATCCCTGTGAACCAAATAATGTTACTAGTTGAAACAATCTCAGACAACTCAACAGTTGATTTGTAAATAAAAATCCCCCAGAAGGGCTTGCAGAAAATAAAACATACTCAAGACTTGACGTTTTCCTGTTAAATGATTTATGCTTTTGAAACAAACACATTGTCTATTATATGGGTTGCGTCACATGACCTAAGGTGACCTTGGGCTGTGTGCATGAGTATTAAGCTTACTTTGTGGCTTATGATACATATCACTATTATCTCAGATGAAGTTGATCAAATGTGGAATATTTCACATCTACAATTTCAAAGAAATCTTTTCAGAAATATACCGCAGAGGATTTACAAACAAGAGAAAATACATCAGGGTCTACAGTTTGCAGGTTGCCTGTGTTGGGATGTTCCAATCATAAGGCATTAAGTCACTAGTTGTGTATTTTTAGAGCACCCTATTTCTATTTGGAGCTTCTATCCGCTATTGATACTGAGTAAACAAAAGTGGGGATCTTTGACTGTGTTTGTGTGAGATAGAGATAGACAGAGTTGTGCAGTAACCAACCAACCAGCCACGCAACATTTCTTTTTGCATGGGTGAGAGTCACCATGTAAGGGGATGATGGAATGGAAGGTATTTGGGAGATGAGTTAGGAGATAAGACACACACACACACACACACACACACACACACAAATTAATTTCACTTTGGTCGTCACACATCAAAATCTCATCCTTCACAAAACTTTCCACTCCCCTTCACTGTCATTCTCCACCTTTCTCTCCCTCTCTGGTTCTTTCTCCTACTTTCGACCTTAATGGGACAATGTGCAGCCTATGACCCTGTCAGACTTTGAGAAGAAGAGAGAATATGTGAAGAAGAGGAAAGGAGGAGTAATGAAAAAAAGGAGGGAAAGATGATATAGTTCAAAGAGGAGGACAATCAATAAGATAACCCTATAAAAGAACTTCCTTTTTATGTTTTTGAGTTTATTTCCTGCTGTTCATATAATCTTATGCTGGGAAAACATCTTCCTTTGGCCACAAAAAGCAAGTTTATAAAACTTGATTCATTAAATTATAGATATGCGGACTTAGTTTAACATTAGTGTGAGATATAAGGCTAGGAAAGTATTAACTATGGTTACAGGAAGTCTCCATGAAGTGAATGTAAGTCAATGTAATGTCCTCTACAGTAATGGAAACCCAGCTGAGTGTGTGTATCAAATTAGGATCCATTTCTAGTCCTCTGACCAAATAAGGGGACAGTTTTTGATTAAACAGTGCAGACAAAGGAATGCTGTGTCTCTATACACACACACACACACACACACAGCCTTATACAGTATATTAGTGTATCACAGTATATCAGACAAATCTGCCATAGACTATGACAAACCCTTACACAGAGGAGGAAGAGATTATCTAATAAAAATCACAGTTAACTTCAGTACAGTGCTACTATTTTATATGTTATTAATCCCAGCAGCTAAGAGATGCTCTAGACTGAAAAGAACATCAGCTATTGATTAAATTTACATACATGGTAATCTCCACTTTGAGGATTTCACTCTTGATATACAGTTGTTCAAAACTGTGTGTAGTGTGTAAAATGTACCACTGTAAAATATTCATAAAATGTGACTTACTAAAGTAGTAACGCCTCTTTAAAAATAAAAAGGTCACATAGCACATGGAGATTCTGAAAGTGCAAAAAGCTGAACTCAATTCAAATAGAAGAACTGAACAGAAGCTGGTAAACAGGCAACTAAAAGTGTTTAACCATGGTCTGGTGTTTCTCAGATGCCATTGAAAACATACAAGAGTGACAAAATATAGGAAAAAATAGCATAATGTGTCTTAGTAAGATATTGACGCCCTTCATACTACCAGAACAGCTCTTCGGCACTGATTCTCCAAGTCTCTGGAAAACCACTGGAGAGATGAAACATCATTATTCTAAAAGACGATCGACCATTTGGTGTTTTGATAATGGAGGTGGACAGCAGTGTCTGACATTACGGTCCAAAATCTCCCATAGATGTTCAACTGCATTGAGATCTGGTGACTGTGAAGGCCACAGTACATGATTCATATCATTTTCAAAAAGCCAATCAGTAACTCCTTGTTCCCTATGGATGGGGGAATGTCATCCTGGAGAAGATCCCATCAGGATGAAAATGTTTAATGATAGGCTAAAGGTAATTACTGAGAACAACTTTGTACTGATTTGCAGTGACCCTTCCCTCTAAGTGGACCCAAACTATGCCAGCAAAATCTGCCTTAGCTTAACAGAGCCACTAAACAGCTTCCCTGTCATGGTCAAGGGTTCTGCTTTTTCCTTGATTTTGTCATTCATCTTTATATTTCTGCTGATATTGTGTACAAAAAACATTCTTTTTTAGATGGTTTAGTCTTCTTACAATACAAACACTGAAACTGTAACACTTACAGAGTGTCCAGTCTATGTGCTACACAATGGTTTACCTTTATAGCAAGACAATAACCAGCAGTCAACCAGTTTTTAGAAGTCATGAATGGGTCATTTAACATTCTCATAAAAGCTACTTTTTTCCTATACAAGGCCTTGAAACAAGGCTGAAACTGAGTTTCTGTTTCGATTGCCATTGGTCTCAAACTACTGTCAATAGTAAGAATACCTGAAATGACATTGTGAAAACCTGTTTGAGGAAGCCCAGGGGGCATAATATCAAGGGAGTGGTCTGCAGAGTGTATGTGAAAATCTCTAGTAAGAAAGAAAGATTGTTAAGTTGCAACAGACAATCAAAATAGAAACATTTTGTGAACAAGGTAAGGGGGCAAAGCATCTCACTAATTTCTTAGGGAAACATTTATATTCATTATTCACAGATTTTGCTTGAGGAAAAGTAGCTTTCAGGGTAATAACAGATTTCTTGTCATTCTGTGGAAACATTTGCTAGGATAATGTCATAATCTGAACATTTAGTGTGTTAGGCTGGACATTTTTGTCATCTTAAAAAAACACAGCTAAGACAACTGATACACATCTTTACAGGGAGATAAAAATAAAACTGAAATTTGTTGTGCGCCTCTGATAAGGCTTCACAGAGCCACATCTACACACTACAATTGATCCCTGCAGTTCACACTAACAAGCAAATTGTCCAAGCATAAACAACTCAACAGCTGCAGAGTGGGCTTCAGAGATGCAGCTGAAACGCCATTTTTTTACAGACAAAAGAGGGACTGAGCAAGACTGTCACTACTGTCTGTCAGTCAAAAGAGGATATGAAACAGTGGAATGGAGATACGATGAGGAAGTGGAGTCACACATTCAGCACATGTCTCACGTCCCACCCACACTCACCTCTGATAAATCATGGGTCATGTTGTCATATAGCACATGCCAAGCTGTCATTCCTGTGGTTTTCTACAAAAAGTCCAAACTTCAGTGACAAACTTATACTGTAGTTTGTTTAGTTTTTCTGTGTGACTTAATAATTTTATGGGAAATCCAGTAAAGACAGTTTCTCGTACACCTTTTCCTGGTGTAGTCACACAGCAGCAAAGCAACTGTCCAGGTCACGGGAGATCTGTCCATATGGCAAACGGATGAAGCTGTGTTTACACACACCTGATGCTCTTTCACACTAGAGTACATCCATTGAACCAAGGCTGTGTGCTTGCGTGTCCTAGTGTGTGTGGATGTGTGCATGTGTCTCAGTGCGTACGGCTGCCTGTCTCTGTTTACCTGAAGAAAATTAATCCCATCACCAACACTTTCAAGCGGACATGAGTCCAATGAGGCTGAAAATATGACTCACACACACTCTTTTCCATACACACAGGAGGCAACACTTGTGCTAATTTGTGTCCTTTGGTGACAAAGTGTACTCAGGTTACATGTGTCAGACCTTCAAATACAGACAGAAATGCTTGAATGCAGCCAGTAGTTTGGTAATTAAGATCTAAATTAGAACAGTTACCGTGGTCATCTCTCCTGTGACGTTTTTATGCTCAACTCAACTCTGTTTTCATCTGCAGAGAGAGAGAGAGAGAGAGAGAGAGAGAGAAAGAGAAGGAGAGAGAGAGAGAGAGAGAGCAATCTATCTATCAGGCATCACTGCTGCTCTACATACTAGCCAGTGACCTCTGACCTTGTTGACAGCGACCTCACAGCTCAGTGTGTTTACTGACCCCGGCCCCCTCATGCTGTGTGCACTCCATAACCCCACCGGTTTCTCTATGTGCATCTGTCTCATTCTCAACTGCACATCTAACACTGTGCACACGCTTGTTTTGATAGCAGAGCAGGTAAATGTGAGAGTATCTTCACAAACACAATGCACTTACATGTATTTCCTCTTGCACAACTGGAAATTACCAACAAATTTAGGCTTATCATCAAAGATTACCATGACACCATGTTATGTCAGGCTACAGATACAGATTTTCCACTAATCTTCTGTGATCTCTATGACAGGGTTTTAGCTTGGCAGCATTCTTAGGAACATTATGTAAACACGGTAACAGAGACATGATAAAATTACAGGACAATATCTCAATTAAACTGGTTTTATTGACACATGGTAGTCCTGCATTAGTTAGAGCAAAACTGCGTGCCAATGCTGCTGCACAGCAGATCTATCTTTTTGATCTTGTTACATAACAGAGATGTTTTTATTCATGTATTCACAGTTAAGCAGGACAGACAGATGCAGGCAGTGAAAAAGAGTCCAAAACAAATCAGAGACCATGAGAGACAAGTTTCAAATGACACTAATACATCAAAATACACATTATTATTTTTATTTCCTCTGAGTGGCAACTGGACCTGGTCCTATTCATGTGCTGGCTCATCTGTAACTGTCTGTGTATCTCAGTAATGGTATACAAACTGTCTCATATCTTCTAGTATCACATTTCTAGCTGCATTTTATATTGAAACCAACAAAGATAAATTCATGTGTCACCAAGAAACCTGAACTGTCAAGTGCGGTAAACTGACCTCAGAGATCCTGAGCAACTTCCTTGCAAAACTCATTTTACTGGAAGTGATTCAAGGCAAAGCAAAAATGACAGGAAC
Organism: Dascyllus trimaculatus; assembly: GCA_024666655.1. NCBI lineage: Eukaryota > Metazoa > Chordata > Actinopteri > Pomacentridae > Dascyllus > Dascyllus trimaculatus. The sequence goes on from CM045450.1 coordinate 19,614,019, forward strand.
ACTTCATTCTCAGTCTTCAGTCAATACAAAAGCCATTAAAATCATTATTAACTGCTGATTGTATCTTTTGTCCATATATATCCATTCCCTTCACAACTGTGGCATAAGTAAATGAAGTGCATTGGAAATGAAAGTAGAAAGTCATGAACGTAAACAGAAAAAAGAACAGGGTCTAATGTAAAGCACTTCGCTGCCTTCGTGTAAGGTGGCACACATACTCTAAGAAGACACGTAGGTCAGGCCACAGACTTCAAACAAACCACCTGAGAACGAAATTAAGTTAGAACTTCACTGATATAGGAGTTAAGAAGACCATCTCCTCTGTGCTGCTTTGTGACTCTCACAAAGCTGGAAATCTGCAAGTGAATAGTGATGGCAACAGTAACAGTGCACCTCAAAATAATAATTTCTGGGTGAATTACTATACTATTATCACACTTTTATACAAATTTTGGTCTGAAAGTTTGAGCTTACTCTGCAGAAAACCAAAACAAAACCCATAGTCATATATATATATATATTTCGATTGCATTACTGGACAGCAACAGGCATACAGATTGCACTTTCCTACCACACACACACACACACACACACAAAGCCCACTGTGCAGAGAGTGGACAAAGGGGGCATAAATGGTTAGGGGTGCCTTTATCATTTTCATGTTGGCACTATGCAGGACTTCCAAGCAAAGTACTTGAATAAGCAGCGGCATATTACAGTCTGCACAGTTTACAGTCACAGCTTATACATAGCAGCATACCCCAGGGCTGAGGTGTTGTTACTGATACTGGCCTGGCTGCTGCTTATAAATGGCAAGGGGGCAGCTCTCAACGGGCTTCACAGTAAAAGGGAAAAGCAGTGCATAATAATCCAACCAGTGGTACCAAGGTAGTCATCAGAAAGCAAAAGAAAACAACAACAACAAAAACAAAGCAGCTTTGCTGTAATTAATGCAATTATGTTTATTTACTTTAAAATTATTATTAATTTTTGTAAAAATCCGTGTTTTTCTGATTACAAATAGACTTGACAGGGTATGTGGAAAGGATTCGGATGAGCATTTTGTGCTCAGGAATATTCTGCTCAGATTGATAATACAATCATGTCTTAGAAATACAATATCCTCAACAGTGCTGTACGATTCTGTCATGCTTGCAGTCTGTATAAAGTGTTTTGTGGCTGTAAGCATGCACTGTGGCAATGCAGAAGTGTTTGTTTTTGCAGAAATTTAGCAAAACTCCCACGCGAGGTTGTGTCTTTTCTCTTCTTGAGGACAAATAAGGAGCTACCTATTTTAATGTAATCATTTTTAAGTTAATAAATCACAAAACCTTTCATGCAAAGCCAGAAACACGCAGTTAAAATGTACACTCGCGGGGTTTCCAGGCTAACTCTCAGTGGCGGTGCTGAAATATAACTTACCCGCTCTGAAGGTCAGACAGAACGAAGTAAAGAGGCAGGTTGAGGAAAAGTGCGGTGCCCACTTTCTCTGTGCTCTGATACCAAACCAGCAGCGCGCTACCAGGACGGGGAAAAAGTCGCGTTTAAACGGACGTAAAGTGTTAAAAGAGTTCAAAGTTTCTCTGTATTTCCACACACTCACACGGCGAACGCAACCGCTGCCACCTCGGCGGCTGATTTGTTTTCGTTTTGACGGTCGGAGATGTTGTCACAACTCCCGAGCGTCTGCAGTCACCTGTACCACCACCAATGGCAAAGCGTACCTGGGGATTCTGGGAAATGTAGTTTTCTCGCATCCTCGGCCGACAGTGGTATTTTGAGGTGATGACGTGAGGCCCCTTGACTTCAAAGGGAGTTTTAGGAAGTCTTGTAACTTCAGACAAAAATACTTCCAAGATCTAATGTCCTGGTTCCAGACCCCATAGAACACCCTAAGAGGTCCTCTTGTCCATGCCCAATTGGTTCAGAGCAATATTAGGTGGGTGGTCATAATGTTATGCCTGATTGGTGTATGTATGATCCTCCTCATCTATTTTACTCAAAAGGTCAACTCACTTTTATTCCCAAATTCAAACTTCTGCATATTGTGTGTGTACATATATATATATATATATATATATATATATATATATATATATATATATATATATATATATATATATATGTATATATAAAACGGTGCAGGCATGGCTGTCCTCCAAACAGCATGTGTCTGCAGCAGAGCAGGCTGCATTTTAAGGATAGCATTTCTATGACCTTTGTTTTTTATGACCTCTTTTTTAAGGTCAGATAATATGACCGCTATAGTGTAATTTGTCTAGCCCACAGACACTGGCAAAAGGAAAAAAAAAGAACTATATACAGTTTTGAGTAGAATAAACCTATAAACCCATAACTTGTTTATTAGGAAATACTATTTGAGTGGACTAAAACTTTTAAAATTATAAGTACCTCGACATAAAGCAGTATGTTGGATAGAATAAACCTTTCAAAATACTCGAACTGGTATTTTGAATAAAGTAAACCTTTAAACCCATAACTTATTGGGGAGTGGAATAAACCCTTAAAAGTATAAATACTTTGATATAAAACTGTATGTTGGATGGAATAAACCTTTAAAAAATACTATAAGTTGTATTTTGGGTGGAAAAAAACTATGAATCCATAACTTGTTTATTAGAAAGTACTATTCGAGTGGAATAAACCTTTTAAAACTATAAATACTTGGACATAACACAGTATGTTGGATGAAATGAACCTTTAAAAATATTGTGTGGTACTTTGGATGGAATAAACCTATAGACCTATGGCAACTTGTTTATTGGGAAGTGCTATTTGAGTGTAACAAGCCTTTAAAATTATAAGTACTTGGACATAAAGCAATATTTTGGATGGTAATAACCTCTAAAAAACACTAAGTGGTATTTTGGGTGGAATAAACCTTTAAACCCATAATTTGTTTATTAGAACATACTATTCGAGTGGAATAAACTTTTAAAAATACTCAGATATAAAATGGTATTTTGAGTGGAATAAAGCTTTAAATACATGAGTCGTGCCCTTTAGCAATAAGCCAATTTGGCAGGTGGTACTGTCCCAACAAACAATGCACCTAGAAGTGGGGTCCTACACTTGCAGTCTTGAAATTGCTGCCTCCTCTGCTGCAGACATATAATATTGGTGCTTTTAAAAACTGCCTAGAGTAGGTGATAATGTGACTGCTGTCACTGGTCAGTAAAGTACAGAACACATACACTAGGATAAGCATGTTAATATTGTGAAATTCATTCATGCATATAAAAAATGTGAAGAGCTATCCAATGGTCCTTTGAGCGAAGAAATCCAGAAAATAACTCCAGGTATGTGGTGTATTGGTGACCCGTGTGTTCCAGTCATGTAATACCCAGAATGTCCATAAGAGGGAGACAACAATATACTGTCCACTTCTTTCACGTACAGCCTATGATAACCCATCAGCATTTCACAGACAAAACTTAAGACCTTTAAATGGGCAGTTTCAGTTTTTATTTCAGTACATTAAGCTTATTTACCAATGGAACTCTCATTTGGAAAACTAGACCACTCTAAAACAATCAGCTGTCCTCAGCTACAGACTACTGCCATCAAACTAGAATTTTATGACTACAAGTGCATGTTGTTAATCTAATGACTTTTTCCTTCACGTCATATGTGCATATCAGTCCAGGTTAAATGATTGTGACTATGTTGAAGAGATGAATAAATCAATGTCAACAGTAGCTGCATCATATAGCATGTGATTGGTAAAATTCTACTCACATTCGACACACATAAAGACAAACCACTTTAAACACTTTGAGCCATTCAAAGTTGAGACTGAAAAGCCACAAGTGGCAGTAAAGGACAGAGCTCTCATAATCAGTAAGTAGATAATGAAGATATTTTTTTTCAGCCAGAAATCACTTTAAAGAAAAAAAAAAACACTGCCCAGATTAGCAGATTGTGTCTGAGGTAAATCATCTCTTTGGCCCCTTCAGTGCAGAGCAGAGTCATTCACATAGTACTGAGTGAGTCTCCCTTAAATTAAACACTAAAACTGCTTTTAAAAGAACAATACAGTCCTGTTGCTGCAACAATGTCAAAATTTAAACTAAAGCAAAACCATGGTATTACAGGGCAATGTTTCAAGTGAGCATTAAACAAATTATTAGAGGGACAAACATAACTTACACCCTGTTAATCCATCCCTCCATGACCTTTAAGAGCTCTCCTAGAAAATGTGTCTTACATGTAGGTTCAACATGTAATAATAATGCGGTCTGTGTAAAATACTGGCGAACGGCAGTGGGTTGCGCAAAATGTTCCATTCTGCCATGTGTGCATGGCTGGCCATGAAATGGGATATGCCTTTGATTTCAGGTCATTCAATATTTGGTTTTTTAAAAATGACAATCAAAATGTGTATGTGCAAAAAAATTGTCACTCAACATGATCTCGGGATCACCTGATATTACTATTTTTTGTTTTATGAGCGTGATGAGATAACGGCTGGATTCCTGTTGCGACGGTCTACTCTTGCAGGAACTGAAGTGGCAGGACTCATATGTAGGGTAAGGAGGGATACTGTGGATGCCACCAGTCCATGAGTTTCACACTGTGCACAGGATCCAACACCACCTGGGTCCCACTCTGATCCCCTTTCTTCTTCCCCCGCTGTAGTGGTGAGTCCTGAAACACCAGACGAACGCGGTGGTGGCGCATGTCTGTGCTTACATTGATTGTGAACTGTGAAAAAGGCAGAGAGACCCGTTGCAGATTAGGAGAGGAGTTAAGGAGGTACGATTTGGTACATTAGCTAATTTTCTAATTAGTCTATCAACAATAAAAGATAATTTCAATTTTTGAAGCACGACACAATCATGGCTCAGTCTGACTATCAACAAGAAAACCTGACAGAGGTCTGTCCATCAGTAGCAATTTGATCAAAGCTTGTCTTGGAGGAAGGCATTTATGAACAACTAACAGATAAGAACTCTTTGAAGTGCTCCAGTCTGGTTCCATCTTGGCCCATTTCACCACAGCAAAAGAACACAAGGGATTTTGTGACAGAGTCACTTCTCTTGCTGTTAGGATGTCTACCTATGTGGAGTGCTCTACCTGTTATTTAGAAGTACTCAACTGAAAGAAGAGTTGGAAAATTGTATAATTAAATGACAAGAACCCACTGCCTGGTTGTGTACGCCACTACAGTTACTTTCACTCAGCAAAATTGCTTAAATCTTTAAAAACATTAACAGACAACATTAACCCTTACATATTTTCTTTTAAATTACAATCAACACAGGTCGGCTATATGGTAATACAAGCAAATAGGTAAAAGAACAGTGGAGCTGCCAAAAAACCAAAAGCTACTTGCCAGCGTCAGCGTCATGCCCATGACCACAGGAGTGAAGATGAAGTTGAGAGTGGTGACCTGAAGCACATAGCAGTCAGAGTCTGGATTCATGTGAACATCTTCATATTGTCGAGGCAAACGCAAGGACTTGGCACAACCATTCTTACTGTGTCCCTGCTGGGATGGAAATGACCAGAGACACAATCACAATATATATCAACAGCCGCAGCCACAAGAGCTATGAACAACTTTTTTATGAAAGTAATGTAATGACAAAGAAATGAAAAAAGTTTATTTCTTCTTTACAAGTCTGTTACCTGCTTTATAAATTTGAAGTTGAACTCCCACAATGCCTCTGGCCGAGTTCCTGACAGCTTTTTGACCCAGAAGAGTAAACACTAAAACAGGAAAAAGTAAGCATTTAAAATGGGCATTGCTAGGAGGCCAGATGCGTTTTCATGAATACTAATGTTACTAGCAACTCCCTTTCGTTAGGATAATTTAAAAATCAAACTGAGAAATTAGGATTTTCTGTTTTGACCTTTATATGTCTGGTTGAGGGTAGAGTTTTCAGTACAACCAAACACTGCATTAAAGGTTCTTCCCATGAAAGAGGGTTCAACTTAGTCTGGCTCTCTTACAGTTTCCTCAAGTCTATAATTGCTCTGGACAACTTGACAACTTGTACAAAGCTGGTTATAATAAATAAATAGGCTTGATTAACCTTGAGTTTTCCTATCCAACCATTAGGGTTTACACAACAGGTGGAGATTGTACACAAATGCCAGTCAAATGCAAGAAGATCAGTTTTAAATCAGCATAGTACCACACTATCTATAGAAATGTATAAGATAATTTACCTTGGAGTTGGTCAAGGTAGTGGGTGTGGATTCTGGCAGTGCAGGAATTTTTGACACACGTAAGCTGAACGGCTCATACAAATGGAAAAGAGAACGAATCACACAAGCCCGCAAACAGCGCATCCTATCAATGGAGTCAGGCTGGAGACGAAACGGCAGATCAGCATCAATCTTGTAGTGTCTTTAATTATAGAGACAGTGGAAGCAAAGGAAAGAAAATATATTAATTATACAACATATTAGTTTTTTTATTGATTTATATATTGGAGAAATTTAAGACATCTTAACCTGCCACAATGCTCATGATGGATATGGTCTTCAAATTAACAAGAAATCATAAATAGCCTGGATGCTATTATATATTACAAGACTTCTGTATTATTTACACAGTGATTAAAGAGCTGACTAAAGTGAAATCATGGATGTGGCACAGACACAGCCAGAACCTCTGGCTCCAACTTCAGCACTTCCATTACCGCTCTCTCTTAATTCAGCCATTAAGTTATCCAAATATTCCCACAAGCCACTGCCAGTAACATTAGATCAATCAAATAAACTCCAGTAAAAATTCATCATTATCATTTCCTGTATTCCGTTATTTCACACTGTACTTAGCAGTAAGGACACCCCCATAAAAAAACTTCAGTTAAATGTGACAGTAATTTCAAGTTAGACCAAAAAAATAGAAGCGCTTCTTCAAAACCAATACTTTCATCTATTGTTTTACACAATTAACCAACAAAATCCATCTCACCTTCTGTAGAGTCTGGTCCAAAAAGCTGCTGTGCAAGTGACTGTCCAGGCATTCCTACAGATTAGAGAGAATCTGCACACATCTTCAGGACGAATGTAAGAAGAAAGAACTAGCCAAATGTCCACTGGATAATCCTCTCCATCACTGCTCTCACTACTCTCTGTGAAGATCAACAGGCAAACATCATGATAAATACAACATTAAGATTATTGAGTCCTCCTTGTTACACTGATTTTTCAGAGTACAACTTTACCCTTTCTCCTTTTGTTTTTCTTTTTACGGGCCACCTTAGGTTCTTTTTCTCCTTCTCCTTCTTCTTCAGGGTCCTGCTCATCACTGCTGCCCAAAACGTCTGCTTTAACACTTTTTGCAGACGAGAGAACCTCCTCTACAGCACCCTGAGATGCTTCCAGGCCACAGAGTAATTTTACTGAAACACAGTTTTTAATTTAAGCAACTGAAACTCTTTCATACAAGAAATAATGCTACATTGACCGGACTTAGTTTGTATGCAGAAGTGACTGTATAATATCACAAATGTACCTTCTTTTTCAACTGCATTTACAACAGCCTTTTTCACCCTTCCCGATTTCACAACGGCTGGGTCGGCATCAGCATAATCAGCAACAGTGACTAGGGGGAAAAAACAGGTAGATTTCCTAGCAATTAGCAATGCTGATCTTTTAAGGAGTCATATCACAGCGCTGTATTTTTACATATCATTGAACTCTTGAACTGTCACGTGACTTCAAATTAATTTGTCCTTTAACAGATCTTGATCTCAGATCACATATGTGCAGCCATAGCCAAAGCAGACATTTAAATACTCGTAGCATTATTTTTAATGAACAGAGTTAAATTTGACGTTGTAAACTTTGGGAAACACGATGGTAACTTCAGTAGCCTGTGCAATGATAGCAGTGGGCGGGTTAGCTTTCTGGCTAACGTAGCCTACCTGATTCCGAACAGACGTCCCCGGCCTTAAATTTCAGCCGTTTTCGGTTCCCTTTCTTGGGCATGTCGACACCAATGATCTGTGTACGCTTAACGGGGCTGGGAGTCCTGCCATGTCGCTATGGCAAGCTGGGATAAAGAGAAAGAAAGAAAAATGACAGAGAAATTGAAAAATGTTCCGCCAGGATCTTCAGCCATCATGGAATGACGTAACAGCCTCAAGTAACGCGAGATTACCGTTGTTATTTTTTTTCTTCCTCGTGCTACAGCATCCTCTGCATTGCTGCCACTGATTTCTAGCGGAAAAGCTGAGTCTGCACCTTTATTTATTAAAATTGTATTTAAACGTCTACATCTGTATTAAAATTTTATTTAAGCGTCTGCGAATTAAGACTTTAACTAAACAATAGGTTTTTTAAATTTTGGCGGAACAATAGCACGAGCACAGTGCAACTACTAGCTACTTCCTTATACGTTTGGTGTATATGAAGATCCTAATCCAGGGGTGTCCAATGCTGGTCCTCGAGGGCCATTATCATGCATGTTTTAGATGTTTCCCTCTTCTGACACACCTGATTCAAATGATCCGGATCGTTATCAGGCTTCTGCAGAGCTTGATGATGAGTGATCAGGCGTGTTGAAAGAGGGAAACATCTAAAACATGCAGGATAATGGCCCTCGAGGACCAGGAATAGACACCTCTGTCCCAGTCTCTTCTCTTCTATTTTTACAATTTATTTTAGAAATTGCATTCACCAAATACCTGCTGCATTAACTGACAATTAGGGTTTGATGATGCTGACCAATTATATCTTGCTAGAAAAACACAGATCGATGAATCAAGTATCCACCTCACAAAAGACATTGACTCTACAGAGCAGAGAAAATACTCTTTTCAGAGATCCTGCTGCCAGATTGGCTTCACTGGTTTGCTATGAGATGGTTACTGCATCATTTGTTTCATAAGCTCATCCACTGTTCATGTCAGAATCGTGCCAGGAAATGGCAGGTAGGTTACTTCGTCACTCTGACATTCATAAGGTTCCAAATGCATTCCATCAAAGTTGTCCAGACATCAGTGAGCCAGGTAGACTTGGATAACAACCATCAGTAAGAGAAGGAAGAGACAGCATGAGATGCCTGTTACTAAGAAGATCCACGGCACTGTGTTCAGTGAAGTATGTAGATATTTTGTAGAAGTGCTGCAGGCCACACAGCATCCCAGAATTGGTAACATTGTTATCAAATACCTCGAAAACCCATAGAGCCATATATTCTAGGGCAAAATCCTATGAAAGAAGACTAAAAAAGCAAACTGCTGAGTAATCAGCATAACATCTGTCTCATCTCCTCAAATTTTAGATATATAAAAGGAGAACCCACCCCCGCAACACACACACACACACACACACAAATTCTGTTTTTCTCCTTAATGACCAGATCTTTTATCAAACTCTTTGCTGTCTAGGGTACATATAGACTTTCCAATCCTGTGTAATATCCGGTGAGCTCTATTTTCACTCATATCTCCTTTCTGTAACACAGTATATTGATTTCAAATTGAAGGAAACAGTCTACAAGGTTTGCTTCCAATAAAAAGATATTTTGTCCTGTGTATCAATGTTAAGATTTTCATTTTCCCTCCTTCAATCTATCTACCATTTATCTTTGTGAAAACTGAACTAAACTAAACTTTTTAACTCCTAAGCCAAACATAAAATTATTCCTAACTGTGCATAATACTTTATTTCAATGAAATAAATGCCCCGAATCACATAAATCTATCTAAAATAAGATTAATACGTTTTTATCTAATATTCGACTATAAATGTAAAAAATATCAATTCTGTCTTTCTAATTATTTTTAATTAATCCTGTAATCTTAATTATATATCAAAGATTAAATATGAATTTTTGCAACTCTTCAACAAATGCTTATATGCAAAATAGTAGATTTATTCAACTGCAGTAGGTCCACTGTTGCTGAATAAAATAGTACAAAAGAAACAAGAAGAAAAGGATCACTTTATGAGTAGAAAAAAGAATGACGAACTTTTTTTCTGCATAATAAATCTTATACAGATGTATTGCATGATGTGCCATTGGACTGAAAAAAAATGTGTCTTTGCTCTTTGTTTAGACATTGCTGTCAGGGAGTAATAAATACTGAGCTCAAATTGAAATACTGCTAGTTTTATTTGGGTAAACCAAGAGTGCTTGCAGCGAAAAACAATACATCAAGTAAAGGTCAAAGTTGTGAATATTGAAGTTGATTTGGAACACTGCTTTAGAGAATCTGTTCTACCACTAGGGGGTGAAAAATATCCATCAATGCTTTTAGCAGTTCATTGTAGGCCTCAAGCTTCCAAGCATTCCTGACATTAAGGGTAAAACATGACTGAGTGAAGGCTTCCAGTCTTACGGTTTTTACACACACACACACACACACACACACACACACACACACACACACACACACGCATGCACATATATACTTGTGTGTGTGTGAACAGAATACATTTCATTTCAAACTCTGAGTTCATTTAATTTGTCCTAAGTAAACAGTTTCCTTTATCTTTCTACTAGAGTTCATAATTTCTCCCATCCATTATCTCAGCGACATCCAATTTCACTACCAGTACATTTAAATACAAATCTGATCATGGCACAATCAGTCACAAGTGTGTTCTCTGTGGTCATCACTTTTACATGTGAGCTCTTCATCATTTTCTCTAAGCATTGAAATGAGGCCATGTTTCAGTGCTGATTTTCTTTCAAAGCTAAAGCAGATTACAGCTGACTTTCAATATATAAATGGTGACCCAGGAGAAAATGATTTGGGAGAGCTATGGGGTGTTGTGGCAAAATAAGGAACACTGTGTTTTTAATGCACTTTGTGGAATACACAATGATTATTTTTTTTACCTTAAAGCAAGACTTAAGAAATGACAAAGCGCTGCAATGTGCTTATGAATAATATAATACACTCATGCCTCACAGTTATGTGTTAATAAGTCTTTTCTTTCAACTTTAAACAGGTATGTTGATCACATTTTCAGTGTTAATAACTATCAAATCTGCACCGCCACTCGTGTGTGATTCAGAGATTAGTTTTTCATGCAGGAACGGCACCTGGTTATGTGTTTAGACAGATATCTTTTCATATTCGAATGGGTAACGTGTCAAAGCCATGGTGACTCACATAAAAAGTCACCAGAAATAAACATAAAAAGCCCTTAAAATATAAAAGGTCATGCAAATGGGAGAGCTCCCCAGACTCCTCCATCTAACAGAGTGCTATTCCCCCCTCCCCTTCATTACCCTACCAAGCAGCTCCAGAAATGCCTTTCTCCTGTCACCCATAGTTAGTAGAAATGCAGTGCAGAAACACAAATTTCCATAAATGAAGGAAGAAACAGGACAGTAGATTTTTGTGTGTGTGTGGAAGTCACCATAACTTAGGGTAATGAGTGCTCACTGGAGTCTGCACTGTGTCCTTCTGTTGCGTTGATAGAGCAGGAGGGCTGCACCCAACTGTGGGAGGTTAATTACCGCTGATCAGAGCAAGGAACTAAAACCCTGGCCACTGCATGCACAAATAATATTGATGGGGCTTGGTGAGTGTTAGTTTGGCATACTTCAGAGACTTGGTGTTGGAATGTGCGATGTAGTGGGAGAATTAAGTGCCACCACACAAGGTGACGCCTGTTTCACATCCCTTTCTCTCCAAATAATCCTCAGGTTCATCCCAGCTCCTGCAGGGTGCGCTGCGCACTGTGGCTGCACGTTGGTTTGGATAAACTGATGGGACCGGACCGGGCATCATGTCCCAGGAGCTGTCAGGTCAGGGACGCACTCAGTGGTGCTGATGTTGAAGAGTTAATTACATTTCAACAGTTTAAGGTTCGAGCCTATGCTGGCTGTTTGTAACATGATACGATGCAGAATCATGATTACTGTCACGAATGACCGTCAGGCTGAATCCACTCCTCTTGTTTTGCATGCGCATATGGTGCAAACGCTTATAGGCTGATCGTGGGGAGTTGGTCCCTTATTTCCAGCCTGGTAGTGACAACTGCAGATTCCCTCGTGTGTGTGTGTGTATGTGTGTGAGTGTGTGTGTGCGCGCGTGGTGTTGTGAGTGTGTGTGGGAGGAGGAGTGAGCTCGGTGGCGGTGTGGAGAGATGGAAGCGGAGAAGGCGGATGCAGATAAGACTCGCTCTCACTATCCACAGGAGTGAAAAAATAAAGAGGAGGACGCCGATCTCTTCTCGGATTTTTCCTTTTTTTTATGCTTTAAAAAATATATCTTCCTGCCAATGTACTATGATCTCCGTCGTGCTCGCGGGCACCACCCCTCCAAACGCACCCGTCTATCTGTGAGCTGTCAATCATATCACGCCGGGATTTCTACATGTGAGTGCATGGCGCGCCGGGCAGGGCGGATCTGTTCACGGGGTGAAGAGACGCCGGTTAATATGGATGAAAGGTCAACCATCGTCTCATCGTTTCGGGCACTCTGATTAGGTATGGCGATGTAAAAGCTGAGGAATGCACGTTTGATGCACGGGGAAATGTAATGTAACGGGAAACTGGGGTGCGCATCCAACGGTTGCTTTGGCAGCGCGTTGCTACGGGGCGTTAATAGGCCGTCTTATCAGTTACTGTAAGTCTCTTTAACAGCCTTGTAACCCGCACATCTCCCCCATCTCCCCCTAATCCCGACAGCGACACTGTCCTACAGCAGACCACAGAGCGGGGAAGATGATGTGCGAGGTGATGCCGACCATCAGCGAAGGAGACTCTGCCGGTCCTCCCAGAGGCACCGGCGGCGTCCCGAACGGCTCGGACCAGGAGGCCAACTTCGAGCAGCTGATGGTCAACATGCTGGACGAGAGGGATAAGCTGCTAGAGTCCCTCAGGGAGACTCAGGAGACCCTCATTCAGTCTCAGACTAAGCTGCAGGGGGCGCTGCACGAGAGGGACGTGCTCCAGCGGCAGATCAACGCCGCGCTGCCTCAGGTGAGGAGCAGCAAGCCGGCCTTGGAAGGAGGAGGAGGGTCTGGATGTGGGGTGGAGAGGGGTGTGATAGGTGGCTATGGTTTAATCCCAGGGAGATGCATCCTCTGTGTGCACAGCTTGTCATTTGCTAGCTGCTGCATGGTGTTGAATTGGACATCTGTCAGCACTGCGGGGTATGTGAGGAGGCTATAGGTCAGCAGTGGTGGTCTTGGATTCAAGGAGCAGAGTGAACTCCATGGCTCCACCAACTCAAGTGAGTTGTGTTTATCTGAGGGGTTCCACCAGAAAAGCACAAATTCACCACATAGGTAGGTCTATTGCCAGGTTTTCATCCCAAAATGATGCCCGTGTTGAAAATCTAAATTTACACTTCTAGCCCGAGGTTTCTGCGTCATATACCTCTGCTGGGGAACCCCTCCAACACTCCTTCATGTCCCGGGACATCACTATGAGAATAACTATGAAGATGATGGGAATTTAGGCTACAGGCACTTCAAAAGCTCATAAGTGGCAGCATGCCAGAAAGGAGGATCTAAATGTCTTGTGGGCAGAAAGGTAATGTAGTAGGTTGAAAGGTGGGTAGGAAGTAGACGGATGGTTTTTACTCACTGAAATATCAGTCTGTTCGGGGTTGATGTTAGAGTAGTGTCCTGCTGGTAGGGGTACCTATAATTATCCGAGCAGAAACAACCTCACCTCTGTGTGTGGTGACCTGCCTGTCAGTGGTAATGGGAGCGAAAGGAGTTGATTTTTAAATTGGGATGCCTTTGACATTTAAAGACGCAAGTGTGTGTGTTTCAGAGAAAGAGGGCCGCTGCAGTCACCGAGCATGGCGACAATGAAGCATCAGCACATAAAGCTGTGTTAGCCTCTGACCCTCTGGTCTAAATGCGTGGCATGATGTCACTGCACGGTGTGCGAGGGAGCGGAGAGAGCAAGGGAGGGAACCATGCAACGATGACAGGCTCGCTGCAGCCTCTTGTGAAAGAAACATGGCTGCTTGCTAGTGTACATGGCCCTGGGCTGCTTGCTTCCACACATGCATGCATGTCTGTGTGTGAATGTGTGTGTCAGGCAGAGATGAGGGAGTGGGAAGAGGCTGTCATGCTTGTTTCCTAATCCTGCTTGGTTCTGCGTAATGTTTTATTCTAGCAATAAAACAAGTATTAGTTATACAGTCATAGACCTCGGGGACATTATGCAGACATTATGACTGGCATGCACATGCATAAGCTGTCTTTCACTCCCTCTCGCAAAAAAACACAACCCACTCTCGCGCATGCACACATGGCCAAAAACGCGCCAGTGGTCCTTTTCCACACCAGTCACAGAGTGGAGAGCTGATGCAATGGACAGTGGGTGAAGCAACACAGAGAAATGAGAAAATCTCAGTTGCGATTGATTTCTGCTCAGTTTTGCTCTGCTCAGCTGAGGAATGAGGATTGTCTGGCCCCGGTGCACTATTGGAAATTGCAGAGTGTGTTTTGTAATGATGAGGAGGAAGTGTGGAAAAAATAACATACTGTATCTGATATCTCAAGTTTGGGGTGTGATGAATATATTAGAGCAATGTTGTAGCGGTTGGCAAAGCTCCTGACCCCACTATCCTATATGTGTCAGTGATAATTAGGTTGATTCGTGGCTGTGCTCAACATGACCATAAGCAGAGTGTTAATGCCCTCGATATCCAACACCATATAACAGTTTTGTGTTTCCGCTTGCCGCCTCTGCTGTGCAGCCCTCCAGTCATCAGTGTCTACATGTGTGTTGCATGGGAGTTTTTTCTCTGTGTGTGCATTTGCTCAGTCCTCTCTGCTCCTAAGGTGCAAACTGATGTGAGTGTTGGCGTGGTACTACAGCCTTTTTCCCAAATTTAAGCCCACTTCTCTTTTCTTTTGCTAAACAAACATTTGTCATCTTCACCTATGGAGCGTGTGCGTGTGTGTGTGTGTGTTTGTGTTTTGTTATCCCTTCTTTAGGTTTCCTGACTCCATGGGACTGGTCTGACCCAGAACTGTCAGATCTATGTCTCTCCTCCAAAGATGCGCACTCAAACATACACACATGGAGGAAACAAAGTGTGTGAGCAATTCAGAATTCATTGCTCTTCCATGTTGTCATGTTAAAAATACATAAACCCCAATCACCTTGGCATCAATGTTCAAATGTATGTTTGCCTCAGCAGCATCATAAAAATGGGACAACATTGCCATTTTGCCACACACACACACACATACACACACCATCACGCACACAGACTAGGATGGATATGTTCATTAGCTACAGAGAATAGAGTTTCAGATTAACATGTCAGCCCATTACAGTGCATAATGCTTCTAATACAGCCCTCAGAGATGGGCTTGCCCATAGACAAATTAGGTTTTAAACACACACACACACACACGCTTGCATGCACTTGGACGCTTATATTATCACACACACACACTCACACATACACACATTGTTCCTTTTCTGCGTGAAGAAAACTGTTCTGACGCTGTCAAAGGAAATGTGGTATAAAGCAGGCATGTGTGCATATGTGTGTGTAATGCAGAGAGGACAGATAGTGGGTGAACACCGTGTGCCCAAATAAAGCAAGTCACTGTTCATCACCCGTAAAGTATCATTCTATGGGTTTACTGTTAGGGACAATATCACATTTTACTACTTTTGACAGACAAGTGGCAGATTTCAAAATAATGGTGAAAATTAAGTTATTTGACATTTTGGGAAATAGTACACTTATTCACTTTTGTACATTTCACCTTTCTTGATTAGATCAGTACTATGTATATTTATGGTTAAGGGTCACATATAGTACATGTATACTGTAATACACTGCATATACTATATCCTACTCTGCTGTGTGAGAGATGCCAAGAGAGATGCATATTTTACCTCTATATGAGAGCAGATTTCAATTTTTCAAAGAGGTGTGTGCCTTTACGGTGGGATGTGAGTTCGACATTGTGTGTGTGTGAGTGTGTGTTGTGATGTTTGGACACCTGTTCCAGTCAGACACAACACTGGCTATTTTTGCAAGCATACAAATACACAGAGATAAAGGCGCGCGCACACCTCGCTGCCCTTCCAAAACAACTGTCTCCGTTTCAGAATTCTACCCTTTGTCCCCCATTCGTACACAACATACAGTGATGCACATTGTTTTGTTTATTCGACCTCACACATAGCACTGACCCGGCCTTTGACTTCTTGTAGCCGTGATTGCTGCTTACCCTTGTGCAGACACATAAACACACATAGCTTCATGCCTCTATGAAAAAGCACGTGTTTCCAAGTTTATGTGTATGTCTCTATGCTTGTCCTGTGTTTCAAGGTTGGTTGGTGCATTTTCTCCGAAAGCTACTCATGACAATAGTTCATCTCACTGCTTGTTTCTCTGGCATCTTTACAGTTTTTATTCTTTTTCACCCTTCATTTCACTCTTCTTTCTCTTGCTTTTTTATCTCTGAGGTCTTCCTGTCTATTGCTGTCTGTCTCTTTCACACTCTCTCAGTTTGTCTAACTCATCAGTAATCCAGTAGTCCATTAACTGGTCCCACAGATAGTTCTTGTCCCCTCCTACTCCTGTAGCTGACCTTTGTCTGCAGCACAACACAATCTTGTGTGGGATGGAACATGACACAGCGCTCACTGTTAAAATATTTTTCAAAGCACCCTGTGTTTGTATGACAACAGTCACTTCAGAAAGTATCCATATCCCTTCAAGTTTTGCAGACTTTATCAAGTTGTAAATGTAGTTTTATATGACAAAATAGCATTGTTTCACCTCAATCTACCCTCAGTAACTCATAATGTAAAAGTTGAAGAATGTTTTGAAAATTTTTTTAATTCAAAAACTGAAATCTCTTGTCTATCATCAGACCATTAATTCAACAGTTTGTAGAAACCCCTTAGGTAGCAACTGCAGCTTCGAGTCTTGTTAGTCTGCACGTTAATTTGGGGAATTTAATCCATTCTTCCTGGCTGATCCTCTCAGACCCCGTCATATTGGCTGGGAAGTGTCTTTGAACTGCCATCTACAGGTCTTCTCATAGTTGTCCTATGGAGTTGTAGCCAGTTCTGCATTGTTTTGGCTGTTGTGTTGCTAGGTGAATAACCATCCAAGTCTCTGCACTCTGAAACAGGTTTAATTCATAATCCTCTCTGTTTTTGGCTGCTTGTATTCTGTCAATTATCACTCAGTTTGGAACAATCTCCCCGTTTCTGAGAAGCATACCCAAAGCATGATGCTGCCACCACCATGCTTCACTGTAGGAGCTTCATTCCACATGCAGTGAGTAGTGCATGGTGTTTGCCAGACACAGCACTTGAAGTTCTGCTCCAAGAGTTCAAGTTTTATCTCATCAGACAAGAGAATCTCTTCCCTTCTGCTCTGAGAGTCCTTTAAATTTGGGAAACTTAGGCTGTTATGTGCCTTTTACTCATGAGGCGCTTCTATCTCTCCACTCTATCATAAATGCCTAATTGATCTGAATTGCTGCTGAGCTGGTCGTCCTTCTGCCAGGTTCTTCCATTCTGCAGACAACCTCTGAAGTTGTGTTATAGATGCCAATGAGTTTTTGGTCATCTTCCTACTTACTCAATTTGGCTGGACAAACAACTCTATGATGACTCCTGGTCATTCCAAACTTTTTCCATTTCACAGTTTTTAAGGCTAATGTGCTCTTGGAAACACACAAAGCTTTATAAATGGGTTCACACACCCTTGATCTATACTCACCACAATTTGGTCACATAGGTCTACAGAGAGAACCTTGGACTTTATTGCCTGGTCTTTGTCCAATGTGCAATGGGAACTGTGAGACCTTTACATACACAGGTGTCTTCTGGTCTAAACCATGTCCAATTAAATCGATTTACCATAGGCTGACTCAAGTCAAGTTCTAGACACATATAAAAAGAGGATAAATCTCACCATAATTTTGAGTGTCACCAAAAAGAGTCTATTTATGTCTGTTTTTTTAAAAACTACTTAATAACAATCATAATAGAGTGTGCTAAAGCAAAAAGGTTCTTATGCTTTATGATGCGACTGTACAAGTTGCATTATTTCCTTATTTCGACTAAGTGGAGGTTTTGTTGAACTAGCTTTATAACCTGATATCATTGTGTGATATATTACATAGAAAATGTAGTATTGTTGTAAAATAAGAAACTGGGGTTATAGGGTAGTTCCACTGTACTGTGGTGAAATAATGATGATAAATGCAACAGCAAGTAACCTGTATTCTGAACATGTTAAGTCAAATAATCACCAGTGTGAGTCAAACATACTTCCACAGAGTCTGGGTCTGATGCAAATTTCCTGTATATATTCTCATAACTAGGGCAGGGACTAACCCAGTACTCAGCACCAATTAAAACTTAAGTGATAGAAGCTGGCATTGGATGCTTACTCAAATTCATGCTTTTCTTTAATTAATCTTTGATCAGATAGATTTAGACTGCATTACGAACTATATTTTATGTAGGCTATGTCTTGTATGAATCCTTGCTTTTTGGAAACATTACTGAGAAACTTAACACCTGATGGCGTCTTGCTTTTGCAAACATACAGGAGTTTAAATTCTCACTTTTCCGCAGTGGAGCACGGTGTAACCAAGGATGTGTCAGTAACACTTAGGGCAACACCAAACCTGATGCTGGGTGTGAACAGAAGTCAATGTTAGGGTTAGAGCTAGCCTGGTGATAAAGTACTTTGACATGGGAAAAGTTAGGCTTCTTTGGTTAAAGGTATTGTACTGAATAAACACATTTCAAATGATACCTACCCCTACTGCCCTACTGATGCCTTCATTTTAAAATTACCTATAGGAGGACAGTTTATTTAGTTAATGAAGACTGCA
This sequence comes from Dascyllus trimaculatus, assembly GCA_024666655.1. NCBI lineage: Eukaryota > Metazoa > Chordata > Actinopteri > Pomacentridae > Dascyllus > Dascyllus trimaculatus. The sequence continues at coordinate 19,632,814 of CM045450.1, forward strand.
GCTAGCTTTAAAAGGCATGTTGCCAGGGTTTAAATGTGTCATTGTAGGCCTTATAAAGGACAAAGAAGCTGACCGCAGACCTTAATCAATCCCTATATTGCAGTAAATAAATCTATAGACTTAATATCACCATTCCTGTGGTAATGGTTGGTCGGCTAATACAAAGCAGCTTATTTTACACTGCTTGAACCAAAGCCAGCAGGAATGAGCTTTGCAGGCTTGGTACTGAGCCATAATAGTTACTGTACTAGAGGTGTGTTTTGCTTACAGGTACAGTGTGAGAGGGGATGAGTGTCAAAGCTAATATACATTAGACTGTAGAGAAAGGAAGAAGAGAGCTGTGCAGTATTTGGAGGTGGCCTGGCTTATAACACATCCACACTTTAGCAACACTCCTACTCACATTCGTAGAGCAATTAATTGATGAGTCAATCGAAAGAAAATTAATCACCACCTATTTTGATAATGAATTGCTTTAAGAAATGGCAAAGATTTGATGGTTTCATGGTCTGAACTTTGAGAAATAACTGCATGTCCTTGTCTCACATAGTAGCAAATTGAATATTTTAAAATTTTGGACTGTCAAATCAAGGCATTTGAAGATGTCTCATTGGGCTCTATTGTGAAACTGTGAATTGCCCTTTTGGTGTTTTCTGACATTTTACAGTTAAATCAATTAATTGAGCAAATTGTCAGTGGATGAATCAGTCTTGACAATAGTGATTAGTTGCAGCACTACACATTTGCACCCACTCAGAAACAATTACACACACACATACTGCACGTATTTCCTTAAATGTCAGCATGCACTGTCTGCATGTCATCTTGAGTCTCTGTGTTTGTAAGTGTGTGAGAGAGTATGCCTACGGCTAGTGTTGCTTATGCATGGACGGCTGAGGCAGCTTTGTGCCTCATGATAGGAGAATATTGAGAAGGGTGGGCAAAGTCAGATGAAAAATTACCACATCTCATTGGTCTGCTACTGAAGCCCAAATCTTATGCTATGTGTTACGCAAGCACCAAATATTAGAATTTGAGTTGATGCGGAGGAAAGTGGAGCATGAAGTGAGCAGCTGAATGCCACCAAGAAACCCTGTGAGAGAGCAGAAAAAGAGGGAGGGTATGAGACTGAAAGAAATAGAGGGCAAAGTTCTTTCAGACTTAGCCAAGGGTGGTGTTCCATCCACATTCTTCCCCTACGCAAACTTTTCCTTTCACCCAACATTGATGGTCTTCCCTTGTGAGCATCTTTTGGGGCATTTTAAGCCCTTATAACAGTGGAGCAATGATGGGCCCCTGAACAGATTTGCACCAGAGACTTTGTGATTTATGTTCATTATCCTAACCACTGGACCTAGGGATCAATGTAGATACTTGCCTGAATCATAACAACAATTTTTTCACAAACCTTTTCCATCTCAAGGTTTATACTCAAACATAGCCATTTTTAAAGAAACACGGCACTACTCAGGTCTGATTTCGTAGCTTTGCCTATTATTTTGTTTTGTTATAATAACATTGTACTCAACAATAAATGAGATTCAAGAATGTAGCAACATTGATTAAAATTAGTCTGACGGGGAAAGAAATATGAGCAGTCCGCTGAGCAAACCAGGTTGTAGACAAGCTAAAAGCTATTCCAAAGTATTCAAACCATTGTATTATTAAGTAAAATAATACAGTGGTTTGAATATTACAGATAAGGTCTCTGTAATATCTGCATATGCAAGTTTGGCAGATCAGGGACAAGGTAGGCAAATTGTGATAGACATACAACATACAGCATCAGTTTCCACCCTTGTCTTCCTTTTCCTTGTCAGTGTAGCTATCCTGGGGGCCCTGATTGAAACCTTTATGATCACCAGACTGCTAGTCTTGCCTTATTAGACTTTTTTTTGCAGTTTTGATGCATTCCCAGATCTCACTAATAAACTTGGCCAGTACACAGTCTTATTACTGATTTAAAACATGGACTGAAATACAAAAATGAGGTCCAACTTTAAAAAAAAAAAGGTTTAATTGCATGCTTTTGCTCAACTGTTTTGGGAGAATAATCAGAGAGTTTCTGCTCATTACTCTAGTCAGATCCATAATTTTGGGAGAGAGAAAGAGAAACGAATCAGAAGTGAGAAGTGAGTCTAACAACTTATCTACCTTCCAGCAGCTGCCTGACATCACACCTCTCTATCGCTGTCTCTTTCTTGTCCTCTCCTGCTGCGTCTTGACATCATCTGTCAGTCTCTTTTCCCCCCACTTCTCAGCAGTTCACTGCATAATCCTCCCTCCTGTATGTTGTCCAGTCTTGATTCAAGCCCCTCTTCACCAAAGCTGTGAGCAAGTCAGACTGGCCCCTGGCAAGGGCCTATGCACAGCTTACAGGCCCCTGAGCACTAATAGATTATTAGTGTGCAAAGCTAGCTCCCCCACGCTGTTGTGCCACGCCACGGCTTAAACACTCCATCTCTCAGTTGCATCCATCCTTCGCTCCCTCCATCCCTCTGCCAGTACCATCTGGCTCTCAGCACCAGGCACATTTAGCTCAGTCGGGCGCCAATTTGTCCCCCTGGCTGCCTGGGAGAGAGAAGGAAAGTGAGGGAAGGAACAGGAAAGGTGAGAAAGAGAGACAGATACACAAAGACAGAGTAAGATTTCGCAAAGAGAGACAGAAAGAAAGTAAGTCGGGGGAAAAAGCTGAATCAAGCATACCTGGCAGTCCCCAGCAGCGAGGGACATGCTCTGGTAATGGGAAGAACGAAAAGCCTCTGTATATGTGTGTGTGAGGGTGAGTTCCTTCTCCCTGGTAATAAGAACAGAGTGATTGGAGTTGCAGGACCACCAGAGGGGAAGGCAAGAGTAATGAAGGAGGGGAGGCAGGAAAGGACAGAATGAGAAAGTGGGGGAGGAGGAGGGGGATGCGAGATGAAGTTTTCCAGCCAGCAGTTAGGCCCACAGCTGCCCTGCCATGTCTTACAACTACACTATTGGAACTCTGTCAGTTTGCTTTCTCTCCTGCAACTACCTCAGAATAGAAGATAAGGCATCAGAGAGGTGTGAACATTAGAAAGGGGTCGGGATGTAGAGGCGGGAGAATGTGTGTGTTTAAAAAAAAAAACCTGGGAGGGTCTTGAAACACAAGGTTATGAGCGCAAGGTTATAAAATCTAAAACTCTATGTGCAAAGATACAGGAGCGAACACATGCATATAGCGGTTCCCTCAAAGACAAAGACAAATTTGCACACACATACGCAGTGGGTGGATGGCATCTTTTAGACCCCAGTTTTTCCCCAGCAAGATATAAGCAGTGGCAAAGGCATTGGCGTCAGAAGCTAAGTCCCCGGCTGGACCCTTAAAAGGATTTAAAGAACTTCAAAATGCTTCTTCTGCTCCATGAAATAGAGCTTGTCAGTGTCTCACAACATAGCACACACCCCCCGCTGCTGACTGTCAATAACACATACAAACCCCCCCACCCACCCACCCACACACACACACACACACACACACACACACACAGAAGAGAGAGAGAGAGAGAGAGAGAGATCTGAGAGAGCATGGCGCTGCAAGTGAAATGCAGGATTTGGAAGAAGGACGCAGTAGCAGGACAAATATTGATGTATATAGCTAATGGCTCCTGTGCAGTATTTTTCTATGTGCATTATTATTGAGGTCATAGTGGTGGTCTACTGAAATGTAATCCAATAGATAAGAATAGGGCTTATAAAAAGTAAGCATGTGAGACTGCGTTATAAACAGCATTACATTTAGAAGTGGGTCTCATATATTGTCCATCCCATTAACAAACACAAAGGGGGCAAAATGTTTGGAATATATCATACCTCAGTCTCTGGATCATAAATGAGCATTTGTGAGGGACATTTACTCATGCTAGTAAAATATTGATAATATTGATCCATTTCTACAGTAACAGACTATGTGAGCTTTTGTAATTAAGCAACAACAAAAATGTGAATGGAAACTATTTGCTAGGAGTAAAGAGGCAAACAATATAACAAGTTAATAATCATAATGAATCTCAAGCAACTACCTCTTATAATGAAACAAAATAAAGCCTAATTTAGAATAGATCAGAGAAAATAAACTTATTTACAGATGTGTTCATTATTTGGAGATCTGGCCATTATTTCGATTTGTTACAAAAGCAGATACGTTGCAGACACCATGGTCAGTGACATGTGACAAGATTTCTAGCATGGCAATACGAGAAGTTCTGTATTAACAATACAATGAAGCTAAATACATACTCAGCAGAATTAATAACCACAACAGTAGACTTAAAAATAATTAAACCAAAACAGCTAGCTAACAAAATGCTAAAATGCTACATAGAAATGAAAGGACCTGCAGAGTTGGAAGTGAGTAAGAAGTGAGTTCACCCTTGTGCAATGTTAAATGATTGACAGAAACATTCCTTCGTTTTCAAGTGGAGTGTTTCCTCTTATGAACAATCAAAAACAAAAACTTTACAAAGACTGTAATTAAAAATACAGGCCCCGAAGTAGAAACTCGACCCCACAAAAATGTTTCCACCTGTGATCACTGGCACACATGTTAAGAAACCTGTGATCACTGAAACAAAATTACGTACACATACTGATTTCCAATTAGCCCATTTGAAAGAAAATGGTTATAAAATGACCTGTGAACAGGAGAACTTCCTCAGTTTTGGACCTATAAGCTGCGTCCATTTGTGTGTCTGCATCATGACTCCACATGGAAGAATTGTCTGAGAAACATAAAAATCTGACTGTTAGACCTCACAAAGATGGAAAAAGATACAGGTTGATCAATGCCAAACTAAAAATCCGTCAAACCACAGTTGCAACAGTGATCAAGCAGTATAGAATGAGACATAGTACCACTAATCAGAGCTGCAGTGGTTGTCCTCGAAAAATGATGCAACAACATAATCTATGTCTAAATGAAAGACTTGTAAGTATTTCAGATCTGACACAGCAGTCGTCAATGAAAATCTGAGTTTCTGCAACAGCTAATATAATAGTTTGCTATTTGGCAGAAAAATGCAAAAAGATTACACTGTGCTAAAGAACATGAAAAGAAGCCTGATAAATACAGGGAGCACATTCTGTGGACAGATGACAGTTAAAAAAAAAAAAAAAAACCTCCAGCATGTTTGGCGTGAACATGGACAGGACCATCACAGTGAAAACAAAGTCCTGACAGTGAAGTGCAGGTGTAGGAGGGTAGAATATGGGAATGCATGACTGCAAAAGGTGTTTGGGTGATGACATTTATAGATGACTGTGGATGCCTGTGGATAAATCAAAATACTGGCTGACATGATGACTCCCACTATGCAGAATCGTGGCAGAAGAGAAATATTCCAGCACAATACCAAACCCACACAAGGGTCTCTAAAGAAGGAACAAGTCAAAACTATGACCTGGCCAAGTATGTCACCTGATTTGCATTCAATAGAACACCTTTGGGATATTTTAAAGAGAAAGGTAGAGCAACACAACATTTCCAGCAAAGAGCAGCTGAAAAAACTGTTTCTGTCAGAGGCACCTCCATGCCGAGGAGGATTGATTCTGTCATCAATAATAGAGGTGAACATACAAAGTATTGAAAAAATAAAAGACTTGAATTTCAGTAATGAAAGGAGAGCACATATCCTGCTGTTCAACTTAGAAATAAGACAATAACTCTAAGGTTAAACGATCTTAAACCATTTGACATTCAAGTGATATTGCACAGCAGTGCACTCACTTATTGTACTGTTGTATATTGTGTATGTATGGTTTCTACACTTCATTACACATTTGATACATTTTTAATATAGAAAATATATAGAACGCATAAATTCCTATATAACTGTTATTAATTCACTTGGGTGTTGACATTCTCAGAAGGCTTGGAATCAGAGAGTAGCCCTGAAATGTAATGCAGTTTGGGTAATTTAAATGTACATTTTTTTTTGTTTATTTTTTCTTTCAAATAAGTGGTTTGGATGGGTGGTTACAGTGAACAGTCTTTCTTGTCTTCTTCTTTTATCAAATCACCTTTGCTTTAAATTACCTTAAAGAAATTGCATGTCTGAATAACGCTCATGTAATTGATAAATAACATGGCACACACTTTTAAAAAGTGACATAGGCTGTAAAACATGGAACATGTTCATTCCTTTGCACAGAACTCAGTTAAGTAAACAGAGGCTATAAGTATTGAAATCTTACATAAGAAAATGGTTCCAGTGATAAATTGCTCACACCGAGTCAGCACTTTCCGGTATTGTAAGTGTCCAACTGGGCTGATACATCACACTCATGCACAGCCACACATGCATGAGTGCATAAACACACACAGTACACTCAGACTTGGATGTGTCTCAAAGAAAGATATATATGTTGATGTGAAGGAGATGTTATCCAGCTCAGAGCGTTATCACGTCTGGCCACACACCGAAGTAGACATGATGACATGTACCGATGTTGCACTGTACAGAGCAGACATCATCCAAGGCTGATTTTAAACAGCAACAGTTCACAAAGTACATACTGGAGGAACTAATGAGATATTTTTGGTGCATGTAGAGCCGCGGAAAGCTCTTAGATCTTCTTGTTGCTGTATTAAATCAAGACCCATTTATTCAGCACCACCTACAACATGCCTCAGTTCTCAGCTGCAGTCTGTTATTCATTTACTTCCAGCTCCATTCACAGACACGTGGGTTGGTGCAGACACTCAAAGGCGTGTGCAGAGTTTCATCCACACATACACATTCAAGCTACATGCCTGTTTCTTTGTGCTAAAGTTGTTCTGTCGCTCCTTTAATCAACTTTGGTTTAATTGTTTTGCTGTCTCCTTGTTTTCCATAAAGCAGAAGAACATCCATAATGTCTTTTAATATCAGCCATCTACAAATACACTTGAGCTGACTCATTGAAGATTCAATATCCATATTAACATTACCAAAAGACTGAGCTGTTCTTGCTCTTCAAAGGACCACTCCTCTCCTTTTTTTATTGTTCTCAGTCTCATTGTCTCTCCGTCTCTCGTGCTCCCTTGCTTTCCGTCTTATCAGTGGTGATGGCTTTAAGCGTGTGCTGAGAGGTCTATTAGTTAGCCATCGTTCTGTCAGATAATGTTTCATATCTCTCAGCTAGCTCACTGTACTTACAGCTTGGCTCTGACTGCATGAGATGGGAGAACTGCCGCTTGGATGTTATATTGGGGTACAGACCTCCACATTCTTCACACACTGTATTTTTGGATATAGCGTGTGATTGATTTTACCATCTGATGCAGCAACGGCGGGTGAATTTCAAGTTTTTGTTTTACTGTGGGGGGTTTATTAACACACCATATCAAGTAGAAGTGTATGTGTGCGTATGTCCGTTAGCAATCGCATGTGTGCATTGAATTGACCTAAATCAGCTCATTAAACTAGGAAGTCAGATGAGACCTCACGTCTTCATAGTGGCCTGAGAACATGATGTTTATTTGAGTGTATGCTGGTCTCAGTGCTGGACCGAGTCGTATTATTTGTTTGCTAAATGCATTGTAAAGTCTGTGCGGTGCATTTAATTACAATGCTAATAGCCTGAACTGCCTTCCCATATTGTAATTGTCTGATTAACTGATACACATACACACACGTACACTATCATCTCTCTGGCCAGCTCTGCCTGTCGATGATGAAGGTCAGTAAGCATTGTGGTGACCCATTAGAATAATGGGGGCTGTGACGTGGTCTGCCCCGGTGCAAGAAGAACATCATTCACACTTAGCTGCTTTCCTCTCTCTCTCTACCACCGTATGCCCCGCAATGTCTCTTCTTGCCCTCAATTCCACACTTCAATAGCCCTTTCATTTACTCATGCTGACTCTCACTCAGTCTGTCTCTCTCGCACATGCACAACCAGACTTAATCACAAAGAAACTCGCAGTGACAGTGTCTTAAGAAGCCGCTGAAACTCTGGCAACTTAAATTTCTCACAGTAAACATCCCACAAGTATGGACAGAATTTAAGCACAGTGAAAAATGCCTGCGACTGTGAATTTAATTGGAAAAAAGCCTAAATCCGTTTGTAGTTAGATACCTGTCTAACTATTCAGTGCCTTCTTCTCTGTGCATCACATGATGACTGCTGAATGTCAGAGTTTTGTTCACCAGCAATCCGAGTTTTTAAATTACCTCATGAAGTGTACATTTGCTTTGCCCAGCAACAATTTAATATTTTATTTATGGGCGAATTATCTATATATTTAAGGAGCCCATTCTTTTGAAATTCAGTAACAATCTTTGCCCACTTGCAAGAAACACCACATCCATTTTAAATCTAATGTACATCAATAAGAAGATGATCATATAATAGTTAAGACTGTAGATTTCTTCTGGGCTGCTACAATTATTAGTGTTGTTAAATATGGAGATCCTTTTAAGCTTCATTCATCCACATTTAGCATTCATTTTTATCCCTAAGAGTCCAATATATAGGTGAACCATGTTACTAGGTTATTATTCTCCATCAGTCCCTTGTCAAAAAACAATGGAAGGAAAACAGACTGACCCAAAGATCAGTCTTATAAAATACACAAAGCAATTTGATATTTTAATTAACAACTAGGTTAATAATTATGACTTAATTACCACATCAATAGCTAGATTGAAGGATTTAGAAGTAGTACTTAGTGGAGGATGGCAGCATCCACACACTTACTCAACATTAATTCGGCCTAGACAGATATACACAAAGCATTTATTAAAGAAAACAGAAGTAAAACACACAATATTTACAAAATGGTCTAACTGCATAAACTTTCAAGAGGAATAAGTGTGTGGGTATATGTGTGGATATGGAGGAAGACACAGTGTGTGTCTCTTTGTTTGCCCTCACCATGTGATCAGGCATGAACCCACGTGTTAGACCAGCTCAGAAGAGACTGAGGCGGGAGGTTTGAGTGTCCTCTCCATGTGTGTGTGTTGTATATAGAGTCCAATACTGACTGTGACTTTCAGGGGATGATGAGGATTATGATGTCATGCTTAAAAAAGAGGATGCGTGTATGTGCAGCCTAAATAATAACAACTTTACTATATAGAGCCAAATACCCAATGACCACATCTTACAGCTGATCAAAACATATCTTCTATGAAACAGTACATGCACATTAACATTAGCAGTCCTAGCTTAGCTGTGTTTGCTGTTAAGCTATTCTAGTTGTGTGTGTAGATGACCAGTTACCAGAGTCCATGAAAGGAAAAGCGTTCCCCTGTGTGTGTCCTGGTTAACCGGTGGTTCCGTTGGTTCTGGTGTGCAGGTTCGGAATAACTGAAGGAGGACACAGGTTGTTCCAGCAGAGTAGCGGCTAGGCGCTAACTTGCTCTGTTGCTCCTGTTACTAGTCCAGTTGGCAGTTTGTTAGTTTTGTCGTAGCTGCTGGGCTAACTAAACTCAGTTACAGTCAGTTAGAAGTGTGTTCCTGCTAACAGGGACCTCCAGGTAGGCTCTCCTGTCGCTGCCAGGGGAAAAAGAGTTCGGTGGGTCTCTGCCTACCGAAGCCGGTGAGGGAAGAGAGAACCGGGCGATAGAAAAGTCGGTGAACGAACAGGTGCGCTGCGGTTTCGTTTCCATTCTGTTGGTCATATGTCTATGCTGTTGGTGGTCCAGGTAACAGGTTACCTATGGTGACGGAAGGAGCGATGTGACCATGTCCCTTTCAAAGTAAAAGCTCAGTTTAAAAAAGTAATCTGTGGGACACCTGTGGTACCTACAAATAGAAGGGAACTGGACTTTTGGTTCTTGAATATGTTTCACCTCTAATCAGAGAAGTCCTTTAGCCTACTACTGAGTCAGGACTACTCTGACCTGGATGACTGAAAATCTACACACCATTTTATTTTTATGCACACTGACACCTAAGATAAATTTTACTGATCCCTCACCTGGAAAACTTACATATTACAGCAGCTGGATACAGATAACACATGGAAGAAGCAGGACAAGAATTTAAAAAGTACAATAAGGCTAAAAGAGACAGATATAATAATAAAGGTCCCATAGAGACAATGTACAAAGCATGAGGAATTTATATGTGTATATATATGATATTGTGCATTTACATACAGATATGTACAGATATGACATGATTAGTAAACATATGGATATGTACACATATGACTTGATGAACTTACATTTGTACTGGTATGCCATGGAGGATAAGGTATCCACATGTCAAAGTTATTGGGGGGGAAAGATAAGTGTTAAACATGATGTTACTAGACATGAAGAGCTGTAAGAGAACAGTGCTATATTTTGCTGATTGATCTGTAAAACCTGTAAACAGAGAACACAGCTTTACATTTTGTTGATGGGCTTCTCTGGTAGCAAACTGTGATTATGCCCAAGGAGCTGTAGAGAGAAAACAGTGTTAAGGGATGGTGTGGCACTGGAAGAGCTATGACTAACTAGTTTCTTTATTTTTCAATTTAGATCGTACTCCAATGAAAATGAATGTGGCATAATTTTCTCCAAAAAAAAAAAAAAAATAGGTGCGAGGTTTATGGAAAGCTTTCACATTCTAATGGGGCTCTCAGTTAGTGCTTTGTTAAATTCCAGTGCATGCAAAATATTATGCTAATATCATTTATAAGACAAACATGCACAGTGTGTTGTCCACTACTGGTGCCTTTTGTCTGGTTTCCAGTGGAGGTGTGAGGTGGGAGGAGTTTAAAATTCTCTTTTATTGTTCTCATCAATCAATGTTCCTCAAGGCAAAAACACAGGAGTCCCTGAATAATTCAGCAATTCTATCAGGAGTCAGGTGGCTGTTAGTTTATTTAGTTTATTTCAACTTTCTTCCTATTAAATAAAGTTTTTTCTGTCATTTATCGCAGCTGGATAGCTGTGAATACTGTGATACCCCTAAGCCTCAGCTGCTGTTTCTCAAGGATAAGAAACCAGTCAAAGCTTTAACAAATTCAGAATGCTTTGTTTTTTTATATTATGGAAGGAAGCACCCCATCAAGGTTGTTAAACTCGTGCAAAATTGAAGTAAACAGTTCAACTGCCCGAGATTTTTAGGCCTCTACAAGGGGCAAACCTCAGCTTCAGCTCATCATAATTTGCAGTTCTATGGTTCTCAACAAACCATAGAACTGTAAAGAAGTCATAGTTAACCTCTTTCCTTGTGAAAAGTGTACATAACGTGCAAGCTCACAAATCCTTCCATTTCACAAATCTATAGGTTACTTTTAGCAATTTAGCAGTGTACAGTATGTGTCAGGGATAACTGTGTTCAATAACTCTTATGCATCAAATCAAATTATTAAAAAAAAACTAAATGAGTTTTTTCAAACAGTATTTCATTTAGACTGTAGGTTGATTTCTCTGACTTTTTCTATGATAAATATGACACCCGAGTGCCACATTATTCTTGAATTAGGTGGCCGAGTATCTCATTGCTTACCAGCAGTGAATGCATAACCTTGACAAAATAATTAATTATTGAACTTGCTATTTCCAAACCTAACAGCTGTAAGCTAATACCCTTTTAAATATTACAGGGGCAACATAAAAAATTACCTTTCAAATCTTAATAGCGAGCACTGCGTCCAGTGATGTGGTAGGGTTGGACGTGCACCCTCAGCCTCAGTTTGGTTAATGCAACTAAAATCACCATATGGAGACCTGCATATTGTGCTACTGTTAAGCTTGTAAAAAAGAGAAAGTCAAAGAGAGAAGGTGTGACTGAGAGATGGAGAAAGATGGAGACAGAGGAAGTGCCTGTAGTTGAGTTACATAAAGGTCATATAAAGCTCTGCAGCTTGCATCAGACAGCGCTGCCCTCCTTCTCCACCTCTGCTGCCATCCTCATGTACTCCTCTCCAACCTCTGCCTCTCCAGTTTCAGTCACATCCTTTTGTCATTGTGATCTGTTCATTATTGCCTTCTCCTATCTGATCCTCCGTTTCCTCTCTTAACGTCTCATTCTCTCAGGCAGCATCTTCTGTCAGCAACTGAATGGCACAAGATCTTCTGTCTTCTCTCTTCTCTTCTCTTCTCTTCTCTTCGCCATCTTGCATGAGTTGAGTAAGGGGTGGGGGGTGGGGGGGCACCCTGGAGGAAGCCTATACTCAACCACACACTCTCTGGCACCCACAGATCTGTGCTTTAATTGGTCCAGATTGGCTGTAGACTTTCCGCCAGGGCGGTGGTGGGTGCATTGTAGCATGTGCTGCACACACTCACATACACACAGAGTATTCTTTTTTTTTTAGCACTGAATAGATGCTTTTCAGTATTTCCTATTGTCTATTATCTAAAAACATATTATTGTCTGTGTTTCTTTACTGTTTCTATGGATGTCAAATAACAATGGTAAACCTCCTGTTCACTCATAAACAACTCAACATATTAGTCAGAGGAAACAAATACGGGGAGAAGGATGTAGCAGCAATACAATATTTTATGGAATTTATGGAATACTGATATAATCAAGTGGCTGTACATGCTGTATTTAATGGATGGCTTTGTTTAATATTCCCTCTGTTTTAACAAGCCATCCATCTTTACGGTCAGTTACAGATTAACCATTGAATGCAACACAACCCTGTCTGCTCTTGATTGGCAAACGTCCATACACAGCTGCTTAAATCCTTCCAGTCTGTCTGATTTAGAGCATTTAAACCAACACACCCCGGGGAATTCCTTCAAAGAGTTTCTACTTTATTTTCATTCATTAAAATAACTATGCATACTCTATTTATCCAGTGATTTGTGAATAATAAAGATGGAGAAAAAAAAACTTTTAAGACCTGATTGCTTCCGGTGTGAAATAATGGCCATTTATTATCACAGCAAGATTGCCAAAATGTTTAAGTGTGAGTGCGCCAGGTCAGCTCGTCTAATTCATCTTTGTCGGGTTATTTTTATGGCTGTCTTTTAGCAAAAATCACTTTTCTTTCCTTCCCCGATACAAATGGCATTTCATCCTTGCAGTACATCATTGTTATCACACACACACCACACATTCACACATCCACACATCCACACACTCACACATACATATATATAGACTCCACTCAACTGCCTGGTGGGAATACACCACAGATCTAGTTGGCTGTTGTTTAATGCTGACCCGACGGAATATATGTCCATCCCTCCAGTGTTCCCTTCGCCCTGACGGCACGGCGCCAATCAGTCCCTTAGTCACCCACATAGAATATCCTGCAGTCCCGCTGTGTGTCCTTGTACCCTCCAAACATCTCTGATTGTCAGTTTGTCAGTCAATCGGACTCCATATATGTGTATCTGTATGTGTGTGTGTTCACGTGCAGACTCAGGGTTTTCTCTCTCCTCCTCACCTCTCAAAGCCCTGCAAATTCAGTATCCATGGCAACAGGGGGAGGGTAAGGGAGGGGATGATGTTTACTTCCTGACACCTTCTGTCCCACACGACACCAGCTATCAGTGGCTCACTGTGTGCATGTGCTCTTTGATCTGTCCTGCATGAGCTTTAAAATCTTAAAAGCTGTCGTTTCTTCGCTTTTTAACGTGTACACGGTTGTGTGTTTGCGTGTGTGTACGCGTGTCTCTCCGTGTGTTTGGTTTTTGGGTGAGTATTCTTTGGCATGTGAAGCTCAACCTTGATTGCTGCTGATGATCGACTGCCAAAGCTGAGCGGCTCAGTGTGTTAGTGGGTCTGGCTGAAGGACTGTGTGGGGGAATCCCCTGTTCATCGGGACAGGAGAGCGAAAGCGGCGATGGATCAGAGGAGAACTAACAGGGGGAAGCTTGTTTGGATGCTGTAGTGCATGTACTGCATGTTTCCCTTTTTATCTACTTTCACTTATCTTTTACCAACAGTAACGTTACGAAGCTCTCACTGACCTATTTTTGAGTCATGTTTGTATGGCAGGTGAACAAATTCTTTCAGACTGATTGTAATTTGCAGAGCACTCCTGTAATGCACCCAAAAGTACATCAACAAATTACTTCTAACCCAAAGTACAAACAACTATTTACTGTAAATCAGTGATTGGTGGCATCCTCTTTGTGTGAGATCATTCCAAAAGAAGTGAAAAACCAGCTGGAGAGCAAATAGTTGAGTAATCAATGGTAAACAGGCAACATTCTTACCAACAACTATTTCATAAACCATTAAAGTAATCTTAGTAGGCAACAGTGCCTGAAAAATCCACAGTTCCTCCTGTGCAGATGATATTTAATGGCTTTCTTTGATGGTAAACTGCTTATCTTCAGTTTTTGATCTTGATAGGATGAAACAAGTAATTTTTAAAATGGTGACACTAAACACTGTGATGGGCATTTTCCACGTTTTCTGACACTTCTTTGACAAAACATTTAATGGGCTGAAACTAGCCACTATTTACATGATTCATCAGCTAAGATAATATAAGATAATATAATCAAGGCAGGAGTCCACTACAGCAGACAGGACCCAAGGTGCCCCTGAGACATGCCTGCACATAGTAGAACGGTATAAGATGCAAGCTGGGACAGCGTACACTGAGAGACGTGACCAAGTAGATGGGACCATGTACAGGAACATCTGTGCTGAGTAGGGGTTAGATGTCCCAGAATCCCAATGGGACACATCAGTGAAAGTGGTGGAAAACCGCAGAGCTAAGATCCTGTGGGACTTTAAGTTGCAGATTGTTGCAGATTGACAAGCAGCTGCTGGCTAACCAACCAGACATAGTGGTGGTCGACAAAGAGCAGAAGAGGACAGTTGTGTTGGATGTGGCAGCCGACAGTACCAACAGGGGCTAAAGGAACAATTGGAGCAGATGTGGAAGGTCAAGTCCACAGTAGTTCCAGTGCAACATTTAGGGGATGTGACCACTAATACTGGAGAGTGGCTCCACCAGATTCCAGATACAACATGTGATGTTTCTGTCCAGAAGAGTGCAGTAATCGGAACAGTCAAGATACTGCACAGAACCCTCAAACTCTCAGGCCTCTGGCAGGAGACATACCGACACACAGCCCTTGTCACACTAAATGACTATCACAGTGGGTAGGAATTATCTCCTGTAATGGTCCTTATTGCTGCAGAGCTGAAGGAGTCTCCTTCGGAACACACTTGGTTGTCTGACTAATAGATTTTGTATGGCATGTGCAGCGTTGTGTTGCTGTTATGTTCTTGATTTATTGCTTAGTCTACAAAATGTCATAAAATTATGAAAAATGGCCGTCCCAGTTTCACACAGTCCAAGGTGACATTTTAGATTCTCTAACATGAAACATCACCATTACTGATGTAAAGAAATTCTATTTACTGTCATAAAAGTTAGAGAGAAACAGCAAACATTTATATTTTAGAAGTCAAAAATGTGAATTACTCCATTATCTAACAAGTTGATGATTAATTTTTTGACTGAGTAACTGACCAGCAGTTTCAGTTCTGCTGGTAATCAGGATTTGGACAGAGCAAAATAAATTTAACAGATAGTAAATGAAAAGCAATTTCACAGAGAAAAGATTGCGAGGTGGAGAAGAAGAGAGCATTCAGGAAAAAAAAGGAAAGAGAAGTTTTAAATTCTTAACCGTTGCACTGATTAAACAGCCATGGGCTCTGCATCCCTACCTACCACACCCCAACGTTACCATGGATATTAGGCCTTGGCAGCTGTGTGTGTGTTGGCTAGAGGTGTGCCAGGATGACATCATACAGTAGCTTGCTCAGAAGGTCTACTGCAGGCACATGGCATCTACAATATTTATAGACCCCCAGAACAGATGAGCTCACTCAGTCACTCAGTGCGACTGACTTCACTTTACACACACACACAAAAAAAAGAGGTAGCAGAGAAGTTACTCACGCAATCCGTGCCACACCCACTCAAATGAACATCACCTCCTCTCTCCTCCGTGTTTTTACCCACTGGCCTTGAAGTGTACTGCTCACAAACCAGACATCACACACACACACAATCAAATACGTATTCAACTAAATTTAGAAACAGTCTTGACGCAGTCCAGTATTATTATTAGTTTGATAATATGTGAACACACGTACACAGCGTGATATATAAAGTATCTGATTTCTCAGGGAAAATGAGTTGCCACTGTGTGAGTCATGAGGAAAAGGGAATGGTATTTTGTGAGGGATTAAACCGGTGGGGAAATAAGGAACTGCTATAGCAACTGCACACATAAACCCAATATAGGCACAAATGCAGCCACACACACACACATGCACACACTAAAGGACCCTGTTCCCCTACAAATATGAGAACAGCATACACGCGGGCAAACACATGCTCACACACACACACACACACACACACACACACACGCACGCACGCACACA
The DNA here is from genome assembly GCA_024666655.1 of Dascyllus trimaculatus. Lineage (NCBI taxonomy): Eukaryota > Metazoa > Chordata > Actinopteri > Pomacentridae > Dascyllus > Dascyllus trimaculatus. The sequence continues at coordinate 19,649,134 of CM045450.1, forward strand.
CAGGATTTAAATCCTTCTATCCCAAAATAAACAAAATAATTTCTTGCTAGAGCAAATACTGTACATCAGTGTAACAGTAAAGTATGATTGAGAGTGACCACCAGTGTGTGTGTGTGTGTGTGTGCGCACGCATGTTAGCAAGTGACTGAGTGAATGAGCATGTGAGCTTGAGTTACAAGGCTGAAGAGCTCCAGAAAGAAAAATCACATTTCATAAATAAATCATCCTCAGCTCCGTGATGGACGTGCATGTACACACACACTCATACACACACACACACAGAGAGAGAGAGAGAGAGAGAGAGAGACAGAGAGACAGAGAGAGAGAGAGAGTGCTGTAATGCTTCAAACCATGGCCATCATAGTACAGACCAGATTAAAGGCGAATCATTTTAAAGAGCCATGTGCTGTTGCTGCTTCCTCTATGTGTGTGTGTGTGTGTGTGTGTGTGTGTGTGTGTGTGTGTGTGTGTTTGCTCAAGCTCCTAAGCCGGTGGCAGAGCCTTTCATGTCCTGCTGTCCAGAGCTCGTAGAACCAGTTACTGAACATCCACTGAGGAATTCAGTCTCAAACACACAATTTAGCTTCACCACAAAATTTAGTATCAGTCTCATAGTATGTTTCACAAACCAATTTATCCATCACATTCTTTGTCAACACTGTTGTATTGCGGCGCAAACTGATCCCAATATTGTGAACTGAATGCAAACAGTTACCTGGAACAAACTGATGACGAATTAGATTACGAAATGTAGTATATTGCAGTCATGTTTCTATCTCTTTCTCCACACCTGCTGGTAGTTGACTACACTACTATTGTGTAACAGTCTCCTAATGTCTACCATCCATTTTTAGCTCTTACTACTTCAAAATCTTATTGCACACAATGAAGAATAATTTTGGATTTACATTAGATTCATAAAATGGTCAGGTCGACCCATATAGTTTTAACAAGGCTAATAATATTACCGATTTTTAGTAATCAAAGTGATCAATAACCTATATTTACAACTGATACATGTTTGGAGTTAAAAGGAAAATCTTGGTGTTAAATTTTAGAATAACACAAATGCCAACACAAAACTTAGTTGAAATGTCTTTTTACAGATGTTTTATTAAAAGAGAACTTTTTCATTTATCACAGTTTTGATAGGCTTTTATTTGTAAAATGTGACCAATCAGATAGAGCTGTGGGCGGGACTTTGCTCAGGGCCATAAAGTGATGACTAAAGTAATGCTTTACAAAATTATTTTATTGGTTGAATATAGGATCAATAATCAGTCAGCCTATAGTACAAATGAGAATTTCCTCACTTAAGAATCTGCACACTCTAATCTTCACACTTTTTATTTACATACACAAGCCTTCTGTCATAGATCATCTTTAGTCAAATCATGCACAAAGACATTTGTACAATATATTACATATTGTCTGCATTCCAGAAATGAATCCTAGTGTAAAACATTTGTCAAGAGCCATTTTACCTACAAAGGAAGGCGACAAGGCTACTGTGTATGTTGCTAAGAAACAGAAACAGATTTTATGAAGTCACTGCATATGCCATTTATGATAATTCTATGAAAAATCTGCTTTATACCAGTTGCATTTGCTTATTAAGCATCTAAAGCTTTTCACCTGTAAATGGTAGACAGAATTTTTTGGTGATCTAGATTCTTCTACTGTCAATTTAAACTGGAAAAATGTACAATTAAATATTAAATAATATGAAAAATATTAGAGTCTGACAGTGACACATCACCCTGCTCAGTGTTGATGGAGTCCCACAGCATATGTTTCCATCCATGTATCTTTCAGTAGGAAGGACAGAGGCTGTAGGACAAGGACAGGACAGCAGTGTGATGCCTCACTTTCAGGCACTGCGAGAGGTGCTTGTTGTGTGTCTGTCATTACAGTTTCACTTATCGTAAACTTGCTTTAGATGCACATGCGCAGACACACACACACACACACACACACTCTCTCTCTCTCTCTCTCTCTCTCTCTCTCTCTCTCACCAGTGTAGAGTTACATCCTGCCACTGCAGTTTGCGCCCTGTGAAGGGCAAGAGCAGCGTTCCTGACCTCCACAAACATGCACAAACACACCTAGGCTTGCTCATTACTCACAGCCATTTTTAGCTACGTGAAGGATCGGGGAATAGGGGGGATTATTGAAAATTATGCTGGACGTACCCTTGGAGCAGTTTATTTACTCCGAGTGTGAAGATTAATATTAATACTACTGTGTTTGATGCATCTCCTGCTTTCCTCTAAAACCATGATACACTTTCATATGCAAAAGCAGAGCAGCTGGGACGGCCCAAGTGTGTGTTTGTGCGGTCTCTGGAGTGTGTGTGTGTGTGTGTTAAGATTGTGTATTTTTCAGAAAATTAGCCAATGTGTATGTGTGTAGTTTAAAATAATCAGTTAGACTTCATGCATTTATCTATCACTGACTGGTTCAGAATTTCTTTCAGTACTTTTCACCTTTTGTTCTAAATGGCTTGGTTTTGTACATAAAAATGTGAGATAAAGTGCCTTCACATGGACTGAAAGAGAAGAGAGATCTTTCTATTTCTGGGACAGATTAGCTGGAGTTCAGATGTGAATGTAGATGCAAACTGTGTCTGTTCTTTGCAGTGATTGTGTACATTGTGGCGGTAATAGGCTTCCCTCTGGGCTGGCCGGGAGCTTGAGAGGTGCACGGCGAAGGCGAGTTAGAGAGAGCTAAGTCGTGCACTCTGACTGAATGATGAGGACAGCAGGGGAGAGAGACGGAGCTGACACAGGTGCTTTAGACTGAGGCAGAAGGGAGGAGGTGACAGAAGAGACAGGGAAAAAAAACAAATGAGGGGAGCGGGAGGAGCAAGGGATGTAGGTGACGAGGAAGGCGGTGATGAGGAATGACGGTTACAGCTTCACCGTGTGATGATTGTGTCTAATAGCTGTATAACGCAGGAAGACAGCAATAAATATGAGGGCTTAATTTCCACTCGAGATTGGATAGATATATTCCTGTGACTTTCACACTTGCCCTGGGTTTTACCTCCCAGGCTACACTGTACCCTCCCTATCCAACCCAGTAGCCTACTCAATTGTTTTCTCACTCTAGAGTCACCATGAGGAGGATATGGTCGCCAGACAAAGAGCTTGACTGCAGTTCACATCCATACTCCTCTCTGTGGTTCGGTTTAGGCAACAAAGGGACTTTGGTTAGGAAAGGATTGTTGTCTTGGATAAATATTAATAAACATATCAAGTCTTAAGTCACTGTGAGCTTGTCAATTATCAGACCAAATCGTGGTAGCCACAGAAGAAGGTAATAGAAACTGCAAAAATCGAAAGGTTTCCCCAATTTCGTGAAAAAAGTTTTTATACTGGCTTAAGATGGTTTATGATTTTCTTTTACCAAAAAGAAAAGTTTCAAAACGCCCCTTCAATAAGTCCTGATGTAGGAAGCATTTACCTCACATGACTGTTCATCGGTATCGCCTCAAGATAATATTAAACAAGTTTAATACCAGCTGACATGGGTGGCCAAAGGTTGGTATTTTTAGTCGTTTCTTCTTCTTCAAGCTTTTATCGCAGTAAGCAAACACCTGGTTGTGTTTCTGACTTCCTCTACTTGATAATTATATGAAAAAAAGTAATCTTTGCTTAACTGAGTTCTGTCAATGCTTGAACATGTGCATTAAAGGGGGTAATAATGCTGTAGTCATCTCAAAGTAATTGATCTCAAGTGTCCTGCAGATATTTTGATGGGAAACAAACACTTTCTCGATGAACATTTTTTACATATCCTGTGCAGGATGAGATTGTTGTGCCATTGTTGTGCCTTTAAGCCAGCAGCAGAGGTAGTCACAGAGCTAAACTGACATATACATGAATTGCTGTGAAAGGAGAGTCACACTAGACATCAATGCCATTGTGTTACGCCTCTGATTTTAGAGCATGGCATTACACCTTCTTGTTTGCGTTTGAACAAGAAATGCAAGGCAGTGTTTCTATATGCATAATGAGGGGCTCTTCTTAGTTATATAAAGTAATAGTAATTATACTGCAATGTCTGTCTGAAGGGCGGCAAAAGATGTGTTCATTCAAATTTCTTTGCCAAACAGCTGCATATATTTACTTATTATGTTAATAGAAAATGTGATCTAGTAAGCATTCTGTTTCCTTTAACTTATTCAGCTAATTAAATGTAAATAAACATAATTTCGGTGACAGTATTAAATTTTAAGTGAAGAGTTTACAATTTCTTTAAATACCGCTGGCTAAGAGTTAGATCAGTGTCACTCTCATAAGTCCAGTAAATATTGTGCTTTAGCCAGCAGCTGATTAGCTTAGCATTTTACAAAGAAACAGCAGCTAGCCTGGCAGGTTAGCTTAGCATTTTACAAAGAAATGGCAGCTAGCCTGGCTGGTTAGCTTAGCATTTTACAAAGAAACAGCAACTAGCCTGGCTGGTTAGCTTAGCATTTTACTAAGAAATGGCAGATAGCCTGGCAGGTTAGCTTAGCATTTTACAAAGAAACAGCAGATAGACTGGCAGGCTAGCTTAGCATTTTACAAAGAAACAGCAACTAGCCTGACTGGTTAGCTTAGCATTTTACAAAGAAACAGCAGCTAGTCTGGCAGGTTAGTTCAGCATTTTACAAAGAAACCGCAAATAGCCTGGCAGCTTAGCATAGCATTTTACAGAAAAACATAAGCTAGCCTGGCTCTCTCCACTGATAACAATATCTGCTTGTCAGCACTTGTAAAGTTCACCAATCAAAATGCTATGCTGTACAGGTAACTGATCCCAAAAGAGATGGTCCAGCATATTATTGGCCGGCCACACAGAAAGTTAACATTTCACACAAGATTAGTCTGACTCATCAGATGTAGACTTAGGGTACAAACCTACATCTGCCACATTGCTCTGGAAAACAACAACAACCTGCATGGTGAAAATGGCAAATTTTGCTTAATAGTTGCATTGTGCAGGAAGACAGCCTGATTAGTTCTTTCAGTGAATTAGCCTTTTAGCCTACGGACAATTTAGAATCAACAAAACAAGGTTCCCAGTCACTATTTTCCAGAGGCACCATTGCTGCATCCTGAGCTTAGCACCACCCAAGACAATTGTGACTGGTTTATAGAAATACAAATAAGTCAGAGCTTTTTTCCCCACTTTTTACACGACGACATTGGATGCACTCACTCTAACATGATATATACCATGATGAGCATCACCAAGGTAGCTGTAGCCGCAGTTTAAAGGTTTTTCCACCAAGCTAAGCTAATCACCTGCTTCATATTTACTGTAGTTCTGTGTAAGCTCATAATTTAGTACAAATGCTTTTTAAATGTTATTTTGGGTCAAAGTCACCAAACATTTTTGGAAGTTTTTTCAAATTTAATTTAAATGGTGATTCTAAACATACATTTTTTTTGTCCAAATGACCTTTGACATTGGAGTTATGGCTCTCTATTTATGGCTCTCGTTTAGATTGAGGTCTGGTCTTGTTCGCTCTAAATAACAGCCCAGTGGTGTAACCAAGATGCTGAGAGGCAAGATTTGCTTTTAATGGCTTTGATAGAAGTTTATCTCAGTCTCATTCCCTATTAAAATGAATTTCAGTGGGATTTTAATACTGTGGCTTCTACTCAGTTTTTAATTATTTTGTTAGACCTGTGTGAGAAACACTAAGTATTTCCATGATGATGTTTGTTTGGGTTTCAGATTCAATGGGCAGACATTAGATTAGTTTCTCCTAAAACCAAAACTTTTTTTTACCTTTTGTATTCAACTGTGTGTCCTACTGACTGTATCTGTGGCTGTGCAATATGCATGTTTGTCAAGGTGGTGAGATGTGAGTTTGCCCTCTGCTCCATGTTACAGTACGTTACGGTGTAAAATGGCTGCTCTTCGTCGAGGGAAGGTTCAGCTGAGATTAGCTATGCTTGAAAAAAACAGGGAAGAGAGGAAAGAGGACAGACACAAGAAGAAGAAAAGCAAAAGAAGAAAAAAAGGTTGAGAGAGCAAGCACGGAGGAGCTGGAGTGGATAGAGTGTGAAAGAAGCAATCAAGTGCAGTTAGGCAGCAGCAGCAAGAGGAGGCTGAGGTAGAAGAAGAGAAAAAGAGAGAAAACTGTGAGAGGCTGTCAGATTTTTTAAAAAAAGTCTCTTACTTCTGTGACTTCTGCTGCAGAAAATACTCTTTCAAATGTGTCAAGTTTCTTGTGTTTTTGTCAGGAGTGCGGATGTGTATGTGGGCCCCGTAGTGTGTTTGTGTTTGTGAGAGGAGTTTCCTGCTTCTGTATTTTTGTCTCCAATAGTAAATCCCAGGGTCTACCAAGTCTGGCTGCCACTGATGTCAAGGAGAAGTTACCACCAGATATGAATTATTACCAGCTTTTGTTGACACTCTTGTTTTCCTGCTTCTCCCTCTCAGTTATGAACCTGAAGAACTGTATGTACAGTTATTTGCTTTGTTTCTCTTTGGCTGCTCCAAAGCCGATTATCTGACCTCCTCAATTGCCTGTTTGGCCCGTTACTAAAAGTTCAGACCTGACTTGGTTTGGTACTAGTTTCTGCGAGTACCTTGAGTTTCCAGTAGGGGTCTCTGTCCCTCTACTCACCCAGGCACGAGTGACCAGTGTGTTTGGCTACTCAAAAATGCTGAGGCCCAGGTCTGCAGTGAACTGCTGTCAGTTAGCGGTGGAAGTCGCCACAATCATTAAAGGATGTTTTGATGTGTGGAGACCTGTCTCTCTCTCTGACTCATCCTCTGCTCTCCCTTCCTTTCCCGTGGACCTCTGTTTCCCTGACAACCAGGTGCAAGCATGTAGACCTGTCGACAGGAACCATTTCCTAGTCTTTTTCTACATTTATGCACCGCCACTTCCAGTGTTTATGATGGTAAATGAGCTTTTTTAATATCATCTTTACTGACTAAACATGAAGTATATAGTTGGTGAGTAGGTGAGTGATGTGAGTGATGAAGGACACAGGACAACTGTAGGACAGGAAAAGGAATGCAGAGTAGAATTAGTTGTAACTAATTAGCCTCTCGATATGTCTTAGTCACAAAGCCACTCTGCTGTAAGGTTAGTGTTGTCTGATTTCTCTTAGTGACTACTCTAAGGGAAATCAGAATCAGCATTATTTTTGGTCAACACAAAGATTTTGACTCCAGTTCTCATAAGCTGTTACTGTACTTACAGATGCAGGTTAATGCACAGAGTGTATACTGATAGTATATGTACAGTGTGCTATAGCCACAGCTATGTAGTAAAATGTAAAAATCAACATCATACACATGTTGTAATTGATGTGTATTCTTAGAGCTTTTGGGCAAACTTAAAATATGCAAGCTTCATTTATAACACTTTCCTTGCATCTACTTACCAGGTTCTCAAAAAACTCTGAACTGTGATTGTGAACTGTGAGTTTTATTTTTATACACATCAGAGGCACATGAAAACAGCTACACTGAGAGCTGTATATGAGATACAATGTCAGGTTAAAAAAAATAGAGAAAGATCCAATTTATTCCGAATAATTTTAGTAAATTTGAGGCACCTGAAAAGATGATGTCATGAGTTTGGGTCCTTAGTATGGGTCAAGCACCACAAAAATCTTATATTTCCCAGGACTTTTATAGTACTTTTTAACTCAATGCTGCAAATTTGTAATGTTTTCCTCTGGTTTTGTAGTTTTAAAGCTCTCGTGCCCAAATAATTCCTCTGACCTCTTTTCATAGACATCACAGTGTCCTGACAAAACCATAGAAAACATTGGACAACAGTTTTTCAAATGTCTGCCCTGAGAAAACTTCACTGACTTGGACATAAAATTGGAGGTGTGCACCTTAATACCTTTCCAATGTACTGTATTTAGCAAAAGGGCTCTGGCAATATGAATATGTTATGATAAAGTGGTCACTGAAATATGAACCAGTAATGTAGATTTTAAAAACACATTCCAGTAATCAAGTGATAAATTATTTTTTAAAAATCCCAATCATGAATCGAATTACATCCATAGTTTGCAGAAAAAAAACAAGCCAACACTGCAAGGATATAGACTACTTAAGTTTTTTTTACTGTAGAAAAGTACCAGAAGGGGTTTCAGAGTCTAGTCAAGTGCATGCACTGTGAAATTCTACCGAGATGGGAGGGACGAAGCAGGCTACCATTTATAAATAGAAAGAATCAGCACGCACAATGTCATGCTGGAGGAAAATGGGTCTCTTGAATTTGTGTTGAGTAAGCAGTGGCTGGAGTTTTTATTAGGGGGAAATAGAGCGTTTAATTTCATGCTAATTCTTGGCATTAGAACCAAATGTGACTTAAAAAAAACTCTGTGAACTGCAACTTTCACATCTGTGTTTTAAAGCGTTAAAGAGCAGGTGGCCAGAACCCCAGGTCCTGGTCCATACCCAGCCTCCATCAGCTGATCACCACAATCTGCTCCTCCCTCTGTCTTCATCCCCTTCCTCTCATTCTCGCTGATCAAAATCACACGTTTACCTCAACTGGGCTTCTCCCCTCTTTCCCGCCTGTCCTCGTTTATCCCTACCCCTCTCTTTTATCTCTCTCTCTCCTCACCCTTCCTCCCTCGCTGTCTCTCGTCCTGTAGTTAGAGCAGGCTGACTAGCGGAGTGCTGCTGTCCTGGCGAAGGGCAGAGGGAGCAGTACAGGAGTCTCATCCAGCCCTGCTGCACTCAGTATCGACCGGGACTCAGAGGAATTAGCCCCTCTTTTCCACCATCCTCACCCTCTTTACCCACCACTCCTCACCCTCTGCATACCTGTCAGTCTCCCCTCTTTTTTATGGGGTGTCCATTTGAAGGATCTGATATGTTTAGCGTTCACCATGAACCCTACAGTCAAGATCCACCTTCAGAATGGGACCCACTTTAACACCTACATGTACCAGGTAGGGACTCGGCACCTGTGCAGTGTGTGGATGTTGCCAGTAAAGGATTGCCTCCAGCTCAAATAGCTCTCTCTGCGGTCTCCACATGTCCTTGCCTGAGTATTGATTTCAGTGCTGATGACTCTTTTCTAGGACTGAGATATGGCCTCCTCTCCACCTCTTCCTCCCTCCTCCTCCTCCCTCCCCTTCACCACCATGCCTCAATCAAGCTGCAACGAATGATTAATACCTCGCTGTGATGCTAATTGCACATCGGTCTAGAATTGTGGGTACACCCCATCCAGTAACACTCTTCCCTGGTTGACGTGGTTAGTTGCATGTTTTCAACGCCCATTGTTCGAGAACATAATGGAGATAAATATCTGTCATGCACTGATTGGGAATTCTCTCCTTTTTTGTGACTGCTGTGCATGCTTGACTTACCATATGGTTATTACAGCACGCGTGTGAGAGACAGACTCTACTGATGCGCAACAAAAAACTCTTTGTGCTTCTCCTTTCATGCGAACAGAAGGAGTATTCCCCTCTCATCCTTCCTCTCTTTCTTTGTCCCTTTTTTTTCTGGAGCAGGTTTTGTTTTGCTTTGATGAAGACAACTAGGATACATGAATGGGTGCTATTCTGGGTTCAGGCCTTCAATGGGCGCAGACGAGGAGAGAAAGTTGGAAAACTCGCAGGGATTTGACACCTACTTGCATGCTGAACCGTAAGAAAAAGGAGATTTTGAAAAACAGAGGGAGGGAGACATATCTGATGTGTCAGCTTTGCACTCTTATATTGCCGCAAAATACTTATGCTGTGTCAAATTTGTGTCCAATAATCAGGCTATTAAATAACTTTCTACAGTGGTGGTTAGTGGGTGTCTGCCAGGTTTCAATGTACAGCCCTTTCAAAGACAGATCAAATTCTTCGAATACACTCTTGCTTTGGATTTAACAATGAAACCCCCCTTTTTTCAAGTTGTAAAAAGTGCAATTCACAATTGTATTTGCTGTTTTGCTATCAGAAGAGTCCACAACTGGCACAGCTTCTTGGCATTTTCCCCTGAGGTGCTTCACTTAAGATGATTTGCTCATGCCTCAATTTACTACATCTGTCCCAGCCATCAAGAATCATCAAAAACAAAAAAATGAATATGTTGTCTTTTTATATTTGATTTCTGTGTTGTGAATTCTGTACAGAAGCCTTTAGAAAAGTTTTCAGTTGTAGTCATTCCTCCAGAGCATCCGTTGGAGCGGAGATCTGTCGAGTGCTGCAGTCAGCTGCTTCTCTCCACGGTCTCGAGAGCCGTCACGCACAAGGAAAATCTCTCAGCGGTTTTGTGCATGTTTGTGTTGTAGTGTGCGAGCGTGTCTGCGTTCGCCTGATGAAAAGTTTGTCTGCTGCTCAAACACTTTCCTAATGAGCCGTTGCCATGGCGTCTGCAGCACTGTGAGGGGTGGCGTCATGGCAACAGATTAGTCACTGCCTACTTAGAGCCAACACCCAGGCAAAGGTGTTGTGGTGGTTGTGTGTGTGTCACAGTTCTTAAACGCATCTGAAGTGTGTGTTGATCTGAGATTTCTTGGACAAAGGTCGAGTCCACCTCTCTGCTATTTGCAACATGCGCTGCTCTCTGCAGTGGTGAAGAGTTACAGAGCTGTGATATCTGAATCTCTCCAGGGACTCACTCATTCTCCAGTCCCTGACCCTGCATTCATCATCGCGTGGCAGTCCTTGGTGAATTACAAAGATTTACATCAGAGTTAACTTTGTCTGCTTTGGCCTGCACAACCAAAAGGAGTTCAGTCATTGCACACAATCTCTGATGTTTGTATTGCTTGTTCCTCTCTGCTTCTTTACAGAAAATGTCTGTGGGTTTTAATACTAAAAAGATTAAACTTCGCCAAATATGAGATCATCATCTTTCGTTTGTATCGTAGAATTCGTGCCACATTTGTACAGAACAAACGCTTTCTACCTTGGCTCCTAGGTGTATTTACAACGGAGTTTATTCAGTCAGACCTTGTTGAGAGACTTGAGTGAACTCGATATTAAACGGAACTGACTCCTGCATCATCGCTGCTGCACGACAGATGGAAAAAGCAAAACTGATTAAGTGATTCTAGTGACTGTAGTGTGGGAGTGCAACATTCCTCCACTCAAGCTTTGCAGGGTTGCCAACAGGAGTTTCTCATGTCCAATATAATATCTCTAAGCACAAGGAAAGGCCTCACTGAACTGTGGATGTAATAGACAGACACGTCTAACATGCTGCATTTAACGTTCTTTAGGATGTTTTCGTGTTTTAAGAGATGCAAAATACAATCCAACCGCTGATGATGTGCACTCGGGCAGTGATTAGCATTAATGATATCACATAGCATAACCCTATCCGGTGAATCATTTGATGCGTGAATGAGTTAATAGCCGTGTTTACACTTTCAGTCTCCCTCCTTTCTTGCTTAGTCACACGTTTTCCTCCTTTCTTATCCCTCCCACCAGCTGACGCTCACAGAGGCGCCGCTTGACCTCACTGCTCCTAGGCTCTGGTGGACATTGATTTATATTTGTTTTGACCTGAGTCCCCTTTCTTGTTAATCTAGTCACACATATCAGCAGTACTATCGCTCAGTTTATAAATTGTTTTAAAGATTCAGGACTTATCTGGCAATGAAGTGTGATAATGTACTTGTATCCCACCCTCCCTTCTACTTTTGTTAGTGACTTCCAAAATCTCCAACAAGCTGCAAAGACACGATGCGAATGCGCTGAGAGTTATACTGTTTGTGTGGGCAAAGAGAGTAGTTGTCAAAGTAACTGTCTGGCAGGAGGGAGAGTTTTTCTTTTTTTTTAAAGGAGAGGAGTAAATATTCGAAATACAGCAGATTGTCTGTGGCATTGCAGTACAGTTATAAACATTTACAGAAAAATATGTTGCAAAACAACTGAATGAGCACAAAAATACAAGATGCATGGCAAATAGTTGCTTTTCCTAACAGTGTTTAAATATTGCTGTCTAGTTCTTTATATGCTAAGCAACATCATCAGCAGCCTGGTTCCTTTATCTGTGAGGCTTTAGTGCCTCTGTGCCGCTATGAAAAACTTCAGTTGTAAAACAGTAAGTGATGTTGCCAAGAGATAATTTATTATATATAATAAGCACACTTGTTACAGCACTCAGGTCGATAGGACTTTATTCAGTACTTTCACTTTCTTAGCATCCTGGATGAAGGATTGTTCTCTACTGTTTGAGGCAAGGCAGAAATTATTGGGCGATAACGCTGTCATAGCACAACCAGCAGCATATTCTATTTATTCTTTCTGTTTTTCTTTATAGGTCCATCTCTGAGAGGGCTGTCTTATAAAACAGACAGTGGTCACAATTGTTAACAGCCTTAAATTTTTATTGACGTATTCATGTATAAATAATCAGAGTCAGCCGAGGTGCAGCACTGGGCCTTTTACAGTGATCATATCAATAACTCTGAAAAGTCATTAGAAGAACTAAGTCGTTATTTAGGCTGTCTTCAAGAGAAGCAATTAATACATTTCAGAATACGTAATAGTTTTACTTGAGCAGCTATTAGTCATAACCAATTATACCAATTTAAATGAGAGAAGACTTGAGTACAGTAGAAGAAATAATAACAGAGATGAAACAGACAATAAGATGCAGCTAAATCTAAAAAGATACTAAACTACATGGCAGGAATCATCCAGTGGGATATGGGGTAGTCTTCTTAAGTTCAGTATTTACTTCGTATTTAGAGTTAGTCAGTCCTGGGATCTGGTCTTAAGAACAGGAGAATTGATTTAGAGGAATTTAGAACAATGTAGTTACAAGAGGTTGACCATCCAGTCATCATGTGTTTGGTAAACATGAAGAAGGCCTACAGTTATGTGCCCCAGGGTATCCTGTAGGGGGCACTGCAACATTATGGGGTACTTGGGCTGTTACTATGTGGAATTCGGTCCTCGTACAACCAAAGTGACACAAACGTCAAACACGTTTCGGTGGTTGCCCCTTTTCTCCAGTCCTGTTTGTGATATCATGCCGTAGCCGGGTTCACAATCCTGTCGTTGCTTTTTTTGCAGATAATGCAGTTCTGTTGGCTTCATTAAGCTGTGACCTTCAGAGCGCACCGAGGCGATTTGTTGCCGAGTACGAAGCAACCGTGATGAAAGTCAGCACCTTTAATTCTGAGGCCATGGTTCTCTGTTGGAAACCGATGGATTGCTCCCTCTTAATAGGGGGTGAGTTGCTGCCCCTGGCAAGGAAGTTTAAATATCTTGGGCTCTTGTTCACAAGCGTTGGAAAAACTGAGAGCAGAATGGACAGAGTAATGCAGCGTCGGCAGTAAAGAAGACAATGTACCTGACCAGTCGGTCTTGTTTCCAACCCTCACCTATGGCCATGATATTGATTGAAAAAATGAAGTCATGGATACAAGCGGCCAAAACAGGTTTTCTCCTTTAGGGAACTCAGACATGCCTTGGGATTCCCAGGGGCTGCTGGAAAGTGTTGTTGTGGAGAGCGATGACCGGAATGGCCTTAACCCACTGCCACGATGACCCATGGATGGATGGATGGATGGATGTAGATGAATGAATGGATGGATGGATGGATGGATGGATGGATGGATGGATGGATGGATGGATGGATGAATGTATGGATGTATGGATGTATGGAAGGATGGATGAATGGATGGATGTAGATGAATGGATGGATGGATGGTACGATAATAATGATGGGGTCCTTTCCACTGCTACATGTGACTGGAATGAAAAGCAGTGTGCTGTACTGTTGGTGATATGCGAAGGAGTGAAGGGCAAAAAATCTGTCATTATCGCATCCTCAGAACTCACAGCGAGTTTTCTCAGCCACAGTCTTACTGCTGAATAACAAACAGGAATTAACTGGCAAACTGAAAAATAATCACGTCACTTCTGACGACTGCTACGGCACCTGCCTCCCATGCACTTTCACATCAACGCCACACACACACAAGCTCTCACACATATTTTCAGTTTAGGAACAAAACTACACTCTTGTATTTAAGTGTTCATAGTCTAAGTGGAAAATACACACATTACTATGTGTTTATTAGTAGACAAAGAAAAATGTTCACCATTAAAGTACACTAAGTACTTTACTAAAAAACCCACAATGCAATGCTTTACTTTTCCACCTTAAATGCTGGATATCCAAAAGCTCAATTTACTGCTTACTATAGCACTGACTATATCTTTCATCACGCAGGGAATAGTGAATGAGTAAATGAGGGGGCGACTTCAGATACAGTTCAAGTGTCTAGAGTAAGTTAACTCTCTATAGTACTGACCTCGGTTCACACTGCAAACATACAGTCAAACACACACAGTACAGAAGGGTAACCACACTCACTATCTATCTTTGGGATTGTGTGTGTGAGAGAGAGACCAAATGTACATTTTTTCAGTTCTTTTTTTTTATCTGACTGCACTCCCATCTCTCTCCCCTCTCTCTGCACATACACAGCATTTTTTTCATCCTTTAATCCCAAACTGCTTAAGGAAGGGAAGGGGAGAAATCCCTTTACAATGTCTGGGCTCAGCAGTGTTTGGTAACCACTTGCTATCTCACATTGTGGTTGGAAGCAGCGGTGTTCCTGCAGACTCCCTGAACCTTCTATATGATACACCCTCTGACAGACGTCGAGGTTGTTGTCAGTGAGCCACGTCTGTATCTGGCTGTTGTGTGAAGTTGAAGAAAACGTCCTGGGATTTTTCAAAGCTAACATGATTTTGGGGGGTTAGGATTGCTTAGGGTGCATTGTGATAGCGGGTGTGTGTTGAAAAGAGAACAAAAGCAAACTCAGTCGAAGCTGTCAGAGGGAAGGCGTTGGACAGGCCTTCATGAGAAATTAAATAGATTTTTTTTGTCTAGACAGTGATGGGTTATATTTTATATATAACACTTGTCTATTCTATTATATATTACTCCCAGTTACATATTCATACCTTCATTTATTCTTATTTATCAGTGCATGTTTTTTCCCATTTGCATTTTTGTTTGCTGCTTTTATGAAGCTGGGGAGATGCAGAGGGCTCTTAAAAGGCACAGGAATGAAAGGATGAAGGGATGAACCAGAGAACGTGAGAGGTGGCCTGTTGAGCCTTTTTGCCTTGATTGAAAGAGACAGTGAGCTCTAACATCTGCTGGTGGATTTGGGCTGAGCTCCTGTCTATTGGTGCACCCCTGTGGAATAAGGGATGCTAAAATGAACAAGCTGACCCATTTTCCCCTTTTCCTTCAGTCACTCTGTCCTTCTCTCTTCCCTATTCGGTTCATCCCTCTGCTCGACACCCTTGTTTTTTGCTTGCAGCGTGACAGACAGGGTCAATAGAAACACTGAAATCGACAAGTTTGCGCATGTTTTGTTTCTGTATATGGTTGGTTTGCTTGAATATAAATTCTATAATTTAGGCAATCGTTTTCAGCAACTCGGCTCAGGCGGCGTATGTCTGTGTACGCCTGTCCTGCTTGATGTAATGTGGAAAAACAGTACAGTTTCACCAGGACGAGCCCCGAGCAAATTTAGAGATACGCATTTTTCTGATGACATTCAGATTGCTGATCGAATTGCAGGCGGACTCACTTGTCTGTTTGATAAATATCACAAAACTGTGGCACAGTGCATCTGCAGACAGAAGGAGCTGAGACATTATATGCAAAGCTCAAGATAAGACTGGAAAAGTAGTTAATTAAAAGTACTGAAAGCTGTGTGGGTCATAATAGGAAACTACTGCTGAACCTCTTCAAAGATTACAGTAACCAACTTCAAAATAATAACATATAACAATATAATATCATACTACAATGCTATTTTCCATGCACATTAATGTACATAATGTTATTACTTATGTGTTTTATATTTCTGTGTCAACAAAGCTGCAGGAAATGTGTTATGTATATTATTCAGCAGGGCTGCAAAAAAACATGTAAAGTGTTTACATTGAAATTATACATTTTTATGTGATTTCTAACATTTATTTAGCATTTCAAAATATTAATATAGTTATGTATTATATTTGTCCGTGTTACATTTAAGCCTTGTAACTTAACCTTCTAAAACTCAAGTAGTTTCTGGGCGTTTCTTGCTCCTGTGACATTTTTAGTTACTGTGGGCTCATTTTTCACTGCAATATTAAGTTATGCAGCTCTATGGAAACAGCACAACCATGGACAGAGGTAGAGAAAACTAAAAAATGGATTCTTTGTAATGTGATACAGTTATACAGCCATAAATCATTTAAAAAAGAGAGAGAAAAAAGTTGAATTTCTTTGGTTATTTATTTTACAAAATTAAAAAAAACCTGAATCAATATGTGTAACATTTTTCCAAGTGCCCACAGGTGTTGCCAACGGAAAACACGGTGACTTAACATACTACAGATATTTTACAATTTACATTTTTGATTAAGATTCCATAGTTGTCTACTATCTACTCTATGTAAACAAAACCTGCAGTTCATATTATAGAGACTGTCAGTCTGTGCGTGCATCCTCACCAATATTCATTACTCACCCACATCAGGATCACCACATCCAGCTCAGCGGTGGGGACCAGTGCCAGTGGGACACTCTGTTAAGACCACTACATTATCTGTCTTACAACCACCATGAAGCTACAGGCCAGAGAATGTCTTACTTAAGGCATAAGTATATCTTACCCTGGCTTTTTAAGTGTCTTAGTTTGTTCAGTCCCACCTGTCAGGTGGTGTAGTTATCTCAGCCTCTCACATTATGCTCCAGTGTTTGGGTCATTAGTGACAATGCGAGAGCAAGACTGCAGTGTCATAGTCGCAGGGAGCTCCAGGACTTTAAAATAAGTGTGTGTGTGTGTGTTCGTGTGTGTGTGTGTGTGTGTGTGTGCACGCGAAACAAGCAGAGAGAGCATAAGCCTCTGGGTATTGGTTTGGACTAAAGCCAAGCTTACAGGAAATGCCAACAAAGCACCAAGAGATGTTCAAACAACATGCACACACAAACAGATCCACTCTCACACACAGAGAAACACACAAACACACACACACATGTGCACACAGATGCACAGACTCCAGTAAACAAACAGCCACCCAATCTTTGCTTCAGTGTGATCAAACCAGGGAAAATATTAAAAATCAGCTCTCAGCAGAAGCCGTGTGTGTCACGGGGTGGCTCTCTGTTGAACAGTGTAACAGCAGCACTGTTGGCTTCTCATCTTGTGAGAATCTAATCGAAGAAAAACAGAATAGCAGAAAATCATACAGGTAAATGGATTAGATATGTGGCTGGGTGACCAGGGAGCACTCTCTGACAAGTGACTGCTCAGATGACATCAAGCAGTAATAACAGAGGGACAAAAGTAGGAACATTTCACCTTTTCTTCCACTGATCTGAAGAGATCTATGAGAGGACCAGCGTACACTTCTTTGTCCTGAAAAGAGCAGTTTGTGCAGATGTTAGAATCCCAGACCAGAGCAAGTGAAAACGTCCCACATTATCAGGATTTGCAAATGTTGTAAATGTTGTCATGAGGACTATGTCATAATCTCTACACAGGCATGTTAACTGCTGTCATTTAAAGGACCCCAAAATGTAAAACTGCCAGGTGAAACAGCGTTAAAGTTTATTTACTGTAAAATTCAAACGCACAGCAGAAAAGCGCTGCAGCTCCATAACGACCCATGTCCCAAACTATTAAAGGTAATGGAGCCTTCTTAACCACTCAAATAGAGAATAAAGTCAAATTTCCATCAGATTTGAAATAAGTGGTTGTTTACAAAGGTTTAAAAAGTGGGTGCTGATGTCTTGAAACTACAGGAAGTAACATGCTACACATACTACACACACTGCAGTGTTTTCTTTAAGTGTACTGAAAAGTAATTTGTCACACGTCAATTACTGCAATATAAATAACATAAATGTATTTTTGTTTGGCTTAAAAGAATAGTACGGCATTTCGGAAAATATAGAAATGTACTTTCTTGCCAAGATTTAGAAAGAAGATTGATACTACTTTCATGTCCATACAATAAACCTAAAGCTACAGCCAGAAGCTAGTTAGCTTAGCTTAGCTTAGAATAAAACCTCAAAATAATGGAAAACAACTAGCTCTGTCCAAAGGTAACAAAACCAAATCTACCAGCACTAAACAAAGAGGATATGATGTTTTAAATAGTGTCAGGAGGATTTTATTACCTTCGGAAACTGGCCAGTGTGTTTCTCGTTTTTATGCAAAGTTAAGGTAAGTAGCAGCTAGCTGTAGCTCCATAGGGTAATTAGCAGGCAGGCATGTAAGAGGTGTTAATCTCCTCATATAACGCTTGTCAAAAAAATCAACGCTTGTTTCCAAAAATTTCTAAACGTTCTTTTAACCACCTCAACTGAACCCCAAAATACACCAGCAAGTGTGTTACTATGTTTTTAAAAGTCAGCAAAATGGCACCATTTTTCACAGCCAGAAAAAAAAAACAATAGAAGAAGGTGGTCCTCAAACTAATCATCTTTGATGTATTTTTCCATCTAAAAATTAGTCAAATTGAAGCCGAAAATCATGTTTCAACAATATCACTTTGGAATACAGGTTTCATATAAGAATTTTTTTTTTTTTAAATAAGGCAATTGTGCCACATCCAGTGAAACATTTAAAATGGTACGCTCCTCAACAATGAAGCTGTGAGTCTCTTAGCTGCGACTGACTGACTGTTGCAATACAGAAATTTGGAGACTTTTCAAGCAAACAGCAAACAGTACACACAGCAGAGAGGTGTCACCATTTTCCCAGTACTGGTAAACACATGAGGACACTCGCAAAAATGTTGTAGCCACATGTTGATGACAATTCTTCTTATTCAGTTTTTTCTTTATCATGTGGTACAGAAGACATTTTTTAGTTCTTTCTACTTCTAGTCATGGTTGTGCCGTTTCTATAGAGGTTCAGGACTTTATATTCCTTGGAGTTCAGAGGGTTAAGTTGCGTTTCAGCTGACAAGGGGAGGCCTCAAAGCCTACTTCATGTATTCATAGTCAGTACACCTACCTGATGTTATCACATTGCTACATCAAAACTAACAAGTTCAAGTCTAACATTACCGAAGTAGTTGGTAATTTCTCACCAATGCATCTGTACTCTGTTGTGCCATATGGTGCACAAATAAACTTACAGAATGGCTGAATGCAAAAAAAATCTGACAGAGTGGATCCCGACCAAGCAGAAAGCATTGTGGGCTGTCTTCCAGCCACTCATCGGTCAACCTTTTCAAATGTGGCTTGAAAAGACATCTGGAGCTCTGTGCGCACTTTAAAGCTTCAGTGGAGGGCATCTGTCAAAACTGAGGACTGTGACGAATGAAACATCAATAAACAAAATGGAGCACAAGCGACACTTTTCAACAAAGACAAGAATTCATTTTGACTAATTTGCTGTTACTGTAATATCAAACGTCCTGGTGTCATCACAGGAGCCTGCATTCACTGGGTGTGTTTGATTTTCAAAAGATGGCACTCCCTGTTCTCAGTTCTCTCAGTTGGATTTGTCTGAGCTTTGTTTTTTTTTTACAATATAAAGAAACTTTGATCAGAACGGTTCATAATGTTTTCTGTAGCAGCACTGATTTGACCTCAATAAATATGGAGAGATATTTTAGAGTCAAAATATTACCCCAAGGGAGGCACTGAGGGAGGCACAGTGGCGCCGCTCAGATAGTGTTTATGCAGATCAGATAGCTTTTGGTAGCTAGTTTGTCATGAAATTTCTCCCCTCTCCGGCCACCTCTTATCACAGGTGCACAGAAAACATTTCCCAGACAGCATCTCTCACACAAGAGCAGTTTTTTGTTTGGAGGAGCCAGCCCAGACTGCCCATTATTTAAGTCTGCCCTAACTTCACCTGCTGATAAAGTATTCTTCGCACAGGTACAAAACATCCTGGACCACTCTGAGCCAGGAGTGCGTTTGAGCCTCCGGCCACCAAATTGCTTGGTCCCACCCACATGTGCAGCCACCATGAGACTGCAGCTGTACTTGTGCTCAGTTTTAACAGAAATTGGTGTCCATTATGTTGATCAGAGACACAGTATTAACCTCTTTGTGGGTGTTTTGTGTGTGTTTGCTGCGTAGGAGTTTGCCACCCTGACGAAGGAGCTGAACATATGCAGGGAGCAGCTGCTGGAGAAAGAAGAAGAAATATCTGAGCTGAAAGCTGAAAGGAACAACACCAGGGTATATGTGTGTGTGTGTGTGTGTGTGTGTGTGTGTGTGTGTGTGTTTAACTTTGAGTGTGTGCATGTGCATAATAAGTAAAAGGGCGTGGTGATGCTGATGAAAACAAACAATGTCTCTGAGCTTGAAATTAGTATTCTCTTTGTTCGTGCATGCATTCATGTATGTGTACGTGTGTGTTTGTGTGCACTGTAGCTGCTGTTGGAGCACCTGGAGTGTCTGGTGTCTCGTCACGAACGCAGTCTGAGGATGACAGTGGTAAAGAGACAGGCACCCCCACCATCTGGAGTCTCCAGTGAGGTGGAGGTCCTCAAAGCTCTGAAGTCCCTGTTTGAACACCACAAAGCCCTGGATGAAAAGGTGGACACACACATACACCCAAACACACACATACATAGGTATGGTCAGTTCTTACAAATAAGCAAAGGGAAAAACTCCTGACTCATTTAGTAACTTCAGGACATGGTTTTTCCATCACAGACACCATTTTGCTGCATTGCACTGAATTGCCGCTCTCCCTCGCTAATTATTTCTGATCTATTCAATTTTATTGTTTGTTTTCTCCATTTTAATGAACCTCAGAACTCCCACGGTTTCAGAGTAAAGTTTGTGCATGCAGAGATTGTTGCTGAAAAGTCATGAGATGCATCAAAAGAAGCAGAAGCACATTTAGACAACGATAATCTAACATAACTCTGTATTTAGGCAATTGCAGAAATGAAACTAAATAAAGATTGTATAGAATGTAGAGTACAGAATACCATATTTTACAGTGTCAAAGGTTATTAAGACATTGTGAGACTAAACGTGAGTATGTTCCTGGCGAGTTTCAGGTGCGTGAGAGGCTTCGGGTGGCTCTGGAGAGGGTGGCCACCTTAGAGGGACAGCTAGCATCTACCACACAAGAGGTGAGGTGTGCGAATGTGTGTGTGTGTGACCGTGTGTTCATGCACGTGTTCCTATACGTGGTTATCAGCAAGTTAAACATCTGCTCAGTCCCTCGCAGACATCTGTCGAAGCCTCCAGTCTGATCTGATGCACACTTTGAGTGTCACGCTGGCTGAGAGGCTCTCTCCTCTTAGCCCACTGTTCATACCCCATTACTCATTCACACATAAAAAAGACATCAAAGAAAGAAATCTAAAGATATAGTTGCGTTAAATATTCACAGCGGGCCTGGTTAAAGTAGAATCCCAGCAGGCAGGTAATATAAGATTTGTAGTCAAAGCTTGTTAAGTTGCACAGATCACAGGGTTTTACATGAGGAGCAGACCCTCACTGAAGCGAACCCTCCCTGCCTCCTGTTTTCTGAGTACATTTGTAAAATACGATAAGACTTGTTGTCTCAAGCAGTTTGAGAGCCGTGCTTTCCTTTCGGATGCTGGAGTTTTGTTCTCGAATCGACTAAGGAAAAAGAAAAGGAAGCAAATGTGTGAGTTTGTTCAGTGCTTTTCTTTTTAATCTACTTTGCAGTTGAACCTGGTGAGACAGAGGAAGGACGGTGACTCAGTGGAGCGAGGAGATGGATCCAAACCTACATGGAAGGTCTTCCTGGCTGTGTGATTGTTTTTCTGATCTGTGCTTTATTTTAAGTCCTATAGTAGTTTTGTGTTTGACCACTGATCACTTTGGCATCTTCTGTTGGTCTTTCTCAGACACATTAAAACATCTGCGCATACACATATATATGTAACAGGGACTAGATCTGTCTGGAGTAACAAACATCCCTATGATTAAATAGCAGAGTCTATTTGTAACTGGATGGAAACTGTCTTCCTTTCTGTATCGGCCGTACAGCAGACGAAGAACACTTTATGATCCACTTATTGTTGCCCCTATTTCTGTTGCTTTACTGATAGAGAAACCAAAAATGTCTCTTTCTACATAAAGAATAATTAAACTTTGAAAATCAATAACTTACCATTAAGAAAGGATGAGAGCAAGGAAGAGACTGTATTAAAGGATGGCCACAGAGAGTGAGAGAGAAAAGATGAAGAGAGAATTAACTTGAGTGTGGCCATTAGGAGGAGGAGGAGGAGGAGTGTAGTTTAGATGTCACACAATGTGAAGAGTGCAAACACACTCTGTCAGGACATTTATTCATGACACCCACTGCCCTGCTGACAGTCTGATGTTGCACCCTTTAGAGGAGACTGTTGTACAAAACACAAGAAGCTAACAAAGACTATCCTAGGGCCTTGTCCTGCCCAGTGAACGCTACACGGTATCAGCTAGTGTGCAATGTTCTTTCCACGGTCACAGAGAGTAAATCTAAAGAGTGAAATCACGCACAACTGCACAGCTTGCCATGTGTGTTTTATCACAGCTCTATTTGGCCCAGTATACGTGTGTATGTTTATGCATCTGTAAGGTATTCATGAGCAGGCGAAATAGGCACATGAGGGAGCAGAGGGGGTCCTACTAACTTTGGCTGCCCACCATGTTGCCTGTGTGAATATGTGTCCCTGAAGGTTTGTGTAATTAAGGCCCCGGAATTAACTGCACTTTGAGCTGCAAAGAGAAGAGAAACAACATCAAAACAACAACATGGCAGCCTAACCTCACATAACCCATCCCCATATGCATAAAACTCACCACTTTTTAATCTAGGTCACCCAGCAAACTTTATCAGTTCTACAACTCTCAACACCCCCAGCTCATCGCATGAGCGTTTTCATCTATGTAACTCAGCACTATGATGCATTTTATGTATCTTATGTCTTAATGTGTATATGTGTTAATTTGGTGTGTCCACTTTGCAGAGACTACCCAACGGCTCTATAGACGCCCACGATGACGGCAACCGGGTGTCTGAGCTTCAAGAGCTGCTGGATCGGACCAATAAAGAGCTGGCTCAGAGTCGCGAGCACTCAGCCACTCTTAACGGCCGGGTGGCCGAGCTGGAGGCTGAGCTGGCGAATGCACGCCGAGAACTGAGCCGCAGCGAGGAGCTGTCAATCAAACAACAAAGGGAACAGAGAGAGGTGACAGTAAAAGATGGAGTCAGAATTGTGCTCTGGTTCTGGGAGCAAGCAAGAGAGAGCAGTGGGCAGCAAAAATGTAAAGCTTTGAAAAGTGAAAAGACAATCAAATTTAATTTTCAACTAATTTGTGGGTATAGGTCACAGACCAACATAAAGAAATACAAGAGTTCTCTATCCTGCAGTGAAATGGTGCATGATAGCAGATGGCTATGATGGGCTGAACATCCACATGAAAATCTGTTTGCAATATTAAAAAAAAATATGCTTTCAAAAACTCAATTAAATTTTGAGAAAATGTATACTTATTTTATCATATTTGGAGTTTATGGCATGATATTTAAAAACAAAACAACAACTGTCTAACTATCTGATATTCTTAAATTGTTATTCAGCACATACATATATATACTGATTATAAATCCTCTAGCAAGGCTTCTTTATCAGCTTCTTCCATTTTGGTCCACTGTACTAGTTTAAGCATTTTATCATTATGCATTTCAAATATGTTATTTATTCTTATTATTTAAGTATGTTTTTGGTAAAAACTTGGAACGAAGATGAATACCTGAAACTTGTATAAAAGCTTTCCAAAAAAAGGCTCTCTCTATATATATTAATTTTATGGATATTTTTCATTTTCTGTCAGCAAAAACACAGAACAATTTTTAGGGTATTTTTCTTAAACAACAAAAAACAAAACTATATATATAAGATTTTAATAAATCTGTCAACAATGAATGACTTGATTTATTTAATGTTGTGTTTCTGCACCTACAGAGAGAAGATATGGAGGAGAGGATAACAACATTAGAGAAGCGCTACCTGGCTGCTCAGCGGGAGACCACACACATCCACGACCTCAACGACAAACTAGAGAATGAACTGGCCACCAAGGACTCGCTGCATCGACAGGTAACACACATCTACACCAACTATACACAGTGAAAAGATAACAGTTTGCACAATGAACCTTATTACTGGCTGTGTGCATGATTATCTTTCAAAAACAATAAGAAGAAATAAAAAGAAAAGTTAAGTGGAAAGACATGCTGACTGTCCCAAAGTAGAATTTAGGCAGAGTCAGAAAACAAAACAACAAAACGAACAACACAATGAACATCTCTGTCACATCTCTGACTCTAAATAGATATTTATGAATGTGTTGTTTCATTACCCTGCTATGTTCAAGCTGCCTTGACTGCATTACAGTGCTAATGTGTTGTTAAGTGACACCAAAAATGGCACATTTGTCTTGATGCAAGGTGATATACGAGTTGTAGATTCAGGGTAATGCAAACTATCTTATTCTCTTTCTCTGTTGCAGTGATTCAATATTTCATGCCTCAGCCATTTGTAACAATGTATGTAAGGTATTGAAGAGCATCACAGCCGGTCAGTGAGCAACAGAACCAATCTGCTCAAAGGTTCACGTGTAGTCCTAGGTTGAATCCAAGTTCAGCTCCACGAGGGAAACACCAGCAACATCCTCAGAGCATGCCCGTGTGTCGTGTCCTTGCTACTCACTGGCTGCACTACACTGATTACACCTCTCTTGTGATTGCAATAATGTTCCTCCTCAGTATTTGAATGTGTGCGTGTTTGTGTTTGTGTGTGTCAGAGCGAAGAGAAGGTGCGCCAGCTGCAGGAGATGCTGGAGATGGCAGAGCAGAGGCTGGCTCAGACCATGAGGAAGGCTGAGACATTGCCAGAGGTGGAGGCTGAACTGGCACAGAGAGTGGCAGCGCTCTCCAAGGTAACACACAAACAGAACGACACACAGACGTCAAGGCTATAGCAAAAAAAAAAAAACAACAAACAAGAGTCACTGATTTATAGATAGACAACACAGGACCAGATAAGCCCACAGCATGGCGCCTCTTAAGCCACTTATATGTACGTGTCTCCCCCTGCAGGCCGAGGAGCGCCATGGCAACGTGGAAGAGCGCCTCAGACAGCTGGAGTCACAACTGGAGGAGAAGAACCAAGAGCTAGGAAGGGTGTGTGTGTGTGTGTGTATTTGTGTGTGTGTGTGTGTGTGTGTGTGTGTGTGTGTGTGTGTGCAGCAGCCCTGCAGGGTCTCTCTGACCTCTCACTATGATGTGTGTATGTGTGGGCTGATGCTTCACATTAGTCGGACGCCTTGACTCTTGGCTTTGTGCTCCCTCATGCATACAAGTACATACGCAGACGCACAGGAAACACACATTCAAGAGGAGTTTTTTTTCCATTTTCTCGGTGCATTGTTGCATGAATTCAAACCAAATCCACATATCTCTGTGCAACACACACACACAAACACACACACACACAACCCCCTCCCCCCTGTAAGACTGATTGGTTGCTATCTTTAGACTCTGAATAATTCACGCAAGGCTAATTTCTCTCTCTCCCTCTGCGATCACATGACTATATTTAGTAGGGAGAGCTCTCCAAGGATGCGGATCCGTGTTTGTGTGTGTCTGCGTTAATTTATTTTAATGAAATTACTGCAGAACACATATTAAGCACAGCAATTCCCATTTAAGAGAAGCTGTTTAACCCTTTTTGATCACCACCTAAATGACTGTAATTAAATCATTCTCACTAAGAGATCCATTGTTGGCCAAGAAGACCTATATCTGGCAGCTGGTGATCTAGGGCTAAATACACACTTTATCCTTTAATCCATGTAGAGATGCTTGATTAGCTGCATAAATACACCCACATGGAGTCTGTATCAAAGAGAAAAATTTGGTGATGTCATACCCCCTCGTCTGGTTCCCCCCTCTCTGCTCATCAGGCCCGTCAGAGGGAGAAAATGAATGAGGAGCACAACAAGCGTTTATCTGACACTGTGGATCGTCTGCTCACCGAGTCCAATGAGAGACTGCAGCTCCATCTGAAGGAACGCATGGCTGCCCTGGAGGACAAGGCAAGGCCTGCACTCACATATTCATCTCAGCAGCAGCAGCTAATGTTGCTGTTGTTTTTGGCTCACAGATCTAACGAATACACAGTACTACACATGATCTTTTTGGATCCAAATCTTTAGTATTTGGAATATAAACTTTTTGTGACACAGGTTCATGATTTTTCTTCTAGAACTCCCTTATTCAGGACCTCGAGAACTGCCAGAAACAGCTTGAAGAATTCCACCACACAAGGGTCCGTAAGACATCAATGAATCACCTAAGCACTAAAATCCAATATTGTCTCCTCAGTTCCATGTCAAATATTTCATAATCAACAGTGAAATGCAACCAAGTACATTTACACAAATGCTGTAATCAAATAAATTTGTGGTATATGTGCAGTACTTTGGGTATTTCCATTTATGCTGTTCTACTGTACATTCAGAAGACAGCATCAATTTATGAGCTTATAAAACGTCCTAAAAGCATATAGCTCGAGCAGTTAAAATCAGTTCCACTTGAATGGCTAAACCACCTAGACCACTTCAAGGCAAGGTAAACTTTTGGAAAATAGGTTCTTGCTGAATGTTAGATGAGACAATTGATACCTGTCCAATAGATATAAAGTATTAGCAGCTATTTAGCTTATCTTAAATTGTATTTTATGGTTGTTATAATCTTGGAGGTGTAAAGTAGAAGCTGGTCATATATGAAGATGTTTACTTTTCTTATTCCTTAAGCTCCCCCTACGACTAAATAGCCCCCCAGCTTTAAAGGCCAGTGAGAATTTTACTCAGTTGCTGCATTTCAAATCAGAAACCAGAGGTCATCTAAGTCACATTTTGCATAGTATTGCCCGATCACCGCCCACTGCTTCCAGGTGGACCATTCAGAAAGCTGCCTCACAGTCCACCTGGTTTATTTAATTCTCCATAGCTGCTTCCTCTAACTAAAATGTCTCAGGCATGAGCAAAGCACATCAAATGATCTGCTGCTGGTTGCAAGAGTGAACACAACAGTCTTCATGCACTCGGAGCATCTAAGAATCTGAACATCCAGTGGATTACTTTTACTTTTGTTGACAATGTCCTCACAACAGTAGGAAGACCTTTAGTACTAGCATGTTGTGCAGCTAATAATGTGGCTAATGTTAGCATTAGCCTTTGATCTTATACCCACAGGTCAGAGCTCTGTGTAAACTGTAACACTAACATACATTCAGAGATGGTGAAAACTTTAAGACCAATTTAAAACCAATAAACAAGGATTGGGTGGGTAACTGTGTTTTCACCTGTTGTGCTTCAGTGCAACTAAAACTCAGCCAGTTGTCAAACAGCTGAACAAGTATGAAATAATGACTGAAATGCAGCCCATTAAGACAACATGTTGACCATCACTCAGTAGTTTTACCAAGTTGTTGCTCTGCACTGATAAACTACTGATTTTACTAGCTCAATGTTCAATGATGATACTCACCATGACGGAAGAGTTAGAAACAACAGATGTGGATTGAAAGTCCTGGATCACTGCAGACATGTCATTCCTCTATAGACGTAATGCACTGTAGGGGCGAGTGGCACTGTACCAAGATGGCCGCCGCGTAGGCACGTCGGCTCCAATCGGCAGCAGCAGTCAACGCGGCGTCTACGTATATATGTCTATGCAGTTGAAGAGTCTTCTTCCTGAAGTGGGTGTGGACAGCAGCAGCTCAACTCCATTTAAAGCTACAGACAGTAAAAAAATAATAATTAAAAAGCCTGTTCAAAACAAAATCAGAGATTATACAGTCATGGTAAAATGAACCATCTTTGCAGCATTTTGAGCTGAAAATTTGAAAGACACATTCTGGGAGATTGTGGGATTTTCATTATTTTGCTAAAAGGGGGCACAATATGGTACCTTTACAATAACAACTGAAAGGCAACCAGACATAACACACTGAATACTTACAAGTTATCATATTATATTTTCAGCATATCTTGTTACGTAATCTGTGCAAACCTAAGTGTAATGATAAGTTTTACATTGAGTTATGTGTCAGACTATTTCTTGGCCTGATGCAGTGAGTAAGAACATTTTGCTACCTTTGGACAGAATTAGTAGTTCCCTCCTCCTCCTCGTCTTCACTACAGATAAAAGATGAGTATCAACTTTCTAATGTAACTCTTAGCAAGAAAGTGTAATTGATAAAACACTCAGTTAAACCAATATAACGATGACAGTACACTTTATTGATAACACTCTGGGACTTTTTGGTTCCTTTTGTGCATTTTTGAATACCACACTTTCATTTGCTTTTTTTCTTGTAATGTAGCACTGCTTGTGTTTTTATACTTGAGTGAAGGATCTGAATACTACTTCCACAACTGCTCTGAATGTGCCTTGCTCCCTTAGGAACGGCTGATTGGAGAGATTGATAAGCTGAGAAATGAAATCGACCATTTGAAGCGCCGCAGTGGGGCTTTTGGAGATGGAACTCACCCTCGGTACACTCAGACATTTCTCTACATGAGCTCTCTCATACTGACATTAATACTGTAACATATACATTATTGATGGTATTCTGTGCTACGTATATTATCTCAGGTCTCACTTAGGTAGCTCCAGCGACCTTCGCTTCTCCATGGTGGAGGGCCAGGACGGCCACTACAGCACAACTGTGATCAGGCGAGCACAGAAGGGTAGACTGTCCGCGCTACGAGATGATCCAAACAAGGTGCTAATGATGTTTTTCATAAGGCCAAAGTGACCGCAGAATTCCTCACATTGCACACACACAAACTAAGCAGGATGGCAAACTTACAGATTCATGTTCAAGATCACATTGCAGCTACTTTTCTAACCCCATGCGGCTCCTTAGAATCTAGAAAGTGTCAGTGCTTCATGCCTAACTTCCCATTCTCTACTAACCTCTCTGTCTTTCTGTCTCTCTCACCTGCTGCCATGGACATGCTGTGTGATGTAAGTTTACTGTTCATCCATTTCTCTCACAACTGGGCCAGGACTTCCATATAATTCCATATAATATCTCATATTGTGTTTTTATGTGTGTATTTCATCAGGATTCATCCATGTTTTGCATTCTTTAGCTGTGTTCATTTAAAAAGAAAAGGGGGAAATGCACGTTGCTGTTCAGTCTAATTTGTGCATGTTGTGTTTAGGTGTGTGCCGTGTTCGAACAGGACTACCCATCTCTGCGTGGGAGCGTCAGCCACCTCCTCGGCAGCGACATCGAGGCCGAGTCAGACCTGGATGATGACGTTAGCTCGGCCCTGCTTTCCCCCAGCGGCCAATCAGATGCTCAGACTCTCGCGCTCATGCTGCAAGAGCAACTTGATGCTATCAATGAGGAGATAAGGTGGCGTATTACAGACACATTACTTTACAGCACATGGCAGTTTCATGATCCCCTGTGGGGAAAGTGGGTCAGTGCAGCAACAAAGAACAGGAAGCAGAGAGGAAGAGAGCACAATATTAAAGATAATGCAAAGATAATTACAGGAAAAGTAACATTTTGAAGGTGCTACAACGAATAAAGGTGCCACTGTTTCATCTTCTTAAAGAAATGCATGACGGCCTTTGGATATATGGATATATGGATGCATTAGGACTGATAAAGACATTAGACAGAAAGATGATGTTGTGTTTCTTGGTTAAAAAAAAGACAGTAAAAAGGCGCTTTGTAGAACCGTGCAGTGTATGATGGAAATTTATATAAATGGCATGTAACACTGGAAAATTTTGACCCAGAGCCCTTTTGGACCTCAGTTAGGTTTTAGTGTTTTATCTGCTGAACAAAAAATTTTTTACAGAGGCACAGAGAAAGCCTTTGATTGACTGGGTACACCTTTTTAAAGTATTTTAGCATGTGCTTGATTTCGCCAGAGAATTTTTTTTTAATAGAGACATGTAAGTCACCAATAGCAAATATTTATGTAAGTGGAACTTTATCTGAAATATTAAGACTAAAAAGAGGTTTTTCATAAGGGTTATCCCATCATATACTTCCTTATTTACACAGTAGCAATCAAACCTTTCACTCAGAAAAGGACAGACTGAGGAAGGGAATGGAGTAAATGCAGAATAAGAGATGTTTATTTGCTTTGATGAATTATTAAACTAATCTGAAAAAAATCTACAAATATCACCAAAATGTCAGAATGAAAGTTGAAGAATTAGAAAACTTAATAAATGCAACTTAATAAAAGGTCTTATAGCATATTAGAGGACTTGGCCTGACAAAGATTTGGATATGTATATACCTTCTTATATGTTATTGTAGTTGAATTTATTCTTGTTAGTAAAACAAAGATATATAAAGCCCCAAAGTGGAAGACATGAAATGAAATATAGACAGTTATACAAAAATAATTAATGAATTACATACATGCAGAGATGATAATTTGTTGATAAGGCCTTTTGCCTTCCACTTCTGTTTCCTGCTGGAAGAACACGCTGTTTATCGCAGTTTAGAGTAAACAAGGTCTTCTCTTCCGACACCTCGCAATATGCTTCAGCAAAAAAATGCAAAAAAGAAAAAATGCAAAATAGCTGCTGATTATGCTGCAAAGGAGCCAAATGCCCTCAAAGCAATAAAATCTTTGTTATTTAAATGGGCTTTTTATATCTGATAATTTACCAGATTTGCTGAAGTATAATTTATTGATCCTTGCCTCTGTAACACAAAAGAAATATAAATTCAAAGTAAATATGAAGATCATTTTTACGACTTATAAAATATTTCAACAATTACCCCAAATGAACAGGGTGTGTATGTTAACTAATGGACGGAAAGCTGATTTCTTGATTTGTTTGTGTGCATGTTTGTGTCTGCAGGATGATCCAGGTAGAGAGAGAGTCGGCAGACCTGCGCTCTGATGAGATCGAGTCTCGTGTGAACAGCGGCAGCATGGATGGACTCAACGTGACACTTCGACCCCGAGCCCTGCCCACCTCCGCCACTGCACAGTCCCTGGCCTCATCCTCCTCCCCGCCCACCAGCGGCCACTCCACGCCTAAGCATCACGCACGCAACACCAGCCACCACCTCGGCATCATGACTCTGGTCAGAAAAGCACACACACTGAGTCTGTCATAAGCACACAAACAGCAATATATTCACCTGAAACAGAGGTGTGTGGCCTCTTAATCACAGTGTGTTGTTTTGTTTCTGATAGCCGAGCGATTTGAGGAAGCACCGGAGGAAAGTAGCGGTAGGTTTGCAAACACAACTGCAGCAACACTGGTTGTTTAGTCTTACTGTGGCGTCCATAAACTGAGCTGAGTTTGTGACTCTTTCAGTCTCCAGTGGAAGTGGACAAAGCTACCATCAAGTGTGAAACATCCCCGCCCTCCTCCCCTCGCAGTTTACGGCTGGAAACCAATTTCGCCCAATTCACTGGCAGTCTGGAGGATGGACGAGGGTAAATACACACATACACACACACACAAGTAGTACAGTATGACAAACAGATAAAGGCTGTGCTTCATACACTCTCCTGTTAACTGTGTGTATTGCAGATTTGAACTCTAACACCGTTTATCTCTTCTAATTGCAGCAAGCAGAAGAAAGGAATCAAGTCATCTATTGGCCGATTGTTTGGGAAAAAGGAAAAGGGTCGACTGGACCAGACTGTTGGCAGGGATGGACAGCCTCTACCAGCCTTATCAGGTGAACTGCAGACTACATTTCACATCCACACACTGTTCCTCTTCATGTATAAGACTTACAGACTTGTACATATATGTGTTATCTTTCAGACTTTGAGATGGGCATTGGAGACACCATGACTCTGGGAAAACTGGGCACACAGGCCGAGAGGGACCGCAGAATGAAGAAAAAGTAAAAGAGCACATTGTTTAAGCATTTTTTCTTGTTCTTGTTTCCATTATTTACAACCTTTTTTTATTGGTTTCATGACTTTTCCTCCTGCCTGTGTTTTTAATTCTCTTTTCAGACACGAACTTCTGGAAGATGCGAGAAAAAGAGGTCTGGCGTTTGCACAGTGGGACGGCCCTACTGTCGTCTCATGGCTGGAGGTATTCCACTAATCTACTAAAGAGAAATTTCCATAAAACCAACCACTGTTCTTATTTCTAGCTGCTACTGCTACAAAGATGAATACAGTAATACCAAATACCACACAGTCTCATCTACACGCCCTTCTCCCTCAATCTGACCTTTTATGGTGACAATTGTGGTGACGTTGAATGTCTTGATGACTCTCACCAGCTGTGGGTGGGCATGCCAGCCTGGTATGTGGCAGCCTGTCGTGCCAACGTGAAGAGCGGAGCCATCATGTCAGCTCTGTCGGACACGGAGATCCAGAGGGAGATCGGCATCAGCAACCCTCTGCACCGACTCAAACTCCGCCTGGCCATCCAGGAGATGGTCTCCCTCACCAGCCCGTCGGCACCACTGACGTCCAGAACGGTAAACAAATGCAACCCAATGCACCTCCATGAACACAAGCTTTTTTCACAGGCACATAAATACACAAAATAAAAATAAATGAATAAATGATGATAAATGATAAATGAGCACATGAACCTGAATCAAAAATAAACCCAGGAATGTGACACACTGAAAACCTGTTCCACTGTTAGTCTTAACCTTCACTCTGCACCCTCAGGTGATGCCTCCTCACACCTTTTTTTATTTTTCCTGTTCAGACCGCACCAGAGGCTTGGTTCATGCCTTCAACAGGACTGAGTTGTCTTTTTCAGCTGCCATAAATTGCATGGGTTACTGTGGGGAGAAAAAACACACACACACACACGAATAGTGCCAGATATAGCTACAAGCTACCTGCCTGAAATACACTCCCTCCCTCGGCATCACTCAACACAATGTTTGTCTGTCTGTGTGTGTGTGTGTGTGTGTGTGTGTGTGTGTGTGTATGGGGGTTGGAACGTGTGAAAATATACACATGAGTGCATTCTTGGGCGTGTTGTTGTGTGCCTGTGGATGCACGCTTTTGTGTGTGTGTGTGTGTGTGTTTGGGTGTGTTCTCGTCCTCTGAGCAGTCCTCCGGAAATGTGTGGGTGACTCATGAAGAGATGGAGAACCTGGCTTCCTCCACCAAAGCGGTCAGTACCATCTGGGTGCTCTCCCTTCCCCCCCCACCACCCAACACTCTCTCACACTCACACTGTCCCCACCGCGACACACATATGTCCTCTCCCGGAAGACCCCCTTTAAATACACCATTTTTGTGCTTCTGCTGGTATTTGTACGTGGTTTGTTTTGGATGATGTAGCCTGTGGTCATGTCGTCTGCGTCTCCATGCAAAGTTCAGTAAACAATATGAGTGCTGATGTGCAGTTACGGTTAACTGGAGGGTCACTGCAGAGCAAAAAAACTGAGAAGAGCTTTTGTGCGTTTATGAATGTTGACCATGTGTGTGTTTGATTAGTCTCTGTCTCTCTAACGTCATATATATTGTCTCTACCATGCTGCCACTCAGGACAATGAGGAGGGCAGCTGGGCACAGGTGAGGCTGCTGATGTATGAACATCTGTCTACGCATATAGAGTGAAAGTTCCTCACTAACACACTTAGATACAGTTGTTGAATAAAAGCTTACATACACTTGTAAAGACCATGTAAATCGTGGTCGCCTTGAGTTTGTAATGACTCCTATAACTCTTCACTTTCAACAATGGAATCTTTGAAACTTATGCCTCTGTGTCACATAAAAACAATGATGAATTCTGATTCTTCATAGATGTATTATAGGTCTTCTGGAAGAATGACAAAATCTGTGAAGCCAAAAATATACATACAGCAATGCTAATGTTTGGACCTCTTTAAATTGGCCCGCAGGAGTCAGAAGCTGTAGTCAATTGTAATCACTCACAAGAAGTTAAGAGGCCATCCCACTAAAAAAAACGGATTAACACAGCTTTCTACATTACCAAAACTGCTAATAAAA
The DNA here is from genome assembly GCA_024666655.1 of Dascyllus trimaculatus. NCBI lineage: Eukaryota > Metazoa > Chordata > Actinopteri > Pomacentridae > Dascyllus > Dascyllus trimaculatus. Next base: position 19,683,097 of record CM045450.1, read on the forward strand.
GGTTATGTCTGTATATTTTTGACTTAGCAGATCTTAAAGACCTATAATAAATCTATGAATTAATCAAAATTTGTTCTTTATTTATCTTTATTTTTTGATGACAAACACGCGTATGTTTCAAAGTCTCCATCAACACTTATAGGAATCACTGGAAACTCAACTGTATGTGAATGTGGGGCCAGCCTCACCTCCAGCTTTATGAAATAATAAAAATTGATGATAATTTCTGTCCATTAATCAGTGATACTGACATTGTCCTACATCTTATAGTTGTTGTTGTTGTTCTTCACTCTCCTGTTAGCTTTCTCACATCTGCTAGTTGGGACAATCAACACCTTTATTGTTTTGACTGGTACATGGAATTTGGTAACTTTTTTGTAATCAGCCCACGCAGAGGATTAGTCAGATTTGAAAACACCTGAGTAGCTAAAAATTATGGAATGAGCAGATTTTATTGTTTGGAAATCCCCAGGTCAGGATACACAACAGTATATACAATAGCTTGTTTATTTGACTTGTCATAGACATTTCCAATAAAGACAGCTCTGTCATATTTCAGTGTCCCAGTGTCCCAAAAACATATGAAAGTGAGTCAGCGTACCTCTGGGGTTTTAATCTGTAATATCTATATGGAATGATTGTTGTTAGTCATACCTGTGACCTTATAACTGGAACCTATGTTAGATATTCTTTATTTATTTTTGTAGTAGTTAGTAGTTTTACCTCCTTACCAGTTGTGACTATCATGTCATTTTAAATAACATTTTCTACTGCTCTACTTAAAGACCTTGGCGTATGGCGACATGAATCATGAGTGGATAGGGAACGAATGGCTGCCCAGCCTGCCTCAGTAGTATAGTTCTCTGGTGGATGCTCGAATCTGGACCACTTTGAAGATGGTGGTCCACAGATTAGATTAGTTTAGCCATTCTTTCATCCTCACTGCTACATTAGCATTAGACTAATGATGATGCATATGTGCCATGTGTGTGCATTTGTGTGTGTTTGTGTGTACCAGGGCTAGTCTGCAGTACGGGATTATGTGCTTGAAGAGACTCAATTATGACAGGAAAGACCTGGAGCGCCGGAGAGAGGACAGCCAACACGACATGAAAGGTAGACCCCAAGTCACAGCCTGATCCATGAAGAGTAACAAAAAGACGCACAAACATGGTCAAACACTGGTCCACCAACGTGCACACATCGACAGCTTCATCAGGCCAGAGTACCACCTAGTGGTTTTTATCTGACATCGTCGATTTGGACTGAGCATTGAAACAGCTGCTCCTTCGACTGTCAAACAGCCAATCTTATGATCTAAAGCTCCACTTGCCAAGAGTGGTCTACACATACAGACACACACACTTAGATGTAGCCAGCCCGCACGCCCTTTTGACCTTGAGTTCAGCACATGAACTTGACTCAGCTGTCGTGTCAAATCAGAATCCAGCCCCCATTTACACACACATAAACACACACTCAAGCACACACTCCGCCTGTTCCAACTTGGAAAGCTGGCTGACAGCTGTGCTTTAAATGAACAAAAGGAGTGTGCCAGTGAGTTGACACTATGTGGACATGCACATTATCTCTTTATCTCGCTCTTTTTCTGCATCTCTTTCTCTGGATGATGTCGCTCCCATCTCCTGATCAAGATACGTGCCAAAAGTCAGTGTTATATTGTGCCACAGTACCATGAATCTGAATCACTCTCTTTTATTTTAGATGTTCTGGTGTGGACCAATGAACAGGTGATCCACTGGGTCCAGTCCATTGGTTTAAGGGAGTATAGCGGCAACCTGTTAGAGAGCGGCGTTCATGGAGCGCTCATCGCTCTGGATGAAACCTTTGACTACAGCAGCTTAGCACTCATCCTGCAGATCCCTATGCAGAACACACAGGTGGGTGTAGAGGAAAATACAGCTGTTTACACTCAACATGCAGTGGTTGAACTGATTTCTTGTGTGACCCAGTTCTTCATAGCAGTTTGATCCATTTTGTGGACACTATTACTGAATTACAAAATTAAATGTCTGTCTAGAATATTGACCAAAAGCCCCAAATAAAACCAGCACAATTTGTTTTATTTCAAATTCCCACACATCTGACACATTCTTTGGCAGAGCTGTGAGCTCACAGCAGCTCCTTTGGCGTCTCGGTGGCCACTCCATCTTCCAACAGTCCATTGTTTTTATGAGATTGCTTGATTCACTTTTTGGTGACAGTGTTTTGTGTGCAGTCAGCATTTCCTTCCGCCGCCTGCCAACGTTTACTTCTGCTTTGGTGTCTGTATCAGTTGCGCTCAGATCAAAAACGCTTTGTTGTCCTCACCCAGATTTTCCCTTTTTAAGTATTTCCCGGTCACAGCACAGTGCAGATTATTTGCCCATAGTTCTGTATTTAGAGGTGGTTGTTTCTGGAAGTTTAACAGAAAAGATGAAGGTTTTACCTGTTTATCAGAGGAGGTATTTTTATGTATTTCACAGGTATTTCAGGAGCTTTCATTGACGTGTCGCCATCAGCTCTTGTTTGCTGTTTATTTTTCAGGCCCGGCAGGTTCTGGAGAGGGAGTTTAACAACCTGTTAGCCTTGGGGACCGACCGCCGACTAGAGGAGGTGAGCTGCCATTTTGCTCAAATACAATACTGTTGGGGGAAGAAAGCAATATCATGTGACGTTGCTTGTCTCTCTGCCCCTGTAGAGTGGAGATGACAAGTCTTTTCGACGCTCTCCATCATGGCGCAAGAGGTTTCGTTCCCGTGAGGGAGTGGGGGGTCTGGGGATGATGGCGGGCTCCATGGAGACACTGCCTGCTGGCTTCCGCATGCCCTCCATGTCCATGCCGCCCTCCATGAATCTGGCACCTAAGAAGCACCTCCAGCCTGAAGGTGTGTCCCAATTCTAACCACACTGCATCTGTTCTCTGGTTGTCCTGACTGACTAACTGCATGCTGTGTCCTCTCTGTCTTGCTGTTTTCTGAAGCTCCTCCCCCGGCGCCCCCGAGACTCGACCCCTCAGCCGTGCGGACCTATTCATGCTAACTACACTCTTCTTACTAACAGGAGCGCTAATGCTAACAGGTAAGCTAACAAAACACTACCTGAAACTGCGAAATTTGCAGGTTTGTGTACTTTTAACCAGTGTTTTCCAGCTTTGTAGCAGGAATGTGGCACTAACTTGATTACTGATTTGAGCATTTTAACCAGTAAGTAGTTTGAAGTAGGTTAAGACCCAAACGGAGATAAAAGGAGAGTATTTGACTTTCACTTGAATCCAAAAGTGGCACCAAAAAATGTGCTAGTATCACCTTGATTCTACTATCAGTAGTAAGTTTTTATTTTTGTGGATAAATCCTAATGAAAGACCAAAACTGATATAAAAACGGATCCTACTAACAGGAATTGTCTGACCAAAGTCCAATGTAGTTTTCTTTTCTGTGCCGTAGACCTTCCCTTTTAATAATAAAAATTTGAGCAACAATAATGGTTTACAATAAAAAACATGTAATAAAAGTAACGAGAACCAGAACATAAGATATAAACAAGATTAACAGAACGCAATAAAGAGAACACTTCACATTCCTTTGGAAAATCTAACCAATAGCAGTGTATTTTAAAAAGAGAATAAAAAATTATTCCGTTTTTGTGGAATCCCCCAGCTAAGGGACCTGGGGGGCAAAGGCCCAGCCATATTTATTGCCAAGATGAGAATTAGGAACCATAAATGCAACCCTGCCAGAGGATCTCAAGCATCAGACTCATAAGGAGTTAGCAGACTCCAGAATTAGACAGGAGCCTGACCATTCAAAGCTTTAAAAACAAACAATAAAATCTTTTCCTCACAAGTAGCCAGTGAATGGCAGCAATAATTGCGGTGATACGGGTGTTTCGTACATGTTAAAAGCCTGGCAGCGGCGTCTGTGTCAGTTGCAGTCTTTGGGTGCTTTGCCTGCTGGTACCAGAGTAAGATGAATCGGAACAGTTGAGTACAGAAAAGATTAATCTAAATCTGCAGAGGAAAGGAATAATCTAAAAATAATTTGCACCATTGTTTGACTGGGTTACATGTTATTTGATCATGAAGCTGTAGTTGGTTCAGAGAAATTTCCACACACATCATACTTCTGAAAAGTCTTAGCAGGACACCAAATGTGTATTTAATCTCCGACAGAAAAGAGTGCCCCACAAACGCACTGTTATTCCTGTTTCAGTAGCACTGGCTAAAAACTTCAGTTTGCAGCTGTTTGCTTAGCCTTGTGTAATGTTTGAACATTAACATCATCAGGCAAATCGAATGGGCTTTGACTTGAGTGCCCCAGACAGAGCAGAGAATTGGTTGGTGTTGGACAACCACTGATGGTTTAATCTTTTTGGTGGGATTTGTTGACTACAGAAAAAATACAGCCTAACACTACCTCTGTCTTTTGATTTTGTTATTTTTTGCTGTTACAAATTGCTCGGACTCATTAATTTCGATAACAGAAGTTTGCTCCATGTACTGTCAAGATACCAAAACTGAAAGTCAGTTTTTGGTTCAGTAATTCCTCTAATGTTTCTCATGTACAGCATAATCTTTGATGTTACGTGGTCCTATTTAAATGTATGCAAGAATGAACATTCACTAAGAAAAAGCCAAATCATACTTCTAAGTTTTAAGAAGAAACTCTTCCAGACTGCCAAAGAAAAATATGGCTTTTTAGTTTAAGATATCAATTGTTTTGCATTTATAGACTTTCACCAGTTCCATGTGAATCCTTTGTCTGCTTATATTGTACATGTCAAAGGTAAACCAAGCAGCAGACACAGACCCAATCTTTCTTCCTGCCTCACTTTCCTCATCTGTTTCCTCTCTTCCAGTGCATTCTCATTACCTATACGGACATATGCTTGCGGCCTTTTGAGAGTGATATGCCAAATCTGGAGAGGGAGACCTGGGTGCCTCTGGGGGAGGCTTCCCCTCCTTTGCTGCCCAGCCTCACCTCCCATCTTTCACCTCTCACCTCTCCTTCGGACACGTGCAATACAGAGGCCAACTCTGACCTTTGAACTCTTGAGAGTGCTCATTGGCTGCGCTCGCTGCTGTAAAGGAGGCTCGTCCCGGTCTCTCCCAGTTTACCCCAGTGCTCCCAGTAGCCTTGTTGTTGTGGTGTTGTGCTCCCGCTCCCCTGGTCTCAGCTGTGGGTTCTTGTCCTGGTTCTAATAGTCTCAACATGGCCAAGTCCAAACCAATCCACCCGAGTCGTCACGTCCTTCACAATGAATAGTGAGACGGTAGATTTAAAGGGATGGTGACCGGCTGTTGGTTTGGACTTAGGATGATGAATACTTGTATAAATGGCAGATCCCACTGCACATTACCCTTCTACCGGTTATGCAAGGTATTACTCATTTATCGTTTCTGTACATAAAATGGATGACTTATGTTTTTTATAGAAATATTATATATAAATATATATATATATATATATATTGGAAATATATATGGAAAACAATATAATACCATTGCTGTATGAAACCCAATGCCCTGTATTCGATAGTGACTGTTCTCTCTCTCTCTCTCTCTTTCTCTTTCTTTCTCTTTCTCTCTGTGTCGGACCTTTGTGTGTCTTTTGCCGTATGCTGTAAGTGTGTGACTCGTTGGTGGGAGGGACTCACTAAAAGGAAGCGTGCGTTTCTACAAGGACTCTTCACAGGTTCATGGGTCCAATTTCAGATCTTCTCTCTTTGCCTCTTCTCCTTTTCTTTCCTTTTTCCCCCTGCTGATCTTTTGACACGATGTAGCTGTTACCTCTCCTCTCTCTCCGCCTCTCTCGCCTTCTGTATGACACTATGTAGCCTAGAATAGAGAGAATCCTTTAATATGAAGAGTGAGTGTGTGTGTGTGTGTGTGTGTGTGTGCGTGTGTGTGTGTGTGTGTGTGTGTGTGTGTGTGTGTGTGTGTGCACGTGCGTGTGTGCGTGTGTGTGTGTGTGTGTGTGTGTGAACGAGCAAGTGAGCGAATGAGTCTCTCTGCTGGAGACTTGTGGAGAGGTTATGTGCGTGAAAGGCCGACCCCAGCCATGTGACCATGACTCTTCTCTGTGGATGGTAGTGTGAACACTGTAGCTCCTCTCTGTTTATTCCTTACTTTTCTCTTAAATCAAAACTGTAAACTGCTGCTCAACATCAGCCAATGATATCCACATAAAACTGCTCTAAGTGACGGACTAATCTCATTCCGTCACCTCCCGTTTAGTTGCCATGGAGACGTGCAAGTGAGCAGTCAGTACTCTTGGCTGACCAACTCCTCATCCAGTGAGAACACAGCATATGAACAAACCAGTGATGTGCTGGATGGGTGTACAATCTTTTTTTTAAATGATTATTTTACAGTTTTTCCAAGGTGTCTAAAAGGTGTAATGTGCTATGTGGCAGCTATGAGTACTGTGTCTTTATTCCAGGTGTGAAACAATGCTGACAAATCAAGATTTTATTATTTGGCTATTTAAAAAAAGTGTACTGTATTTATGACACTATATAGACATAAGTAAAGCTGTTTTTTAAAGATTTTTGGATGTGGTGTTCCTTCTGATGGTCTCTCGAGCTCAAGACAACATCACAACTGTGTATTGAAAATGGTCTTTATTGCAAGAATTAAACAGGAAATTTCACTTTTCAGAACATCTACAAATACACAACAATCGTAGTTATAAAAGTCCAAAATAAGTTAGCAAAAAATAAAAAATAAAATGGCAAAACCACTCTGTAGAAAAAGGGAACGTATTTACATCACTAGCATTCATAACCAGTTTAAATTAAGCAGATCTTGGTCAAAACTGCCATGGTACATATTGGCCCCACAAAAGAACTCATGTTTTTTTAAGCATTTAAAAACTCACACGAAAAGAATGAAAGATCAGGGAAAAGGTTTTGAAAAGAGGAAAACTTAAATTAAGTAAGGAGAAAAACCAGGCTTTGTCATTCCTCTGTGGCTCTGTCAGTCTGGAAGCAAAACTAACAGAGATCCACTCTAGTAATTAGGTGTTGGGTTCATGCAGCAAAGTCCTTGAATCTCTAGTTAGTCTAAGCTCCTGTGGCTCTGACAGGCAGGTCTGGACCGCGGGATAAGGCAGGTAATTGTGGGAATAAGGCCTCATTGTGAACAGGAGGAATTCAGTTTGGCTAGCAGACCCATTGATCAACAGAGTTACAACACTGATCAATCACAAATTTTACAATTTAGCATAAGACAGACCAGATCAGTAGACGAACAAAATAAACAGAAAATCATCATTTGGGATTGGTTCCTCTGTTGCCAATTGTCACTTTGCTTTGTGTTTGTGGCTCTCTGTGCACACGTGGGTCCGCTAGTTTGAGGGTCTATTTGGGAATGTCCACAGGAAACGCCACAGATCCGTCAGCTGCGGAGATGCCATCCACGATGGAGGTCAAAGCCCGCATGTTCCCCTGCTCTGGAGAGTCAGCAGCACTCAGGAGATCTGCAAAGAGACACAATCACACACTCTCAGTATCTGTGAACGCTCACTGATCTGTTTGTGCCGTGTAATAAGGCAGAGTGTGATCTGTGCTCACCCTCGCTGCTGTAGCTCTGCGTGCACTGCTCTGGAGTGCTGCTCCACTCTGGGCTGCTGCAGCAGGTGCTGCCTGAACTGGGCTCGCTTGACGACGACACCTGTTACCATGGAGATGCACACACAGAAGTTGCCGTCAGTCACTCTGTTATGACACGGCACACCGCCCCGTGCCACACAGAAACACAGAAATACACTACAGTGCAGTGGAATACCACACACACACACACACACACACACACACACACACACTACCAATGCATGTCATGACTCTTAGAGAAAAAAGTAAACGATGAGCAAGACTTTCCATCAGTAAATACACATGGAAAGTTGATTTTATTCATTCATTAGGTCTGTATTTTGGTTTAGGTTGGATTTTGGCTCCTGTCACATTAGTTTAAAATTTAGTTTTTAGATAGGTTGAATAAAAACTGTATTCTGGACGATTATTAAACTGAAATATGGGTCAAAACTTGTGAAAACAACAAAAATGCATGTACTGTAGCTTGTTTCCCAAATTACAACTTCTAAATTTGTGCACAGCAGCCAGTTCCAAAGCAGGTTTTACATTGGATCAGATCACAAAGTCACACATTGTTAACAGCATTTTTAGCTTCACTATGTTTTTTTAGAACTTTTGCTCTTTCTCTATTCTACCATTGATTTTTTTTTTCAATATCTTACACCACTTTCCAGCCACTATTTCAACTTTTCAGCTGTTCGTCCTCATCCTGCCTCTGTCCTACTTACTCGAGGCTGGGCCTGGCTGGGTCGGTAGTGCAATCCCTGCTGCCCCGTCTCAGTGTCCTGCTGGTTGAGGGAGGACACCAGGGCCTGCAGCCTCTCAATGTACTGGATGGCGCTCCGCAGGATCTCCACCTTGGGCAGCCTCTGGTTGGGGTTCATCAGGGTGCTCCTCTTCAGGGCGTCGAAGGCCTCGTTCACCTTCTTCAGACGCCTCTTCTCCCTCAGTGTGGCTGCTCTCCGGCGGTCCATGGTCACCGTCTTCCTTTTACACAGTTTACAGGCCCAGGGCAGGCACTGACCGGGACAGTGGGGCTCGGAGTGAGGCGACAGGCTGGACGGAGAGGGTTTGTCCTCTGTAGCTGCCACCCCAACTCCAACACCCCCAGACAGACCCCCGCACAAGCCCATCATGGAGTTCCTGTCCTGGTAGCCGGTTTGGTCATACGCCCCAGGCAAGCGAGAGGGAAAGTAGCTGTCCCCTCCTTCATAGAAACGCTGGTCAGGGAAGAAGTAAGGGTTGGTCTCAAAAAGCTCCATGCTGGACTGGTCTGGATGTAAAAAAAAAGGGGGCAAAGATCCCTGCTTCCCAGTGAAACTGCTCTTCACTATGTGGTCTCGGGTCCTGCGTCTGTGTTGGAGTGTTACGTGTGTGTTTCTGTCTTCTTCTTCCTGGCCCGAGTTTGTGATGAGTGGAAGACGTGTGGAGAACAACTGGTGTGGAGCAACTGTAGGCTGGCATTTAAACCCCTCTGCCTGCTGCAGGATCACAGGGTTAAATTTAGCACGAGCCCCCAGAAACCTGACACGACGTTTAGCTGTTGCTGCACATCTACGCTTCACATCTCTGTTGGGCCCTTGCTCTCTAGGGCTTTGAGGGCCTGCTTGTGTGTGCGTGTGCATGTCCTTCTGCGGCTTTGTGTGCTCATGCGTGTCTTAAGAGGCCAGGATGCGATCGGGTTGCTGTGGAAATGGGGGAGATAACCTCGGATCAAAGATGTCCGTCTTAATGAGCTAATCCCAGACTCACGTCCCCCTCTCCATGACACTGTACATGAAGTGTGCTGCTATGATGGAGGAGGGGGGGGGACAGTAGGGACAGTCTGGAGACAGCTGTCACCTCTACTAGGAGCCAGTGATAAGCAGCAACAAGAAGCAGTTTCTGATGGGATGTAAATGAGGCCAGAGGTTGTTGTTTACTCCAAACTAGGTCACACATAAATACTTGTTGTGACTGAAGCAACATCAGGTTCAAAATGATCAACAAGGGCAGCAGTAATTGTGTAGGTGACATGAAAGCTCATGCCACCGTTTATGTAACCACATTCATAACTACTGACTTTCCTTCTGAGGCCAGTGATGCAAGTGACCTTCTAAGCTGCTCTCAGAGCAAGACGGGCCTGTGGAGGAATAAGTACGTCGAAGATGACACTGGCTCATATTCTGCTCAGATATCAAGAAAGTTTCTGAGTGGAGATCGATCAGATAGCCACGCGGGGAAACGGCCTTCGTTGTCCTGACCCCCTTCCAGCCACTGGTAGTGTTAGCCTAGCCGCCAGGTGTTAATCCTTCCAGGACGTGTCTCACCTCATAGCTCACTGGCTAATTCAAACTGGCTTCCGCATAGCATGGACGAAGAGCCAAAGCATACACTTCTGTCAGCAGAGAAGTGGCCTGGAATGATACGCAGAGTAAGATGTGTTACATCCCTGAGTGTCCTGTATCACTACCACAAGTTCATCACAGTAATACACATACCTGGCAGGAAATGTTCTGCAGACAGGAGAAATGCTATGTATTGCGGTTACAGTACATAAATTGTCGAGGGGCATAGTATCTGATCATTTATCACATGTTCTCATTTCTATTTCCCATAATGTTTTTACTTTCATTTTGCTACAAGACGTAACAACATGCTAAAAATCCATCTTTTTATAGAGATTCATGTTTACTTAATAGACATAAAATTTTAAAATGTGTGTTTTTCTGACATAATTCACTTGTGGAGCCCCAAAGTCAGCACAAGATAGTAAAAGATCAATACAACAGTCAAAAATGTAAGTGAATGACACTACATCATAAATACCATCAATACTTTAAAAAATATAAAACTATAATTTAGTTTCCGGGGCTGCACGGTGACTTGGTGGTTACCAGTACACCTCACAGCTAGAGAATCCCTGGTTCGCGTTCGCTTAGGACGCCTGGGATCTTTCTGTGTGGAGTTTGCATGTTCTCCCTGTGTAGTGTTGGTTTTCACCGGTTACTCCGGCTTCCTCCCACAGAACAAAAACATACCAATGTTAATTGATTATCAAAACTTTCTGTAGGTGTGAATAAGAGTTTGCTTGGTTTTTTTGTCTCTTTGTGTAGCCCTGCGATAGACTGGCGACCTGTCCAGGGTGTCCTCTGCCTTCGCCCAAGTCGGCTGGGATAGACTCCAGCCCCCCCACGACCCTACAGAGGATTAAGCAGTGTATACATAATGGATGGATGGAAGTCATTTTTGCATTTTTGGTCTTTTTTTATTGGATTCCTGGTGACAATAAGGTGAAAACACATTGCTAAAGCTGAACACAGTGAGAATCAGCCTTTGTCGGTCAAACGAAATGACGCCATTGTGGTACCATAAGTAAACTCCTCTTACAGATGAAATATTTTAGTTGGTAAGCTCAGTCTAGCAAAGTATGTGAATAAAGCTATGTGAATTTAAAATTAATGGTGAAGACGTTGGAGGTTAACAAAAAACATTTTGACATGTCATTGTAGAAGAAGATCAGCTGTAATTTGGAACAGTAATGACAGCTGCATTTAATTCAAGTGTGCCAGTTGTAGAATTATGTTGGTTCAAGGGGTAACTGGTAAAGGTAACTGGAACACACAGCCTATTATTTCATATTCTTTATTCTAATTTCAAATTTTGGTGGCATTAACCATGAACTTACAAACTCTTTGTGATTTAAAACTAAACTTATTAAAGGTGAGTGAATTTATCAAACTTGTTGTGGAATGAAATGATAGTGGACTTGGGGATCTGGGATGAGGTGGCTGGCGGTGGTTTGGCAGGTTTGTCTGATAGCTCGTGGTCTCATCCTGAGGTTTGGGCTCTGGGTTTTGGGGTTGAGGCAGAGAGTGCAGCTTGGCACAGGGCTGCAGTGGGCTGTCAGGTTAGCCTGTGATGGATAGACACTGATGGCGGAGCGAGTACAAAGACGCCTGTGTTGGACTCTGGGGTGCAGTGGGGAGGGGGTCCACAGTGTGTCAGAGTCACTCATAACCCTCTGTCATCTTAACCCATTGTCAGCAGAACTAGAGAACTTGTGTGTGTCCTGTAGCAGTGTCAGGCTCACACTTGTTTGAGGAATAAGTCCCCTCTCAGCATTTTGAAGTGAACTCTTGAGATGCAGGACACCAGAGAAGATCTGGTGTTTACTGTTTGCAGATACTGCTATCTTCCATCCTGAATTCTGCCATATTAAAGCCAGAAAGATGCAACTAAATACAGACCAAATCAAATTTTCATTTAAGTGACAAGTGTGATTGGTTGAGATTGGTTATATATTTTATCTGTTTGTATCTGGTTACTCACTTGTAAAAAATAGCACCAATTAAAACACATTTTAATACCTATAATCACATCTGATTTTATTCTAAAGACCACATCTATTAGTGGAACCAATAACATCTCAGAGAAACCAAAACAAACTACAAAAACCCTTCAGTTTCCCGCGTAATAGTTTAAATCATGAAATAACTGTGCGATTTTTTAAAACTGTAAAATTTAAGTCTTTTACAATGAAAAAATATTCATACTCAAAAGTGTGCATGGGTCTCCATGTGAGCATGTTTTGTGCATGTGTGTGTGCAGCAGGGATTGCCCTGTCACTGGCAACACTGCTTCACTTCTCCTCAGTGACAAGCAGCAGCACATTGCGGGACAGCTGAGCTTATGGGAGGAGGGGGGGAGGCAGGGAGAGATCAGCCCTGCTCACCCCAGGTTAGCCTCAAGATCACCGCTGACCTGACCGCAGTCGGGAAATCTCAGATATGTAAGAGGAGAGTAACAAAACAACAGTAAAGGAGCGTCGAATAAAGGCGGATAGATCAGGAGCTGCAACCTGTGAGATTCAGTATAAGATACAAGGAGAGATGAATTCAACACATTTCAATAGAACTGCTTTTCAATAGAACTGCTTTTCAATAGAACTGGAAATGCTTTATTTTCTGGGTCTCAGTTTCTCAATCATTTCAGACAAGACGTAATGGACAAAAAATAAATACATTTGTTTGCAAATTATGCACGCAAACCATTTTGGTATTAGAGTTAAGCTCGTTGTGTTAACTTTGTAAGCAGCGTCCGATTTCAAAACAATATTTCATTTTTAAAAAAGGACTTTAACTCTTGCAGCGATCAGTTATCCTAAATTTTATACTGCAGACATGTGCACAAACTTAACACTTTTCAACTTGATTTTTCTTAAAAATATATTAATTTATTTGATTTTTTTTGCCTTGAAAAGATTCATTTGAGTTTAATTGGTTCATTAATACTAAATGTTGTTCATCTATGTCATTTATGTTTGAAAAACAAAAGCTTGGGGTGAGCTAAGCTCCTTGCATACAGGATGTACATAGCTGTGGTAGGAGTTGGGACAGAGATGGAAATTTTAAGACAAAAATAAACAGGAAAATGTCATTTAATATATAAAAAAAATACCAAGTCTCATTTCTGGGCCTAAAGTAACTTGAGTGTTTTTTTGTGCTACTCCTGGAAAGCAATATTCTGTCTAAGCTCGGGACTCATGCAACAATATTATATACAAGTGCCTTTGGGAGAGAACATGGTCACCATAGTGACAGCAACAGATGCCCAGTTCTGTCGTCTCAGAGACTGTTTCTACGCTGTCGCCATGATAACTGCACGTCCATTACTGAGCCCTTTGATATCAGATCTTCTCTTCCAGATTACAGTGATTTTAGGCCGACAACACAACATTAAGGGTGAAATATGACAAAGCAGTCGACTCCTCCTCGATAATCATCAGCATGACACAGTGAAAGCAAATCAATCAAATATTCTTAAGGAAACTGAATGGAGGCCGTCAGATCTGATTACTACACAGCTGCGCCTCACTGTTTCTGTTGAGTAATGAACCTTACATAAGCTGCGGCGCTGCACCATTTGACTGATGCCTAAAGGTGATGTGACACTACTACGGCCTGGCTGATCATCGGGAGAATACTCCCATTCATTCCTGTTCAGAATGAAGTGTCCCACCTGTGTTTTCACAGGGCTCTGGAGGCCTGGAGAAAGCTTTCTAAGTCAGTGGGGGGAAACAGTAGTTGTGTAGCCCAGCCATGCTGCTGCTCACTGGGGCTTTTATCGCAGAGTAATCCCCTACAACAAACAGAATGGCCGGCATGTGCATATGCAGCTGTCGCAGTCTTAGTGCAAGTGGTGTCATGTTAAATCACAGGAATGGACTGAGCCCCTGAGCCATCCACTGCCCTTCCCTTCGTTGGCATCCCACTCACTGTAGCACACAAACACACATACATGCTCATACCTACGTACATAACCCACTTCCCACTAACATACTTTGCAGCACATGGTCCCTCCCAAAGTTAAACACTGTAAATAACCTGCTGTGCTCCACTGCTACAAACAACCAGATCATTTACATGGCATACTGTATATTCCGTCAATGCCGCTGGCTGGGTGAAACTCAAAGCAGGAAAACAAAGAGCATCCATCTCTCTGAGAGCGCCACTCTTTCTTCAGTTAAGCAGGTATCTGACAGAGTAAAGCTTTGGCCTTCATAAAGTCAATCCAGTTTAATTTGGAGGCAATTTACACCCTGACATCACCTGAGTATAAAAGACAATCAGCATAGCTCCCCCGTCTGAACCCAGTAATGTGTATCTGGAAACCGTGTCCCCATCCAGCTTTTCAGTATCATCTTCCATATCGGGCTTCCTGCTGCGGAAACAAGGAAAGACAACCTCTGTTGCGTTTATTCTCTTATCTCATCTCAGTCTGTCACATCTCAGTCATCCCTCCTTCCACCTCCACATCTATACTCTCATTGTTTTTTGTTGTTTTTTTTTTTTTTTTTTAACATTCTGTGCCTTTACACCTTTTTCCATATTCCTGTCTTTGTTTTTCTCTGGCTCCAATGACCTTCTCCCATGTCAGTGGTGGGACAAATTTAGCGGCCTGGTTTCTGGAGCGACCAAATAGTCGGACACAACAGAGGGAATGTGTGTGTGTGTGTGTGTGTGTGTGTGTGTGTGTGTGTGTGTGTGTGTGTGTGTGTGCATGGAGGTGAGAAAGGAAAGGTCCTGGCAACACAGATACAGTTACAGACATCCAGACATACAACCAGAAGGAAGCAAAGGAGGGTAAACAGGCTGAGGCTCGCCGTCCTGGAGGTATGCAGACGAAGGACACAGGAAGAGAGTGACACTAAAATAGATCCATCTATAAATGAGCTTTGCATTTACGGGAACATAAAAAACAGAGAGCGCAATAAAACAATACAAATAGTCAACAGAATGGAAGCAATAACTATTTTCCTCTCTAGGAAGTATTGCATACGCCATAGGGGATAAAGAGAGAATGTGTTAAGTTATTCTGGGATGTTGGGATGGAGGTGCTGTCGCCATGGAAACATGTAGATCCCCTACCACTCCCCGGGCCGTGCCATTCTGGAGCTGCCAAGCTCCGGGTGCCATGTCACCAGGCGTGTTATGCCATTCTCCGTCTCCACGCTCTGTGACGCACCGCATGCCTTGGACAAAGCAGTATGCCATTCTTGAATTAGACACAGAGGGAGGGGAAGCATTTCAGTGTGGCTGCTACACACATTTAATGCTAGGGTGCCAAATGCAGGGTGAACAACATCATCCTTCTTGATAGCTGTGGAATGTAAATAAGTACTTTAATTTGTACCTTAGTTAGGTAAAGAATGTGCTTTACTGCAGAATTATCACTTTATATCTTATATTTCTGCTCCTACAGTTTAGAGTAGATAAATCGTCAATAATCCCAAAGGACATTCTTTTGCCAGGCCCTTTTGCTCAGAAGAACTTGAGAAATGCAGTACCTAGTAATAAGGCAATAGATATAACTATGAAACAATGCTGAAAATAAAACGTTAGTTAAAATCGAGATTAAACTAGAAAAGGTATTAAGTAACGTTGGGAATAATTTCTCATTAACTAATAAATATTGTAGCTTTTGCCCCACTTCAAGGATTTGACATTTTAGCTTTTTAAAAAACATTTTACATTAAACCATATGAAGCACTTTAAAAGAAATTTCTGTAGATGACAGCCTATTAACTAGGAGCTTTTAAAGGCTTGTTTTGTTTTTTAGATGAATAGTCAACAAACAGAATTTGATACAACTATTTTGATAACTCTTTATCTTCTTTTATGCAAAAAAAGACAAACATTTTATGCTTTCAGTTTCTCAAACAGAAAAAGGTGTTTCTCCTTAAATTGCAGTAAACTGAATGAGTAATGTGAGCTACTGGTTGTACAAAACAAATCAATAAGTAATGAAGAAGCCATTTCGACATCTCCCATGATTGTGTTTAATATAAAGACAAATTTCTAAAGATTTTCTAACATTTTACAAAGCATTAACCCATAATGGAAATCACCTACATTTGTTTTGTGGCTCTACTCAACCGATCACAATAAAAGCGTGTTCACACATTAACACATAGCTTAATAATGTAAAGGATCTGAACCAACCAAGTAACTTTATAATTATAATACAGAGCCATTCTGTGTCATCAGTGCACATAGAAGTCTGTTACACTTTACTTAAGCCTTATGTGATTTCAGAAGGAGGACAGCTTAACAGGGGACTTTCCAGGGAATGTACCCTAATGAGTAATGAGTATCTAAATAACACCCTGGGGTAAAATAGCTGCAGTATTTATGTGCCGGTTAGATACCATGCAGTGCTACAGCATCATACACTGTAGAGGGCAGAGTGTCTGCCCCACTTCTCAAGAACAGGACAAAAATAAGGCGGACGCAAGTAGGCAGCAGCAGAACAGTGAGTAAGCAGAGGAGAGTCGCAGGTGCTGGTGCTCGGTCAAGAAGGAGAAGACACATGACAGCTGGCTTGTCATACAATGACTTATTCTTCAGTCAACACACACACACACACACACACACACTTTACCAGCGGTTACTGTACATCAACTGTCCCTCTGGTGAGCAAGTGACCAAAAAGAAATCAAACAATTAACTCTCAACTCTTTATTGCTTAACAAAACAATATATATATTTATTCCATGACAAGTAGAAAAAAATAACTACATTAGCTGTACCATGTTATAGTATTAATATCAGTCATTGCCACAAGTAAGTCTGTCAGTCGCAACCAGCATCCCTAGTATAATACATATTATGCCATTTACATGAGGTCTGTATCAAGTAGAAGTTTGTCTTGATGCACAACGATGTCAATAAATACAACAGGCTACATTAATCTTTTACAGCTTTTACACGGCTAATATAGCTGTCAAACCAGCTCAGTGCTGGCTCTAGTCACAACAAGAGACATGCTCTATATATGCATTACATGGTATTACTGGAACTGTACAGATTCTGTGGGCAACAGCTACAAGACTGAAACTTCTCTCCACCTGCTGGCAGAACGATTAAGCGCAAGTAAACAGCCGATCAAAGAACTATGATACAGCCTCTACGCTAAGCAGAGCCAAGAGATAAATGCCTACTGTCACTCGACGACATACTTGTGAGAATTATATAGTGCATACTGTAGTTATTTGTAGGCAGCTCACACACTCATTCCAAAGAACTCTATGTAGTCCAGCGATACAATCTTCAGATGATGCAGAACCATCAAAATAAAATCTATAATATACGTATTTAAGCTCAAAATCATTACATGGCAGTGTAACGCTTAAATCAAACCCCTAACTCTCCAAAAGTACTGCGCAGTACTGAGGGTACATGTGGTAACTCAGCCTGTTTTCTCTCCGTCTTTTAGTAAATTACAAATGTAAATTACTCATTAGAACTGTGTAACAAGTGCAGCCTCTTTCTGCTTCATACGAGGTGGTCACAATTAAAACAGAATCATAAATAAGTTAAATACAAAATATACATAGATTTTTCATTCATAAGTTTAGGAAGGGATGTAGAGCATCCTTTTAGATTGATGACATTTAAACATGAACCGACAATTATCTGACGCAACTTACTGCAGGCATAACTGTTATCAGAGATTTGGCAATTCTAAATATTGAATACATATTAACATCAAATTACCACCAAGAGAAGAAAATACAGTTAATACTTCAGCTGTGCATTCTTGAGCAGATTAAATTCAATTCTACATTTTAAAATACCATTTAGAGAAAAACAGGACTTAAGCCACCACCTTTGTATTTTATAATACATTCACTGATGCTGGGAGAATACACATTTAACAAAAAAGGCTTAGGAGGATATTTTCATAAATCTGCAGCTGCTGAAAACAAAGTTATAGTTTTCAAGACTTGCTTGCCTTTTTCTTCCTTCAATGTTGTCTTCATAACTCAAACCTCTGAGCCACAATACCTAAGGAGATGCAGAGAGGGTAAAAAAATAGAACAAAATAGCCTCAAGGATGTCAAAAGAAAAGCTGTTGGAGTAACATACCTGCAGTGATATATCCGTTTTTGTTCAGATGATGAATGAAATTTATCTATGGAGAAAGAATATCAAACAAAACGAACATAACACAGGGATAAACGCTCCATCTTAAATGCAACTGCAAGAACCCATAAACAATGAGAAAAAATTCACAGAGCCTGAAAAAACAAGCCTTCATGAGACCATATAGAAGCTCACACCAACTGTGCACTCCTACGTGATCTTTAAATAAATAAATAAATACTTCTGCCTTTGTATGTCCCTTATTTAAATGTGGCACCAACACAAAAATTTGATTCTGACGGACTCTCGTGTCCAAGGTTTCATCTAGCAATACTTCAGAGGCAGTGTGACGCAATAAAAACATGCAACCAAGAGCAAGCTTCACCAAGTGCTATATTTTATGTATAACTCTGTAGATTTTAAGTGTGGGGAAGGTGTGTGGATAGTGTATATTTGTGTGTAAGAGCAGAGTATCTATCAGCATGCAACTGTTTGGCTGGATGTGTTTGAAAGTGTGTGTTCTTGTTGTTTAGGTCCCCAGAGGGCGACAGATGTGTCTGTGTGCTTTTTAGAGGATGAATATCTTAATAACTTTTTGAATGATCTTTCCACATCCTGGACAAGGAGCCTGGAACTTGTGTAGCCTCCTTGCACAGGGGAAACAAGTAAGCAGGTGAGCCGTACGTCCATGTATTATATTTCCATTACGTGGTCGCACTCTACAGAGCTTGCAAGGTTCTAACAGTGCCTCAGGCCTAACGTCTTCAACCTCCATGCCCAGATTTTCCTGGCTCTCCCCTCCTGAGAGCTGCTCATCCTTATGGAAGCCGGAGGGCCGAGGCCCCTTGCCTTTCCCAATAACCATAGTAGGCAAGGGTCTGTCAGCAGTGGAGTGGGAAGGCAGGATGACAGGATCAGACACCGTCCTGCTGCAGTCTGGGACATCAATGCCTGTGTCGCTGTCATCTTCCTCATCGTGGGTAATGAGAGAGGTGCATGCTGGGATGTCAGGAACAGAAAGGGAATGGGCAAGTCGTGGGACATCTTTGTACCAGTTCTTACGTAGAGCCCAGCAGCGAACACAGTACCTCTGGAGAGGTGTGTTATATTTCCGGCACTCTGTGCACTGCCACGCATCCTGAAAGATAAGGCAGATGCAAAGTCACTTGTCTGGTTTGTAATTTCAATCAACACCGACAAAAACCTAAACCTTAGAATACAGACCTGTGTGGAGATCTCTGTATCAGTATCATCACTCAAACACTGGGAGTCTTCATCTGGCTCCTCCTGCATCTAAATAAGCATACAAGATATAATACCACATTCTTCTCACATTTTATGGTGAAACAGATCTCCTGCTCAGAAAATAATTATTAATCAGAATAAATGACACAACCGAAACAAAATTAAGAATACAAAGCTAAGACCTTTGATTGGAGGTATGAGCATGAATGGAAGCAATAAAAACAACGTAGTAAGCCATTACCTCCCGATCGGCCTTCTCCTCCTTCCCTCCTCCATCGTCATCCTCAAGAGGAGCCTCTCCTTCTCCTCCACTCCCTTCTTCCAGTGCTGCCTCTTTCATCTCCACGCTCACCTGTTCACTCTCTCCCTCAGTCAGGAACCAGAGGTCGTCAGTGGTGTCCGACACGATGGCTGTGTCCTCTTCCTGTGCAGGAGACAGCTGACACATCAGTCAGACCACCACCGTTATATTCCAATTTATGTCATTTGCCAACAAGTAATTATGAGCTTCAACCCTCCCAAATGAAGCTTGGTATGGCTTTTATTCAATCAGAATATTACTGAGAGGACTTACTTGATTTGTGTGGATGTCAGTGGAACCGTTGCTCCTACGGCTGTAGTTATTACGAAGATTACCCAGAAACCACCAGGGCAGGCCAGAGAGGTCCCACTCGTCCAGAGTAACATCCAGCTTGGGTCGCTTGCAGGCTGAGCGTGGCAGGCCTTCAAGAGAGTCTGGGGAGGTTTTGAACAGGTAAATTCAGCCTTTTGACACAAATCTGGCCTGAGCATCCTGCTAAGTATATAACAGACAGTCTGTTTACCGTCATCTGGCTCCCGAGGTCGTCTCTGGGAGGGGGTCTGCAGGAGAGGCCCATCGCTGCCAGCCTCTACCCCTGCTTTGACCACACCTCCACACATCTACAGAGAAAGGAGACGTGAATGACAAGAATTAGAACACAGAGCCTTGACTGGGCACTTGGAAGACTCGCAGTTCCTGTTCAAGAGGGCCTCAGGGTGTGAGGTGGTGGTGGTACAGGGAACAAGGGGCTGGGCAATTAGGGTATGGGCCAGTGGGGAGGGAGGTCAAAAATAATTTAGAATACAACTGGGCACTGAAACAGTGAGTATGTGTGTAAAACAAAGGAGATGAGAAAGGGCAGGTAGGAAATCCAGTGTACTAGTTAACGTGTATGTTCTCAGAATCCAGTACAACTCTGAGCAGGACTGTAGTTATTCTAATGTATTTATTCTAAGGTAATCTCAATCGCCTAAACACAAAAAAGACAGAAAATATATAGTATCTATGACATAAAAATGTAAATAAATTGTCTCATAGTAAAAGTGTGCACAGGGAAAGAAACAGAGACAGACAGAGAAGTTTTTAAGAGGTTTTAAGTGTTGATTTCACATCTGCCAGTGAAAACTATTAATTTATCACAGCTTAAAAAAGAGCAAATTTGAGAAAAACATCACAAGTGTCATCTAATCTGGAAATTGATAGCATACTGCAGAGGATTTAGCACATGCAGCAATTGAAAATACAGCGATTCCATTCATTCAAAGAGAGACAAAAATCTAACTGTAGCTCAAAAATGTTAAGGGACGGACTATTATATATAGGGCATAGAGTCAGCTCTAAAAAGTGGATTTTGGAGGGAATCGGAAAGAAGGGTGTAGGTAAATGGGGATAGGTGAGAGGTTTAGGGTTATCACTCAGCCTGGGGCTGATCAGGAGCTGCGATCCTCCAGTTCGAAGCAGAGAAGAGAACTCTGAGACAGACAGAGACAGTGACTCTGCCCCCCCATCCACTGGGTGGAGCTGGTGGGTCACAACAGTGTGCTGAAAATACCACCAGACCAAACCAAGGATGGGGTTGTACAGAGACGGTGCCACTCTGTACAAATGCACACCAACGAAGACATCAGCCCTTACCTCCTCTTCCCCAGTACACACAAGCCAACAGGAGCTTGCTTAATAGACACTCCTAGTGAATTGAGATTTCAGTAAACGTTTCCTTTTCTTCATAAAAAGCTTTATTATTTGAGCAGCTGTGCTCTTAGTCTGCTTGTCCTGTCCCTAAGGGTTATGTATACTGGGGTGAGACAGGCTCTGGGTCTGTTTCTTCTGAGCACCATGCTTCGGCTTTACCTGACCACGATCCTCCACTCCGCCCTCTACACATTCACGGCCCACAGAAAGATTCTCTGCAGCGTCTGCATTTCAGATGAGACACAGTAACAGAAAAAGGACACCCCCCCTTTAATTAAGCATCACACACTCTCTCACTAAGGCCATTCTTCTGTGGATGTGAAGAACAAACTGGAAAATGGTCGTTGTCTGGGGCTATGCAGAATCCCCACAGTCCCAAGAGATATACAAACTGTCACAAGCACTCAAAGTATGTAAGAAGAAAGATTATTTCAGAATACATGTAAGGAATATGAGGGTAAGACAGTAACGGTATTCCCACAAACCTTCACTACAAAACATGACACTATACAAATGAAACATCTCAGACATAAGGCAGATGAAGAGACAAGACTGAGTTTCAAAACAACACAAATATACAATGTGCTGTTGACACAAAATAATTTCCCAAATTGGATGGTCTTTGTTGATTCCACCTGATGAAAACATAATTTCATGAATGTACAAAAAGAATTTATACAATTTTTTTGAAGGAATCACTTACCAGCACAACCGATCACAACCAAGTACTTCTTGAGCATTTCATATACTGGGCTGTAAAATGAAAATATGAAAGTTTAGATTGAACTGCTTTAATTAAGATAAGGCATACTGAGCATAAACAGAAGGTCCATTTCCCCCCCATACCTCGGGTTTTTGACAGAGAAGCTCTCCACTTCCAGCAGCTCTCCCAAAGGATCATCCTGGCAATGGACTATGTGCTGCCTCTGTTTGTCATACAGTTGCTTCCCCATGATGTATTGACCCAAGTAGTGCATCACCTATACAAGCCAGTGCATATCAGATGTTACATGTCTTGAATTTCCCCAAGGGGATGAATAAAATATCTATCTATCTATCTATCTATCTATCTATCTATCTATCTATCTATCTATCTGGCACCTACAGGATACATTTTTATCAAGAAGAACCAAGTATAAAAAATATTCTGAAATCACCACTTTTCTGGTGGCACATTGTTGCGCCAGCAAGAAACATTTAAACGGTTAACTCACCTCTTTGAGTGTGAAGACATCTTCCTGGGCTCCAGCAAC
Source organism: Dascyllus trimaculatus (assembly GCA_024666655.1). Lineage (NCBI taxonomy): Eukaryota > Metazoa > Chordata > Actinopteri > Pomacentridae > Dascyllus > Dascyllus trimaculatus. Next base: position 19,705,587 of record CM045450.1, read on the forward strand.
TCGCAGAATCTGCAAGAGAGGAGCCTTTGGTTGCACCTGGGTGGACAGAAGCACCATTGTTTAGCCTCAAATATGGATTATATAGGAATAATGCATGTGTACAGTTTTTTCCTGAAATTATTTATTACTTAAATTATACCTGATTCCCTTCTCCAGGTAGCGTCCTGCATGAAGAGCCTGAAGCCGGAGGCTGGGCTGATAGGGAGCTCATAGTAAACAAACGAAGTCTGAAATCCAAAATTACAACATGCAACTTAACCCAGTTTTGTAATTTCCGATGAATCACACCACCTAGCTACCAAGTTATGTACTTACAATACTGCACGCATTACCAACGCCCACGGCGCCAGCACAGCTTAATAAAGTCAAATGATTGTCAACTTAGTAATACCTGACAACGTTAAATGTAATGGTACACTAATGGGGCAGAGGCAATTTCGCAATATGAACTGCCGTTGGCCTAATTTGCTGGAAGCTACACAGCCTGTGCAAAACCAGGCTACCAGACAGCTGCACGGAGAGTCGTTACACCACCCACCATTACTTTTGCTTTTACTTATTGTCCTCAAACAGCAAGGCCACAGTAGCTGAGCTAACGCTATGCTAACAGTTGTTAACACAAAAATTCACAATTTCAGGTATCACCGTCTATAGACGTTTGAATCGGTACACCTCTACATAACTTTGGCAGGTGGCAAATCTGCTATCAATACTAGCAAACGTGTTAGCTATAGTAACCACGGAGCTAACGTCAGCTACCGTCGGCGGCTAGCTAACGACAACACGGTATTCTCATGAAAAATTATCTCACCGTGAGGAGTTGACATTACTTCGCAGCTGCTACATTATTTTACATGCACTGTTGCCTTAACAAGTGGCCCACATCTTATAAATGTGCGGCTGAGTAAAAGTAGGCTTTTCAACACAAGCTAACACACAGCAGACAGTTAGCTAAACTACAGATTCAAATCGATAAACATGGCGTCACAGCTTCCGGATACAGAGCGAGAGCGTGGCGCCCCCTGCTGTTTGACAAAAAGCAGAATATTGACTTCCAGTGTCCATTCACCCTAAGAGCATGAATACGTGTTAGAATAAAGTCAAATCACTGTAAATAATGAAAAATGAGTCTGCACTGAAACTATGTTCACTGTTAGATCAATTTATGTTAATATAATTTAAGTTCTAACTTGACCCCTGTTACGTTATTGTTGGTATGTTATTGTTGTTACTAGAAAATGTATGATAATATTATTTTTAATGTTATTTTATTTATTTTTTATGTAAATTTTTAACATTTTTTTTAGTTTCTTTGAATCTCTACCTCTTTTCGATAATGTTTGTTTAACCTGTGAAGCTGACAATACTTGAGATGTGCACAAATATTTGCGTATGTTTGTTTATAAGGTTCGTTAATAATGAAATAAAATAAATTTGAAAAAACGTGTTAGAATAAAGTACGGAGGCAGGAAGTACATGGGACCTGAGAACAGTTACAGGTAAGTAGCTGTAGTTTCTTCCATATAAATACTTGCAGTACTTCATGAGCCTTTGTAAGTTTTGCTCAGGAGCAGATATTGTGGGCTCATTTTAACTCACATATAAAATGCAGAATCATTTCGCTAAAAGTGAAGTTCAGTTAGACTGAAACATGAACTAGACTTTGTAATAAAATATGAGTTATTATTTATTCATTTATTTACATATGTATTGATTTATTTACATATGTATTGATTTTCCGCCTTTACTTTAACCTCACCCCAACAGGTTGAGGCAGACGTCCACCTTCCCTGAGCCTGGCTCTGCTGGATGTCTCCACCTGTTAAGAGGGAAGTATTCCTATCCACTGTCCCCAATATGCTGCTCATAGGTAATCTTTGGTATCATCAGGGTATTCCATGTCAGATTTTTTATGGTCTTAACCTTAATATTATTTAAATTAGTCAAGTAATTTGTTAGAGGTTAGAGATATTGTAGGTTCTTTTTAGTTGGATAAATTTCCTTTATCACACTTCTCTGTATTATATAAAACATACAGGTAAACTTACATAATAAATATTATTGAAGGATCTTAACCTTAATATAGAAGTTAATCAGGTAAATTTGCATAATTGTTAATATTGAAAGGTCTTCTCTGGGATATTTAAATCAGTCAGATTAACTTACATAATACATGATATTGTAAGGTTTTCTAATATTTAAGTAAGTCAGATAAATTTCTGTTTTTATATTAGTGTAGGGTCTTATCATCACTCCAGTAAACATACATTTTAAGTAGCATTGTATGGTCTTCATCCTTGTAGTTAATTTATAATTAATAAGGATCTTACCCTTAATATCTCATTGAGGCAGATAAATTTGTGTATCATATAATATCTTAGGGTCTTAATTGTATTACTTACATTACTCAGATAAACTTACATAATAATACTGTAGGGTCTTAACCTTAACATCTAATTTAGTCAACTTGTATTTTATACAGCGCTGTAGTGTCTCAACTGTAATATTTCCATCACTGAGGTAAACCTACATAACAAAAAATACTGTAGGGTCTTAACATTAATATTTAAACTTCTTAGATAAATTTGTGACGCCATTCTTATTTTTTTTTACTGGAAAGCACTTTGGCTCAGTGGCTGTTGTTTTAAATATGCTGTATAAATAATGGTGGCAAAGAAATCATTAATATGAAGCAGTTAATGAGAACAAGATTTGTGTTTGGCATGTGAAAATCCTTGACGAGTGTTTATAATTCTTGTAAATGTGGCTGTATTTTGCTACGAACTGATTTAATTTCCTTTGTATAAACTGTGCCTTAACAAAACTCACACAAGTCAACAGATGTAAAAGAGATAGTGTTATTTCATTCAATAAATGCAAACATTGTTATAAAACATCTGTGCTACAGAACAGTCTAATCCAGAGATACTCATCTCCGATTTCCTAGCAAACGGTCAAGAAAACGAGATGGAGAGAATGTCACAACTCGTGGCCCCAGTATTTTACAAAACGCAGATGTACAAGGAGTAAAACAAATGCAACATTTTCACAGATCTGTAGATACAGTGCAAAAATAGATCATTGAATACAGTCAATAGCTGGGTTTGCGCTTACTGACAGTTGAGTAAATTAAGAAGCATCAAGCACATGAATTTGCTGTCAAATCTGACAAAGTCTACCCAACAGTCCTTGAGAATATGCCTCGATTCTAGGCCAGCTTATCACAATAGCTTATTCACTGGGATATTATTGCCTCTGCTGGAGAACACAAGCATCAGTCATAAGGCCTGCATGTGTGTCAAACATTGCAGTTCTTACATTGCAGATAACAGAAACGGTAGCCAGCCAACATCCCGACTAAACAATTCATATAACACAGATTGGTGTCTACTGGGAAACAGACGTAATTCAGTTAACTTAATAAAGTAAAAGCTCTTTATTTTACGGGCACCAGACACATTAATCTGACAAATATGAACATTTCGTAACATAAGTGAGATTATGTATTTGGTTGCACCAGTATCAGTATCAACATGATCACAGAAACATTTGTATTGCTCCTTAAAAGCACAGTTATTCATTATTTCTGATGACTATACCTGCACCTGCATTAAGATCATAAGACAAATGCATATGGGTATTTGCTGAGATGGGAAATATCAGCCAAATACAAACATAAACAAAAAACACATCAGCAACATACTGGTGCATCCTGTTAAGCTATATATATATATATATATTTCTCATTTATGTGTACTTGAACACACATAAATGAGAAAGTTCAAGTACAGGGTTTGAGTTAGCATTACCTTCAAACAAATAATGCTGGGCTAAGGCTCGGTTTCACCTTTACAATCTCCCCTCTAAAACTAGAAAAAAGTCAAAGTGCTTTGGCAATAATTCAAGTCTTTCATTTTCACCACACATACAGGAGAGTAGAAGATATTGGCTGCATTAAGCTGCACTGTATTTTAAAAACTATGTTTGATAGCTTCACAATAATGACAGGCCCTTTTAACATTTAAATACAAAGTTTCACCAGGCGCTTAAAATTAAAGACTGGCATCTTTACTTTATCGTAGCTGACACACTGATCAGACTGTGTAAACTATGCCATTCTTGTTTTCATTGTTTACATAGTACTATATTTGTTTATAGACATATATGTATTATCTATGAGAAACTTTTATTTTGTTAAAATCCCTATTGAATCATGATTTTTTTCTGCAGCAATTAATTTCAGATGGCTTTAGTCGTCACCAAAGAAAAAGTGGCGAAATTACAATTAAAAATAAAATATGTTTTAAACCGTTTTTGCTAAATAAGACTTAATTTACTCAAGCATAATCAACATTTCTGAATAAAAAATGGTCAGAAATCACTGGAAAACACTTAGACTTCTGTCAGACAAGGTAACACAGACTCATTGCCTTTTTCTGTACTCAGATTGCTTATTTTCTGTAGTCACTCTGCAAAATTCCTATTCTGAGCCACGAATACACCTAATAATAGGCACAAGTTCTAAAATTGGCATTTACTATTTTTAATTTGCAACTATCTAAATGTATCTGTACATATTTTAAGGTTCTGGTCACATGTTTAGCAGTTAAAATGAGTTAATATCAAGTAAAATGATCAAAACAAACACGTTGACATAAATAATATTGGATAACTTAAAGATGTGCTATAATTGTATAAATCCTACTCAGAAATGACAAACTGACGTGAAATGAGAAATAATTGTCTTTATTAAATAGTTTTTAGAGTTTCATTTGAAGTCAAAAGAGTGTAACATCTAAAGTGCATCACCTGATGGGATTTTTTTTTTTATCCTGGTCAGTTTTTACCTGTGATGATCAACAGAAGCAACTCTAGTCAGAAACAGTGACCAGAACCATTCAAAAGGCGTACTGCTGATCACAGTAGCTGCTATGAAACCTGTTGCCAGTGCCTAATTTTAGTGACTGGTGAAACTTATAAAAATAAATGTTGAAACGGCCCACCATGCACAACAGAACTGTATCTTGTTTTAAATTTACAAAAACTACTTAACTGATAGCAGGCAAAAACTCTGAGCTAAAACACTGACAATTAACACTGTTGCTTGGCTTTTCCCCAACGCTGAAAAACACATTCTGTATATCCAAGTTGCAGTGTCTGTGTCGTGCCTCTGCAGTGCATGGCCGTCTCTTCTCGGGTCAGCATGAAAGGAATCATACAGAGCACAACAGGGCACATATTCACACTCAACGGTCTTTACAGAACTTTCTGTGACAGAGAAAACAAAAGCTCTCCAGGGACTCCAGAAGCTTTCTTCTGTTCTGCGCTGGGTTTGTCCCCCCCTCCCTCCCTAAACCACCACCACCACCTCCTGTCTGTGGGAGCCTCAACTGGTGCAAGGAAGCATTATAATAAGTGGCCCTGCTGCTGCTGAGTCTTCCAGCCACCAGGGGATAGCGAGAAGTGAGAAGCAGATGTTAATCAGCATGTGGGAGCAACAGGAATGCCCAGGCATCATGAAAGACTGCATTAGATATAGTCTTGAAGAGCCTTTGGGGGGGGAGAAATCTTATTCTAAGAGGTCCTATGAGGAGACACAAACAATTAATAGAATTAATAGAAAATCATAGACTGTAACTACAAAATAGAGCCTTTTAAACAGCATCACATACCTGATCTGAATCTTCATTGTACTGTGCTTTTCCTGTCTCCATGTAGTGGGTGTCAATATCATCTACTCCCTCTATTTTGTTAGCTTCAACATGTTCCCTCATAACAGAGTATCGGTGCACGAGGAATCTGATGAAAACATACCAGTGGATGTTAGAGAGAAGTTCAGAGGTGAAGTTAGCACAGTCTTTATGGGTGTGGGTGGTAAGATGAAAAAAAAAGGTTAACTGACCGTCCTCCACAGACGTATTTCTTAACCAGCCAAACACCTGCGACAGCACTCATCAGGAGGATCACTATGACAACCATCACTATGACAGCAGTGTTCGTTGAACTGCTTTCACTCTGTTATTTCCAGAGACAGAAAGAGAAAAGGTTGAAAATGTGCAAAAATACACTGTTTTGATCACACGACAAGAGATTTTTCCAATTTTATGTCCCTCAGCTGCAACTTTACTCACACACTGGGACAAGGATGGGGTACTGTTACTTAAAAATAAACAGAGATTGCCCTACTGAACGCTGAAAAACTGCTTCACTGCACTAGTATAAAAAAATAATAACAATACTGGGACTACTCAGACCATTTGAGTTGCATAAATTTGTTTTCATCCATGTGAATTTGCATTTCGTACATTCAACAACTTGAGTGAAAGGGCAGGTGAAAAAGATGGTGTAGCACCAAAAGCAAAATGCAACATAGTGCAACTAAACAGATGTACAACATTTATAAATCATATAGATCCTATAAATTAATCAGATCTGTGATGAGGAGGCTGTAATGTTTCTTAACCCTCTGAACCCCAAACAGTTTGTGGGTGTTTTCTACTCCTGTCACTGTTTCACTGCAATATTAAGTCCTGCATCTCTACGGAAACAGCAGAGCTACGACTAGAAGTAGAGAGAACTGCATTGCAACAAAGTTATAATGCCAAAAACCATAAAAAAAGAAAAAAGTCTTTAATAATTCATTTTCCAAAAAAAAAACTGGATGCACAACATTTTTCCATATACCCACAGGTGTTACCAATACTGGAAAATATGGTGGCTCGATATAGCATAAATATTTTACTACGAACATTTTTACAACCTTTACAAACAAGGTGTTTTTCATACTACTCTGAACCCCAACTGCTGAAAGATGTTTCACCATGCTGAATGTATCCTCTAACAATGTGCTGCTCTGTATGACATTTTTGAGCCATGCTGCATTTATTTTATTAATCAAGTGCTTTATTTTGTTATAAATCTTTCCAGTTTATTTCCATACTTGACCCCTGTCTGCTCTGCGTAAACACAGCCTGCAGTTAAGCCACATAATCACAGAAATTTTGTTATGTGACTGTTAGTTGCAGCGGAGTCCCTCATAGCTTCTCGATTTTTGTTTTTTACAGAATGTGTTCGGTGTAACTGCTTTATTTTAGGCAATTTTAAATACATGTACAATAAAGTGATTTTGATGGAATATCAATATTAAGCTTAGATTTGGTGAATTTTCCTGACAGAACTGCATGTCACATATTGATTATCCCACATCTGACAATTCCTAGTTTTTACCATTTCCCTCTCTGATAAATGGGGTCATTTGGTGATTTATTCACAGATAACATGCCTTTTAAATCTGCTGGTAGATTTTGGGATTCAAAGGATTAAACTAATACATGAAACAAACGCAAATACCTATTTTTTTCTTTTCACTTCATCACCTCGATGTGCTATTTTCTGCTACAATGGTTTGATCGCATTCAGTAATCTGCAACTCAACGTTTCCAGCTCTGAATATTTTAGTAGTGAATGGAGACTTTCTGCGAATTCTGTTGCACTACGTTTGGATGGAAGCCTGGCTCATAACACACTGCTTCAAGATAATCCACTACACATCTTCAGTGATAAGTACACTGAACATCTGAGGTTCCCTAATTGATGTTAAAGATGTCCCAAAATGCAGATAGATAATATTTTACTGTGAATCTAGCCTAACTCATCACTTTTTCAGAATAAGCCAAACTCACCAGTGAATTAGGATAGAGGGCATTACTGGTGCACATCCTCCTCAGGTCGGTCTCCTTTCTGTCTGGCTGGAAGCCTCCTTCACACTGGTCTCCTGGAATCTTCCGGTAGCTTAAATGTGAGCAGAAAAAAAGAAAGACATGAACATCAGGACAAAATTCTTCAAAAAAGAACACAGCATAATAGAGCTGGTAAACTAAATATTAGATTCATCCCACAAAGGAAGTGAGATTCAAAAGCACAGGAGTTGCAGAAATGAAAGCATACAGCATCAGTGTTGGGAAAGTTCAATTTCTACATGAACTAGTTCAAAGTTCAGTTCACAAATTTTAAAATGAACTAGTTCAGTTCATAGTTCATAATTCAAAAATTTTGAACTAAGTTCACTGTTCCAAAAATGAACTCTTTCATAGTTCTTTTTATTCAATATGTTGCTGCGAACGATAACCCTCAGAATACTGTACTACTCATACTACGCTACTGTAGGCCGTTAATGCGATTTGGGTGGTAGAGGATATGTTTTGGCTAGCCGTTGCCATGTCTTTTGATTTTTTATTCACTCGCACATACCTTGAAAGGCCAGCCGGGTGCTTTAGTTCAATGTGCCGTCTCAGGTTTGCTGTTGACGTTGATGATGTACAGAGTTGCTTCTTGAAACCCGGCAGGCAAAGTTTACACAAAAAGGTAAGATTTTTCCCACCTGTATCATCACTGACCTTTTCATAAAACTATTTTAAGTAATCATACGAAGATGAAGTATTAATCGTGGAGGTAGAGTCTGAGGTAGTGCTGCAGCCTTCCATTTGTTTTTGGCGAGATGCTTTGCATTTTGATGACGCATGTGGCGGTGCGACTCTGCGGTGGCTGCTGTTGCCAGATTGCGTGTTTTCCGCCTACATATTAAGGTGCGTGTGTGTGTGTGTGTGTAAAGTGTGGTTACGGTGTGCTTTAGCCGGGGTTTTGCCTGGAAGCCTCTGTCGAAATCTGGCACTCTTAAACAAAGTTGAACTGTGAGAGAGCGCCGTTCACAAACGCCAGAATGAACGCGTTCACAGTAACGTTCATCAGGCAGAATTACAACACGTTCAGTTCACGTTCGCCCAAAATATGAACGAGTTCATGAACGAACGTTCACTGAACTCGTTCAGGCACAACACTGTACTGTCATGATCCCCGCTCCAGCCCCTGCCTGTTTTCCCTGTTTTCCTTCTTTTCTTTCTCCCTCTCTTTCTCCCTTACCCTCACGCTCTCTCTCCCTCACAATCAGCCCAGCCCTTGCCTGTAGACTCCCTGATTACCTGCATTTAAGTCAGCTGTGAAGAACATCTCACCTGCCACTAATCACCTCCCTCCATAAAAGCCCTGTTCATTCAGTCATTCTCTGCCAGACCATAAACTGCTCTGCCCCGGTTCACTGTCTGTCCCCACTCCGTCTTCTGCCTGCTTCCCGGTAACCTGTCTGTTGTACCCCCCCTGCCTTTGCGTCACTCTCCCTGCCTGGATCCTGCCTGTCACCAGTTAAGTTTTGATTTGTTTTGGACAGTAGTTTGTAGTTTCGTTGATTATTTCTGTTGTAAGCTTGGAGTCTTTTGTTAATCTGTCACATTTAATGTTTGGTGTAGTTTGTTTTCCGCCTTGTCTATTCATTGAGTATTTCTGAGTTTAGTATGTTGCGTGTTTTGTGTTCGTTGTTTTTGTGTGGTTTTCTTTGTTTGCCTTTGAGGTTTGTTTAGAGTTTTAGTTGATTTTGGTTGTTGGTTAGTGTTGTATTTGTCCTGCTTACCCCGGAGTTCAGTTCGTATTCTATGTGGCCTTCAGTTTTGTCCTATTTCTATGTTTAGTTATTCTAGTCGTTTTATGTAAGTTAAGTTCTTCTTATATTCCTCTTTTGTTGTTTGGTTTTTTGTTTTTGTAAGGTCTTGTTAGTTTTGTATGTTAAGAATCCTTGTTTTGGTTAAGTCTGTACTGTTTGTTGGTTTTATTTCCTTGTTATAATTAAACCCTTAGTTAACTATCACTAAGTGTCTGTCCTGTGTCTGCGCGTGGGTTCTCTGACCCCCCGCCCTGTAACACTGTACAGCATTAACCGGTTAGGACACCTGTCTATTAGCAGGCACATGGGAAGTGAAGGTGCTGAGTGGCTGAATTTCAATGTAATCTTTTGCTTATTAGTGCATTATTATGTATTATACATCACTTGATGTACTATTGAATTTTGCATGTTTGACAATCAACGCACAAGTACCGTGACTCTCTCCATCTGAATATATCTGAATGAGGAACATTAATTTAAGCGACCTTTGTGTGAATGACCAAATGCTGTCACTTGAACATGCCACTGAAGTCAGCAAAGGTATGTATCCTATTCCTGAAAAAGGTTTATGTAGGGGGTAAGGAAGTCTAAATGCCATGTGTAAGACAACTCTCAAGTCTTGTGTTTTATGTCTGGTATGTGTGAGTGTATCTATGTCTTGTTTTAACCTGACGCCATTATATATTATGCATACACTTGGCCATACATTACAGTATTAGAATTTATTGTCGTTAGTAAGAGTTTCTTGGCAAAAATGTCGAATATCCTCACCCACTGGTCTGCAGCTGCTCAGTGGTCCCATTTAAACAGAACTCCAAAGGACGGCCTTTCATCTCCTCCTGCTCAACACACTCTGAGCTGTTTTCTGGCCGGTAATACCCAAAGTCACTGCAAGACAAAGCTTGGTCATCCCTGCAAAAATGTACTGCTGCATGCAAATGTTAGGGCAAAGAAAAGTAAATGCAATACTGCGGCATACAGACATTAAAAATGGGCATTTATTCAAATATTGCTAGGCTGTTACTTTTTTTTCATGAACTTAAAATCTGAAAGAACAGTAATTGAGACAATACAAGATTTTTTTATGTCTGTTTGCTGCAGGGGTTGTACTTGCTTGTTTTTATGAAACAACTAAATATGCAGTTTGCCCGGGGGTCCCCAAGCTTTTGCATCCAAATGTATGTTTGCATTTTAAATCAAACTTTTTTCAAACTGGGGATAGAAACAAGATGGGACATTAGGAAAAAAAAGTAAAAGAGAAAAATTAAACAAATGTAATGACACAAACTGTAAAATGTTCTTATAAAATCAAAATCCAGTCCAGAAAACAGATTGTATTACTTGTTAAAAACTCTGCTAAAAATCCATCACATAAACAAAAAAAATGCATATACACTCACCGGCTACTTTATTACCTACACCTTGCTAGTAAAAGGTTGGACCCCCTTTTGCTTTCAGAACTGCCTTAATTCTTTGTGGCATACTTTCAACAAGGTGTTTGAAAAATTCCTCAGAGGTTTTGGTCCATATTGACATCATAGCACCACGCCGTTTCTGCAGGTTTGTTAGCTGCGCATCCATGATGCCAATCTCCCGTTCCCAAAGGAGCTCTATTGGATTGAGATCTGGTGACTGTGGAGGCCACTGGAGTACAGTGAACTCATTGTCATGTTCAAGAAACCAGTTTGAGATGATTTGAGCTTTGTGACATGGTGCATGATCCTGCTGGAAGTAACATCAAAAGATAGGTCCAGTGTGGTCATAAAGGGATGGACATGGTCAGCAACAAAACTCAGGTAGGCTGTGGTGTTTAAATGATGCTCAGTTGGTACTAAAAAGCCCAAAATGTGCCAAGAAAATATCCCCCACACCATTACACCACCACCAGCAGCCTGAACTGTTGATACAAGGCAGGACTGATCCAAGCTTTCATGTTGCTTACGCCAAATTCTGACCCTACCATCTGAATGTTGCAATGGAGACTCATCGGATCGAACATTTTTTAAATCTTCTATTGTCCAATTTTGGTGAGCCTGTGTAAATTGTAGCCTCATTTTCCTGTTCTTAGCTGACAGCAGTGGTACCCGGTGTGGTCTTCTGCTGCTGTAGCCCATCTTCCTCAAGGGTGGACGTGTTGTGCGTCCAGGAATGGTATTCTGCATTCCCTGGTTGTAACGAGTGGTTATTTGAGTTACAGTTGCCTTTCTATCATCTCCAACCAGTCTGCCCATTCTTCTCTGACCTCTCACATCCATATTCGTCCACACAACTGCCGCTCACTGGATATTTTCTCTGTTTCGGACCAAGCCTAGAGATGATGTGTGAAAATCCCAGTAGATCAGCAGTTTCTGAAAAGAAAAGAAAGAAAATGGAGGGAACAAGGACATACCAGTGATAATCATCCTCTGTACATGGACAGGGAGACAGCTTCTTAGTGACTGCATAGTCCCTCCCGTTCCAGCAGACAGAGTCTTTCCTCAGGCGTAAAAAAGTCTCTTTATAGCCCAGCACACAGCCATCATTAGAGCCGCTTGGGTCTGCAGAATGAGCCAGCCACTGCACGTAGTCTCCTTCATTACCTACACAGGCACACATACATGTGTTAAATAAAAACACACTTGCCATAACAGCCATTAAAACATCTTTTCCCACATAACTCACAGTCTCTGGTGAGGAGCTTCCTGAAGTCTATAGTGATCACCACCCATTTACTGAAGTCGTTCCTGTAGCCCCACAGGCTGACGTTCATGGAGCGAGAGCCAGGCTCGCTGTCCATGCCGCTGAAGTGAAGGGGGTCATTGGTGAAGTTATACGTATGCCAGCATTGCCCTTCATCTGTTGAAAACCTGATGGGTGTAGGAACAACAGAATGGGGAAAACAATTAACTGGAGGAATCCCACATAATTAATATACTCAAAAAAGGGTTAAATATACATTATTCTGACTTTATCTGGTTAACAGGTGAGTTGGTGTGCTCCATGGCGACCAGCAGGCCTCCAGAGTCCATGATGGCATAGTGATGGGGTCCTCTGAGGGCCAACAGCCATGTGTAGCCCCCATCATCAGACACGTACACATCAGGGGAGAGCGCTGACTCTGCATCTCCAACGCTGCCTGGAGGAAGAGAGGGAGCCGGTGTAAATAACCATTCAGTAAGATGATTTTGTGCGATTCTTGTGTGTGTTTGTGTGTTTTACCGTGGGCCAGGATGAGGCCCACTGCGTTGGGTTGTGAGAGAGGGAGCATAGGGACGTTCATCTTCAAGGTGGTGCTGTAGGAGGCGTGGATGTGAAGTCTGCACTGTAAAGACGCAAAAAAATCGAGGGTGATGTTAGTACATGCTCTGATAGATGTTACGGCTTATGCACTTGCACCCTACGTTTACATGGCATCTTTAATATGGGTGTGTTTGGAACAGTTTAATTTACTTTAGATATTATAAAAGCTCATAGTAAAACAAAAAAGTTTGGCTTCCACATACACAAACAGGTCATGCAAATCCCAATAAGGAAAGTATATAAATCTCTGTGTGTCTCACTCTGTTGGGTCTGTTGGTGGAGGTGTCAGTGCTACAGCGGCTGTTCTGTGGTCTGCGCAACGTCTGCCACTTTGCTCCTTGGTCATATGTGATCACTGTCTCCACTGCACCATCTGCAAAAACAACACAATGGAAAGTCTGTAACTTTCACTACTGTCAAGGCCTCCGTAGACACTTCATGTGTAACTCATAAACTGAACGCAATAAAACATCAACTTTACCCTTCTCCTATAATGATCTAAAGCATTTCATATGTTTCTAGACAAATATCCTGCCCTCCCAGTAGCACGTAATTTCAGTTTATTTTGCGATGTTAAGAAAATCAAATTTAATCCATTGAAATTTCGCTTGAGATAAGTAATCAATCTCAGTTTGTATTAACTCTGCTGTATTTTTTTTTTAGAATTAGAAGGATTATAAAGGAATCTTCAAGATTTGATGTTGCCTGCTAAAAAGATGCTAAATTCACAAGAAAGAAAATTAAACATCATACAAAGAACAATGTCAATTTTGTAGTCGCTGGTCAAGAGCTGACTCATTCTCTCATGCTGGAGTTTCCCACTGGTGCAGAAATGCACTGAGAACGTAAAGTCCTGCTTGCAACTGCATTGCTATAAAAAATATTATAACTTTTAGCCTTTAACTGACTGAAACCCAATACAACTAAATGTGCATCATTATTGTCTTCTCTTTAAAACTGACAGACACTAGAGCAAGGTACAGGCTCTTCTGACACCTGTAAGCCTTGATAAGTGAGACATGAGGATCAAATGCAGTGTATTTGCAGTGTTTCCCAATATAATTACTGAGGAATAAATATAGAGGAGCATATTAAACCATGTGTTAACCAACCCTCTGTGAGTATGCTGGTCATGTAGACGCCCCTGAGTGAAGTAATGGCAGTGAAGTCAGTGTCACTTCCCGTGGTCGTGTAAAGATGGCGCTCCAGAGACTTGGAGAACACAGTTCCTCTGTCATCTGACACATAGATGGTTCCAACACCAGAGTCTGCTTCACACAATGCACACACAGAAACAGCAGATGGTTTTGGATTATACACTGTGATACATTTACTGATCTCCAAGTAAAAATCTATTGCAGCATCAAGGTTTTCTTTGTTTTGTAAAGGACACTTAAAGGTGGAGTCAGTGATTTTAATTCAGTACACCTACTGTCAAATCTAGTAAATATCTCCTCACAGACTAGCTGTCTGTCCTACACAACACTATTCCAGCCAGTCAGCAACCAGTCAAGCACAGCTGCAAGTCCATGAATCTGCAGCATCTGCACAGATTGTAGATCATCAGTGCTCAGGCTGCTAGAACCAGCCGCACTCTAACCTCTGCCTTTTCCTTATCTATATACTCACCCACAAAGAATGGAGTTAATGAGACATAAACAACTTCAGAGATATTATCTTGATAACTTATGTAAATGGCAGATCTCATATGTTCAGCAAGCTGTTGTAACATTTAATGGCTGAGTTTGACTATTCAGATTTAAAATAACAGACATCCATAATGTAAATCTGACAAGTTATAATTACAATGTGACTAATCAAATCTTTTGTTAGGTATAACATGTAACATCATTGTAATTACTCAAAACAACAGTTATCTGTTCAGTTTGGAATATCTAAAATAATGGCTGCAGATATCTCACATATCATTATGTCTAGCGGGCTTCCTATCTGATATTTGTTCAGAAAATCAAATCATTGGTGGAACCCTGGTGGATAAGATTGTTAGAACATGCGAGTCTATCAGCAAGGAGTTTCTGGAAAAGGAGAATTTTGTTTATTCAAGATCTGAGGTCAGAATTTACTACTTTTCATATACAGTTTCAGTTCCATTGCAATAGCATGTTTGAAAAAGGAAGCCACCTCCTTGCTGTCATTACAGAAATCTGCAACATCATTTTACCATGTTAACACTTGGATACTCAGAATATCTGTAATTACATTTTAACTAGTCAGAGCATCATTTTAACCTCTTTATTACATAGAAAGGAATTCTGAAGTTACTGTTACCGCTAAAGCTTGTATCAATGACGTTTGCGATACATATGCTAAGTTAGCTTAGCATTTCCATACGCTAAGCTACCTTAGCATATGTGTCTAGACTTTAGGTTAGATAAGCATTTTGCTTTAACAGTTGCTTAAATGTTGACAGTTTTTTTTTGTCACACTTGCTACTGTACAAAAACATTTGCTACATATTTGGGTAACATTATAATGACCTCCCCTTATAGATCCTATTTAACACTTGGGCAGCAGACACTCTGGATTCCACCATATTTCTCTACTGGTCAGCGAGCCAGTTCTTAGAGTTGTTTCATGGCCATGTATGTTCATAAATTTGGGAGGCAGAGCTCTTGAGGCAGCACTAAAGGAAAGGTGTGGTTGCTTGGATGATGAACTACTGACTCAACCTCTAAGCAGGATGTTTGTTTGAAGGTTGTGTTTTTGAGTTATCAACATTACTATCAGTCATCAACACCATCAGTAATTATCAACATCATTAGCATCTACATCAGTCATCATTAGTTCTAACCTCCGGGGTCGTCCACGTGCATGAAGATCATGTCCTGATTGGCTGCCAGGATGGAGTAAAACTGCTCGTGGTTGACTGTGGGAAGCTGAGCCATGTTCCACAGCTCACCTCCATCCACTGACACATGGATCATCCGCTCTGTGCCCTAACACACACAAACACACAAACACAGACATTCACACACATGGAAACATACTGGTTTGAATATTTTGTGCTATACATTCATTATTTTACACACTGTACTTGGGTAAAGAATACACAAAAACAAAACTTGTAATATGTTGAGAAATATATTAAATGCAGTTGTTAGTGATTAGTGTACTATTCTGTGTATAGGAGGTGCAGATATGCCATGCTAATGGCTAACAAAACCTTAATAAAAAGCAAAAACAAACAAAAAAACCCCCTCAATTTACACCTTATATTAATATGCAACCCTTTGCAACATCATTGTGCACACATTATGTACAAATGTTATTATGCAAATTATCTCTGGCAAACTCGTCAACATGCAAGGTAAGTCCCAGGCCAAGAAAACAATGCTATTGTTGGGTTGTATGTGTTTCAGTCACACTTTCTACTCATATCTACTTAATGTAACTTTTTCCTTGCATGATAAACCAGAAGAAATTAGGTGATGTTTCAAGCAGCTGGGCAGATCTTTTTCCTATGAATATTGTCACTCTGCACATATTGCTCCTACACCTGGCTGAGATCCGATCACAGCGTGAGCCAGACCGACTGCAGATGTGGTCACACTTATCCAACAGCAGTCTGATCACAATGCCAGAATTTACACCTTTCATTAGCATGTGTTTTTAGTTATCCAGATAGGATATCCAGACACAGACTGCACGTTAGAGCCAGATGTCACATGCGATTCGAGTGGCTAGACACCACATTGTTTTTTGTACTTTAAGACCCTTTTAAATATTTGCTTCTCAAAATAAACAAAGGGATGTAATGAGTGTACAAATATATGTTGTTACGATTCATGCTAACAGACACATTACACACACACGTACCATGCCAGTCATGATGGAAGCAAAAACAAATCTTCCTCCCAGTACAAAGGAGTAAACTCTTGTTGCGATGGTCTGGAAGTTTCTACCGTAGTTGACTGTCCTTCTCAGCTCTAACATTCCTTTGTCATCTGACAGGAAGAAGGTGAGGTCACTGGATGTATTAATAAGCTTTAAATAAGTTGATAAATGGGTTATTATTCTTGTCTTCACTTACTGCACGATCCATTGTTGTTAGTTGTAAAGTAGATGCTGTTCTTTGGGCCCCTGAGTGTGAGAAAAAGAAACTGTGAAGGCAGGAATCCGTGGGAGAAGATCTAATTGTGCTCACATTTTTGAACATCTGAAAGCTGTGCAACTTCAGATGTAAATCCACTTTTGAAATTTGTAGAAATCACAGATTATGGTCATGGTTTCTTCAAAGTGCTGTACACAGCAGGCACACATCAACCCTCCCCCTCAGGCTGCGCTCCAAGCTCTCTCTGGTTTTGTTTGCTGCCAAAGGGAATGAAGGTTTTCACACTGCACAGATTCTGCTGGTTCAAGGACTGCGGGCTGAATAAGAATGCCACTGCTGACTCATGATTTACTCTGACAGCAACCTCAGCTCCCTCGCTCTGCAGTCAATTTAGGTTGAGGCCTAAATGACAGCTGTGGTCACGCAGAGCTATCGCTATGTTCCCACAATGCAGTGCTAACAACCGCAGGCTGACACCACAACCTCATGTGAACTCTGGTGCTCAGATGAAACCGAAGTCAGGAGAGCGATCAGAAGTGTGGCGAGGAAGACAGCTGAAAAAACAACATTGGACAAAGAACACACACACTCATCTTTTACGAGAAGTAAAGATGCACATTTAGACTGTGTGGAAACAAACATGGACAAAGCGGCTTCGCTTCTTGTCACTGATGGTCACTGTACAATGTTTGATGCAGAATATTGACACAATCTACTATTCCAGTCAATACAGGACCAGTACTCAGCCATTTTTCACTGCCTAAATGTTGTCTTCACTTTATTCCACACCATAATGCCACTAAAAGCATCATCAAGAGTCAACTATACTATGATGCACAACTCAACCTGTGCTTGAAACCCTTCTGCAGCCACAGAGCTGCTCAGCCAGTGACACTGGTAATTATTATTTATTTATGAGCTCTCAGCTCAAAAATAGACACCAGGGATCCTGGGTAAGACACAATATTTTTAGGCTTGCCAAAATATCATATTTTCATGACATAACTACTGTGGCCAGGCATTTACAATAACGATGTTATCACTATATTCTTAGGAGAGTTGAAAAATAAAATGGTATTTGTCATACTTATCTTTTTTGGCCAATGAATTACACTCAAAATAGAGATATAATAATAATAACAATAGAGCGTAGAGGCGTTGAGAGGATCTGTAATCATACCTGTATTGTATATTCTTATGCTGGAATGTCAACCAGGTAGTTATTGGAGCTAGAACATTTACAGTATTCTAATATGTGTATTATTATTGCATGATATCAATATTTCATTTTAAAATATCACGTTTATTGTCAGTACTGTCATATCATTCAAGTGTAATTCCCTTCAAATTTCCTTCAAAATCAAAACACTAAAGGTCAAAAATGAGCTTCAGGCCCTCTCAATAATTCTCTTACAGTTACTAATGTTTGGTTTGTGTCATCTGTTACATATTTAATACCAACATTAACACATGTCAAGTGTGTGTTTATAATTTAATAAAAGTGTGACTCATAAAGTAAAAGGCAATTCTCACCATCTGACCAAACACACACTGTCATGGATCTTCCTCCAGGTGGCACCAAAGTCCTCAGACAGCCACAGCTCTGACTGGAGGGGAAAAAAAAGCTCAATCAGTAAAAGAGTTTTAATGGATTTCTGGGCATTTGCTGATGTCTGATTGAAACTTTAATAGACTGGAAGACAAGTCCAGCATCCATTTAAGACGGGCAAGTAATAAGGTTAACGTCAGTTAACGGTGTTACGACTATAAATTCCTGATAGACTGATCGCTGCTACCGTGATACTGAGCGTCAGAAGTGTGTTGCAGTCTCCAGGGTTGTACAGCATCTGAATGAGGGGCTCAAACGGCAGGTCGGTTGAAACAAAGGTCAGGCCAAAGTCCTGCGAGCGAAACAGTCGAAATCCACCAATCTCTGACACGTCACCAGTCAGGATCACCTGAAATCAAACAAAGAAACTAAACCATCAGTCGACTCATTAAAACCACTAAAATTAATCTGCACCTGTTTTGATGAACAAGAAAATAATCAATTTCCTGCCTTTCTGCATTATGTGTCACTAAAAGTTGAAAGTGGTTTACATTGTATACTATGTAGCCTTGCACACACATTCTCATTCAATTAATTTACACATTTCTGTACACTGGAAGTATTTATATTACTTCTTTATGTAGTCCCTTGATTAGACTTGCAGATAATTTGACTTGTAACACTTGACTGATATCTGTCTTGTAACACTTACTGTCCACTGACTTGCAACACTGTTTTCAAATCTATATGCTACTGTTTATTGTCATGCACTAAAAAGCTCCTCATGTAAAAACCTACTTCACAATAACACTGTTTCTGACTTCTCATTTCTAAATAGGTTATAACTTAAGGTTCTGGATAATGGGTCAGACAAAATAACCATTTTGGAGATGTCAATTTGAAATTTGGGACATAAAACCATCATTTTCTTCTACTTTTCCACATTTTATAGGTAAACAATACAGAAATACAAAGAAGTTAGGAGCAGATTTACTGAAAATGAAAGTAATCACTCGTTGCAGCTCTACACAGATGACAGCCGAAACTAATGTATGTGCTGCATCTTCAAAATTTAAATATTAATAAGCATAGATTTCTCAGCACGGCTCACCTTCCCTGACTGATCTGGACTGATGGCGATGCCGAACTCTGTCTGGATGAAGGTGTGGTTGATCAGATGAGTCACGTCTTTGAAGGTCTTCCCATAGTCTTCACTGACACATAGACAAGGCTGCAGTTAGATCCTCAGAACGCCGTTAAAGACCAAACATTTAAGTATCCATTTTTATTTAGCGTGCCAGCAGCAACAAGGCATTTCTCACCTCCTGTAGAGGTTGGACTGGCCGAAACGCATCATGAACAAAGGAACATGAAATGTCGTCAACACCAGCAGCACCTGAGAGTTAAGAGTTACACAGCAGTCATCTAAGACTCTTTTTAAAAATATCAGTTAAAGCTGAACAATATGCA
The DNA here is from genome assembly GCA_024666655.1 of Dascyllus trimaculatus. Lineage (NCBI taxonomy): Eukaryota > Metazoa > Chordata > Actinopteri > Pomacentridae > Dascyllus > Dascyllus trimaculatus. The sequence continues at coordinate 19,725,450 of CM045450.1, forward strand.
AAAAATTACACTGCAATTATTTGATCAGTAGTGCAATTGTCATATGAATTTAGTGCAAATGGTCAAAGCAATAAAAATAATGTGATTTTTGCTGCAGTCCGTACCCAACAAGCATGTTCACTTATGGAGAATATGACTTTCATTGCTGTAGCACCTCAATGTTTCATTTATCATGTACCCTTGTCAAAAAACTGGAGCTCTAGGGATGTGGATGTTGCATATGGACACTTTGCACTTTTCATAATATTTCTGAATAACTGTTCATCCCTAATTTAAGACCATATGGTTTGATACATATAGACAAACTCACCCCTGATCCATCTCCCACCCAGGCCAGCGACAGTGAACCCATGGTCCGCACCTTAAAAATGAACTGGAACGGGAGAGAAAAAGCAAACAAAAGTTATGATTTGATTTTTTTTCCAAATCTTGGAAAAACAATCAATGAGGAATTCCATAAAAATGTTTCTTGAATAGCGGCTGCGTTGGCCAACACAGGGCTATTTGAAATATTTGGGAGTCTGGTGTGATGTTGCTTGCTTAATAAGAGCGACGAACATTTTCTTAAACACACAACACACTTGAGAGTTTGTGTGTGTTTTTTGCCGTTCACTGCACAATGAACACGTCAGCCAAGAGGACAGAATGAATTGTCCATACTGTCCAAAGTAACTCGGCCATTTGGATGCACTCTGCATGTGTGACCTACATTCCTGTCTAAATGACAAAGCTGAGGCCAGAGAACAAGACAATTACTGATGTCCTGAACACAGCAACACACATAACATACATGAGGAACGAATGTATCATGCTTTGAAATACTTATCTCACTCTTCACTTACTATATTTCTCAGGCTGTTAAGGGTTTAAAGTTCAGAATATGCTAAACAACTTGGAGTGACATAGTATTAGAGGCAAGGAGGAGAAATAGTTTGGACCTGAACTTTTCTTTCACAACAAGTGTTCTGACTGCAAACAGCATTCCCGTCCATTTATCCAGAGTGACGTTCAAGTGTCTGGCCTTTTGAGCGACGTGTTTAGCTGCAGCCCACATTGTTTGGAATCTGAGAGAGGTTTTTCCTCCTCCTCTGTTCAGCTGGTGGGTGCAGAGATGTTTACAAGGTGAGCAAAGCCCTGGAGAGTCTGTGTACAGCTCTATAAAGCCACAGAAGATGGCCAGGTCTGCCGTCTGCCTGCTGGAAACTCCTTGTAAACAAGTCCAGTGGAAACTGGCCTGCCCCGGCTGTTCAAGTCCGTGAACACGACTTTCCGTCTCTACTGCATTAATCATTTCATCACGCTCTCACTGCATCCATCTGTTCTCCCATATTCTGATGATTCTGACAACTTCTCTTCCCTTCTTTTGCAGTAATGTGTTCAATCTAATGATTAGCATTCTCCCAAACCTTCACAGTAATAAATAAACCTCAGTCCTGCTGATTCTAATCTGTCCTTAGAAATGCTGCTGTTTGTCATTTTTCTATCCCTTAATTTTAAAAATAAGCCCGATTTGGCTCATGCTCTTGAGGTTCAAGCTGTTTTTATCATCACTGAGTGAAACATCGTACTGCAGATTCATCCTTTTTTTTCTCATATTGCTAACTGATGTCTGACCTCAAAATTATCACTGGTCACAGTCATTGTGGTGTAGTGGGAACTAAATAAGTGGGTAGAGGATTTATCTGCTTTCCATTCAAACATCTAGTGATTTACAATGTTCTTTACACACTAAATTAAAGAAGCTGCTGGCACTTGTATCGCAGTTTTAATTATGCCTGTGAGAAAAATGTGCCTAATAACATTCATGTTATGATGAGAAAAAAAAACCCATAAAATACTGAACAAGACTACGGCCTATTTAGTGGCTCTTTTAGGCTGTACTTAAGTAAAGCAAAGCATGTTAAAATGCTGTAATGTTTACTGAGGTCATCATTGTAGTTTAGAATGCAAACTACCGATCAAGTACAACTGAGGCAGATGGGAATGTGTTCAGTGTTGCAGGGTTTTGCTCATAAACCGCAGCATTGTACAAACTGAAACCTTGACCCTATGACTGGTGTTAGAGGAAATTAAAGGATCACCAAGTTATTATAATTCATCCAGAGGAGAACATTAATGTCGGCACAATCTTCCATGGCAGTCCATCCTAGATTCCTAAATCTTCCATTTGCCTCAAAAGATATTTGAAAAAGCATCGCAACTGCATAGTTTATTCCCACGAGAGAATTTTTTTTTTTTTCCAGCGTTTTTCAGCTGTAAAATATCCCACTCAAGTGCATAATGTATCTCGGTCATGGGATCCTGATCAAAAATGTTTGTTTAAGCTTTAAAAATGCATTCAGGCTTTACCTTATTGTATAAACAGAGAAAACCCCACTTTATGTGGATGCAAACACTGCAACTGCACAAAGAGGGGCAGAATGGAAAAGTTATAAAAGCTAATCAATTATCTATTACAAAAGAACAGCCACACAAGACACACAAAAGCTGCTTTTTGAATGACCTGAGGTTCAGTTTGAAAAGCAAATGTTAAAGCTCAGGTCGTAGCGACACTGCAGGTCAGCAGGTTTCATGTTGTGTCCTTTCTAAGGATCGGGTCTTTGCAAATGTTTCTACCAACTGCTTGTACACCTGTGATGAATTTAACCAGTGGGGTGTTTTCCACATCTGTTCCTGTGAAACCCTGACTAGACAAATGCTGACTTGACCAGTTACAGTTCACTGGGACTGAAACCTAAACAATCAACATAACAGAGCAAGTCAGCGTTTCAAGTGAAAAACTCAATGAAGAAAAAGTGAAGAATGCAAAGTAAGATCACGTAGATTAATGTTTGAGAAAGGTAGTTTATGCAGAGCAAATAATTACTTTGTCCTGGCATGTGGTATGGATAACAAAGGGGTGGATAAAGAAAAAAAAGACTACATTAGTCAGCAAACGAAATCAAGAGATAAGTGCCTGACCCAGTTGGATGTGGCCTCACAAACCAGACATGACCTCATGCTGCATCACGTGCTGAATTTAGGGTCCAGATCTGCTCTGGAAAGGCTCCTTTAATCTCCCTACGCAGCTCAGCTCAGGACACTCTGACATCCAAGGTGTGCAAGTACTTTCAACTTTCAGTGGTGCACAACAATGCAGCATGAGGGAGGATCACACATGCAGCTGCACAGACACATGTTGTATATCCATGCTGACTCAGTAATGCACACAGTCTGTGGGTGGGAGCACAGTGAAGTCCTCTCTCAGAGGTCGGATGCCAACACAATGAGCTCCTTATTCCCTCTGCTGCAAGCTTTAACTTTCTGCTTCAGCCATGTTTACACACACAAAACTTCAGAGGAGGAGGTCAAACACTCAGATCTAACACATGAAGCTGTGTGGATCAACCATGTGCTGCTGGGCTGAGCTTTTAGGAAGCACAGGCTTACATTGACATCCACTGGATCCTTACTGTTGAAGAAGCAGAGGCCTGCAACTAACCACGCTGCTTACACTTTTGACTAATCAATTAGAAAGTAGTAACATTACATGCCCAGTTTCCATCTAGAGCCGAAATGTTTAGTTTCTTGAAGGATTTGCTCAACAGAAAACTTTTAGATTTTGTGTTTGATGCTCAGCAGATGAATCGTATTAACTTCAGAGAACCCTTGAGTCTAGCATCATAATGACATTTTTAATTTATAGTGAAATGCTTCGACATCAACAAATTCTGTACAGATGATGTGGCTTTGTCAAGGCCAGTAGCCATTATTAATAATCAAGGAATCTGAAATGTCTTTGTTTACTTTAGTTAAAGCTCGGGTAGGCAGTATTTTTGGCATCACTAGGCAAAAATTCCACACTAACCTTTCAGCATATTCTAATTCAAGTGGTCTGAGAAAAAACTAGACATCAAGGCCATCTCAGACCAGATCTGGTGACCTATTCATCGTAGTGTATACACGTGGACTCTTACAGACCAGGGGAAATGACTAAATGTATGCTAGCAGACAGTCGTATATTTGCAGATATGTAAAGTATAACACTGGTCTTAGACAAAACAGCCAGAGTAAAATCTCAAAAAGTGGAATTCTGGCATCTCACCCAGTTCCAGATTTTTATTCAATTTAAAGAAACGTTTCCCCATTTATCCTCCAATGTTTACAAGCCATTAATCCTGACATGCAGCCACTCAGGCAGTGCTGTGGCCGGGGTGTTGCTCACGTCCACAGACTGACTACAGACAGACAGAGAGAGGCAGCTGCATCAGAGCTAAAATTAATGTATTTAATCAGGAATTGGTTTTTAAAAAATGTCAGCAGTCAGAAAAATGCTGAATATCGGATCCAATAATCAGCCACGCAGATAATAAGTCGACTTCTAGTACAGGAATTAATTTCCCCCTTTGAGTGAACTGTAGTTGTTGCCATGTTGAGGATTCAGTAACTTTTCATGAACCACCACAAATTTGTTTTACGACCTGCAAAGTATTCCTGTGAGCCATCAGCTGTACTTTATGTTTCGGGCTAATTAGCAAATGATAGCATGCTAACAAACTAAGGCAGCAGGATAATTATCACTAATGAAAACATCAGCATGTTAATGTGTGCCTGGGGGCAGCCTAAAGCATGGCTGTGGAAAGATTTACGGAACTGATCACTATTTTTGTATACTTTTACATCATAAGTAATTGAATAATGCAGAATATAAGAGGCCGTTAATTAGTTTCAGATCTAATTCAATCTACTAAGGTGCACTGCAAGGGCAGAGAAGGCAAACCTGGCAATGTTTTGACATGTTTGCTAATAAAAACTTGTTGGTGTATTTTAGGTGTGGATGCATTTAGATCCAAACACAGACACCACACACACTTACTCATTTCTACACCTTCTGTGGCTAAATAGAAATTCTGAGTACGAGTCTACCACTGATTCTACGACTGCCTACTTTACTTTTACTACTTTGTTGTTCTCACTGGATGTCTCTTCCTGTGTATCAGCAAACCTATACTTTCCCCGGCTCTGTCTCTCACATCATGTGGAACATCAACGCTGCTGCTTTTTGTGGTGTTCCAACAGCTGAACAGAACATGTTTTTTCTCTACGTTTTTCTTGGCCAGAGGGGAAAGAAGACAGAACGGAGTCTAAAGGAGAAAAGACAACAACAGAAAAAAGCAAGCTAGTTTGTAAACCTGACAGGATCAGCTGAATGAATCCCACAAAAACATGCAAAACGCGGAAAATCAAGAAAAACTGGGGCTGGCTGACAAAACACATCCTGTGTAGTCTATCAGGACTAAAATAGCATGAGAAGAAGCCCAGACATGAGTAGGTTAGACCTGTCTGATCTGCTCATTTACACAGCCATCTGGAAAATAAGGAGCGCAGTAACACTATTGATCTAAACCCTCACTCCGCCCTGCAGGTCTGATAACTCAGACATCAGTCCACAGCGGAGATCAGATCAAGTTCTGCACAAAAAAACTCGGGGAATGTCTGTGAGGGAGAAAGGCCCAGAGGAGACGGGAGGAGTCTGTTTCTGAGAACACACCGAATCGTTTTCATGCTTAGAAGCTGGCCCAGGTGTTTGAGCCACAGCAATGATGTAACATCCGCTTCCTCCATCAAACACACACACACACACACACACACACACAACGGGACGACAATCCTGTGGAGCTCTGCGGTTTTGGAAAAAGTTGTTATTTCTGAACATTCCCCAGGACATCAGAGCTGTTCTTGGTGCACTTCCTATTACAGCATGTTCAGCACTGAAGCAACACAATTTCTTGTTTGGTCTATTAAAGAATATGTTTTTAAGAATGAGAGGGATGAAAGATGGAGGAACAATGGGGCAAAGATAAGAGATTTTCAAACCACGCATGTCCCAGCCGTGCAACTCATTCATCTTGACCTCAGGTACAAAATGCAAGAAAAAACTGAAACTCATTTGCGACCACCTGCTCCTCCACAATCCTCGTGTTAGCAGACTGGAAGAACACAACTCTGAATGTCTGTGGTTACATTCAGCATTCAGCCGGCATCATTAGTCCAACAGAGCATGAGAACTCAGAGTCAGCAGGCATAATAGATGTGACATAGACTGATGACCTACATTAATGCAGATCAATTTAAAAATGAGTGTAACACACAGAGCTGAAGAGATTTTTAGAAAATCATTATTGAGTCAAAATAATTGTACATATTTTGCTATTTTTTCTGAATTCTGTTCCTTGTACATTAGATTAAAGCTCCAATGATTAGCCAATTTACTGATTAGTAAGTGGACTTTAAGTTAATCTGCTCCTATGTTGATTATGTATACATTTTTTTAATTTAAAAATGCAAACATTCTCTGGTTTCAGCTTCTCCCACATGTGAATATGTGTAATTTCTTTGTCCAATATTACATTAAATTGTGGATCTTGAGGTTTTTGTACAGCTGTTTGGACAAAACAAGCAAATCCAAGATCCTTTTTTGAAACATTTCGAAGGAAAAAACAATTCATAACTCAATCAACAAACTGCCAGATTAACTGGTCGTGGACGTAAAGTTTCGGACTGTCAGTCTGACACAACAGGTCATTTCTAGATGTCCCATGGAACTCTGGGAAACTCTTTTTCTTACATTATAAAGACCAAAGCGTCTGAAAAATGGAAAGAAAACAGGAAGAGAATCTACTAGAATCACAGCTAATTACTGGCTTCAGTTTTAACTAATCTGCAGATTGACTTTTGGATTAAATGAGTGATAGTTTGATCTGTGAAACATCGAAAAGAATGTAAAAACACCTCTTAGCGTGTGTGGAAATCGCCTTTTTGTCTGAATTCATATAAACAAGTTGTAATTTTAAGTTGGGCTGCAACTAAAAAACATCTTTACTATCGATTAATTCCTCGATTAATCAACCAGTTATTTGGTCTATAAAATGTGAGAAAATAAAGAGAAAATGTCCGTCGGTGTTGCCCAAATGTCCTCAAATGTCTCATTTTCTCCACAGCTCAAAGGATATTCAGTCTACTTTCATGGAGGAGCAAAGAAACCAGGAAAAAATCTAATTTAAGAAGCTGGAATCAGAGAATTTTGGCTTTCTGTGCAATACATCTGTTTAATTTTAATTCACGTGCTGTTTACTTATCTGTTTCTTGTCATTTAGCTTACATTTTTTGTACTTATGTTTATTTTTTAGGCACTATTCTTGGCATCCACTTAGACACTTTACAAACTTAGACACACACTCAGACACTTTGCACTTTGAATTCTTATTTGATTTCTATTTAATTATTAACCTTTCTGTATTTGTGTGTATTTCGCTAACCTTTGTTTATTGTACTGTTGCAAAACAATATCCTTCGGTATGAAAAAAGTTGATCTCATCTTTTTGTCTATTAAAAAATACTAAATCAAGTTTGTGATTACTGTATTGGTTGACATCCAATTGATTAACCGATGCAACTTTAATTGTAAGACAATAAAAATCAGAAAATACTTGTTTTAATCGTCAGATGTTCTGCAATTTTAAATTACTAAATCATGAAAACAGTTAATTAATTTTCTGTAGTTCAACTAATCGTCCCAGGTATTACTTTTAAATACTAGGATTCACTTCTACTTATTTACATTAGATTTAATTGTATACGTGATATTAACAGTGGAGTTAACGAGCAGCTCCAGTAAAGTAACCACAAACTGACTGGTCCATGAGTCACCTCCAGCAGTTAACTCTTAGTTAATACGTGACTTTAGTTTAGTTTAGTTGCCTCATTGCTGCTGTACAGTCTCTTACAGTGTTGGTGTTGTTGAGCAGGGCTGCCTCCAGTCCGGCCAGAGCTGTACATGTCTGTTCATTCAGAGCTGCGCTGCGCCTCGACCGCTCCGTCCTCTCTGAAACATGTCGCTCCTCATCACCTCCGGACTGCAGCCTCCCGGGCTCCGACAGCTTCCCGTCGCCCGGAGCCGAGCAACACAAGCCGAGCAGCAACAGCCAAGAAGCAGAGACCATGGTTTCGCCGAGACCGAACAACTTCTGGGACTTCTGCGAGAAACTCAACTGTCCCACCACTCGGCACCACATGCCCCCCTCATCACCGAAAAGCATCTTCAATAACGGCCCATCCACCGCGGCACCTGATTGGTCGAGACCAGAATAACCTGCGATCTGATTGGACGACGGGAATCTTCCTCAACTGTGTGTCAGAACTTCTGCGGGGCTACACTGCCCCCCGGTGGACAGACTGTGCAGAGGGCAGCACAGACCTATTAGTAAGGAGTGTATTCTCTGGATTTGTTTGGGATTTTGAGAAACGGGAGAAAACCAGAACAAATAGTCATAATAGTGGCAATGAAATGACAGAAAGTGATAAATAACAACAAATTGTGCAACTATTTTTTGAGACTTTCCTCTAAAACCTAAAACTTTACTTGTTAATTCTCACATGGGCTGAACAAATCTGTAGCTTTCTCGACTGTCAGAATGTATTTAAAGGAATTATTTTACTCAGGGGACTTGTTATTAATTGATTGTTAAAGAAAATCTTGAGTTTATCACAAATTGAGAAGCAGAGTATTCAAGGATAATTATGGTATTTTTAAACCTGGACTCTAATTTGCAGGACCCCCTTTTTGGGTTTGTTTCTTATTTCTGCTTTATACTCTGAAGCTGGAAAAATATAATACTTTGAGGTTTTTACTAATCAGTTGTTTTAAATAGTAAAATTCAATTTAATTCCCTTTCTAATTAAATAAAAAAATATGGTAAGAATGTGAAATGTGTCTATGAGTAGGCTACAGAAAATAAAATAAAGAAGAACGAACCAATCAGCTGATTATTTCTAAAAGGAAAAAATTGTTTAATATTTGACTTTTAATATTTTGTATGACTGCACTCAGTTATATTCTCTCACTTTTTACTTCTATTGTCAGTTTTGGCCTCCATATATGCTATACACTTGATGCATGTGCCCAAACGAGTTCTACGTTATGTGTATGTTTGACTAAATCATTCGCTGAAGCTTCACAGACAGAAAAGCTAGCATGTGATCTGTAGTTATCGCAAACTGTGACTATATTAAACTTTTTTTTTTTTTTTTTTACAAATATGAGCAATACGATATAGGTTTGTTTTAGGACATTCCTTCAATGATTGTGGAGCTTAATGCACATTACGTTGCTATTATGTGTATAAAACTACTTTGATTAACCCCGGATGCCTGATACAGTATGAACTAATATTAGCCTACCAAACTTGAAACACAAGAAAAGGACAAAAAATTGCACAGCGTCAGTCACTTTCTGAATACAACAGTTTAATCGTAGTACTGATTCGTAACAAAAAATACCCGCCCACCCCTACGTTTTTCCCGCCCCTCAGTTTAGTGCTGGTCAGACTCATGTACACAGATGTACAGATACCGAGAGACAAGAATAAGCACATTGCAAATAGAAACCTCTTATGCAATCCAAAAGATTCTGAATGCAGCAATAATGAGAATGTGCTGTTGGAAAGTTGAAGTTGTGTTGTGACATTCAGCCCAGGTACACTTCCACGTCCTCGCCTCTGCTGCCCAGAACTCAAACCAAGACTAAGTCTTTTCTGCTCTAGATGTCCTTGATTACATCTTCCAGCTCCTCTTTGGAATACATGTGGAAGGTCTTACCGGGCTCTACTGTCGCCAGCTGCAGAGAAGACACATATAAAGAACATTTGCATTTAAAACCAGGGATTGTAACACTGGCAGTCGTGTTTTTTTAACAAACAGAAGTCAAAATAGCACCACTGATGTCATTTGAAACAGACATTTTCACTGGCAAATCTATTCTCAAATGTCTACAAAAACCATGTAGTAACACAATAAAGATTCGATGAGGAACAAACCTCGATGTTGGTGGCGTTGAGCTTCTCCTCCATCACCTGCTTCAGAATGGTGAGAGATGACTTGATGGCGTCTTTTAATGTCATGGACTGGATGAGAAGAGAGGGACACAAAAGAGAACGCTTCAGTCCTGGTGATCTGAATCACTTTATGCTACATAACCTATGTTTATCTGTGATGACAACATTTTCTGATTTTTCATTTTATAGTAAATTTTCCCATAAAACCTTTAATACATGCAGATATTTTTCTGACAATAATATATACCTTCAGTCCCTAGCAACCAGCACTTATGAGATAGACAAAGCTAAATATTAATATCTAATTTCTTAAAACCTTTTCATTGTGTTGTATACAACACACACACAAACAATGCTCTGGTCATTTATGAGACTTTTATAATTTTCATAGATCTAGAACGTGTTTTTAAAAATGTTTAGATGGATTTATTCCATGTTTCTACTATCTTATCTTGCACACAGCTTGCTGTAACTTCTCAGACTGACACCTACCAAACCTAAATTAGTCAGCACAACAATCACTAATCAGAGCCACATGTTTGTGGTTACTGCAATGTGATTACTGTGCAAAGCGCACACTGCTCCCCTCCACTATTTTGTGGTTGAACACAGATGGACAGACGTGGTATCTTTGGCATTTTTGTGGGAGTTTTTGTAGATGAAACTGCACTGAATCTGGACAAACAAAAGTTTTTAAGAGAATCCACAAGCTGTTTGAACTTGCGGCACTTCTTGTCTTTGCTACACCCATGAGCCAAAGCAGCTGAATGCTGATATTTTCCAAGAGTGCATGTTTGTGAGAGCTTTTGGTTTCACAAGTTGTACATTTGGCCTGGAAAACCATTGTGTGTTTATAGCAGCAGAGTCAAGGCAGTTTAAGTAATTATATGAGATTCCATCATTAGTCCTAACCTCTCTGAGAACAGCTAAGCGGACGTATTTTAACTGCTGAGTCAGGATGTGCAGTCATGGGTCCCTAACAACCTGGGGTATGCATACAAGGGTTACATACGAATATGCAGGAGTCAGTACCTTGTGGTAGACCTCTTGGAGAGAGCTCTGTGCTCCCTCGGATGCAGAGCCGATGGCCCGAGCATCACACTGCACAAATGTTCCTGATGGGTCCATGTGGTAGCTGGGTTAAACAAAAAAAAGTGGTAGGTCTCTGTGTCAACACAATTCTATAGAAAACATACTTTAAATTTTGAAAATGTTGCAGTTATCTTTACATACAGCTGGGGTCCTTTTTCATCAACTCCACCAAACAGAAGTGCTACGCCAAAGGGTCGACTCTAAATGAAATATAGCACAGGGAAACAAAGCAGAGACAGACAAGTGTAGTTTGTTAGTTTATTTGAACACCATCAAACAGTCTACACTTTAAAAACACAATACAGAGATGTAAAAATGACTGACCATGGCACCAGGGTCAGCGTCCTCCTCTCCAAACTGCAGCGCCAGGTTGGACACAGCCTGAGTCACACTCTCCACTGTCATTGTCTCATTGTAAGTGAACCAGTGGTTCTGAAAAGGAGCATTTACAGGTTAATTGCAGAAAAAAAAGACATGCTCAGCAGACTACTTATAATACACTGTATTGAAAATTCATACCTGTGTTTCCACTCTTGCTTTGTCAATAAGAGTCTTGGCATCAGCTATCAAGCCACTCATGGCACAACCTTTGAGGTGGAAAGAGAGAAAGTTAAATCAAAAGTTAAATCTGTATGTCCTTCACAGGCTGTGGCCTAAAGAAATAATCAGCACTGTCAACAGGGAGAAATGTAATATCTTTCCATGTTATCTGAGGGAACATCATTATTTGAGAATGCACAAGTAACCACTGTCCTGATCAAACTTGGCAGTAATTTATGGGAAATGAGTTTAAGAGCATGCTGCTACATACACAATAAAGATTCAGACATTTTCTTGCAATGGCAACAAAGAGAAACATGTGCAAATACTTAAAATGCTTATGTACAACTCTAATGCACTGTCCATTAGAAATTTAGGCTGTTTACAACTCACAGAATGCTGCTACGATATTAAACTGGATAAAAAAGAGAGACAATGTATTTCACTACTCAGTAGCATAGTCTTCCTGATTGGTTTGCTCCAAATACAAAAACAATCACAGGGAAGAATTCTTTAAGAAGTTTTTCACAATAATTTAAATTCCCATACGGCACAGTCCACAGACATGCTCCTTTTTAAAGCACGGAAATGTTCACCCCACAAATCATAACAATAGAAGTGTTTAAACATCTAACAGATAAGAATTTTTTACTTTCCTTTTATTTAGGTGAGTTATACCATTATTAGTACTACTTTTTTCATTACTAACACCACTTTATTTCCTGTCAGACATTATGATCTGCAGAATAATATGCAAAATGTTAAAGCACTAAAAATTACTAGAAGACGCTATCAAAAATAATACTATTCATAGTTTTTATTTATCTGTTTACTCCATACAAAGTGTAGCAAACAAAATAGTAAACAAAAAAGCTAGATCAAATCCATATTTGCTGTGAGCATGTTATCCTTTCAAGAAGTCTCATACTAACTCAGTAATTTTGAGACACCACCTGCCGGACTCTGAACTTAGTGTCACAGAATTCTTTTAAACTTCTGGCTCTATCTTTTGTTATCTTTAGAAATTAGTGATTTCCACTCGCATCTAAAGTAACAGTCCATGGATTTAATGAAAGATTGATTGCACAATTAGATTGCTGTTTGATAGAGAAAAAACACTGTTTTGCCTTTGTGACTTATGTTGTATTAAAAATAGTTTAGGTTTTAAGTTTAAATTTTGCCTTGGGTTTCAATACAAAAAACCAATGCAATGCAAATACAATTTAACTATCACAATGCATCAGTTAACTGAGTTAGTTGAATGACTGATGACCTTATCATGGATTATATAAACCAGCAAATAAGATTATGTTAACATATGTATTCTTAAGTCAGTGTCCAAATTTGACATTTAACAAATCAGCCTTTGTCCCAGATAGCTGACACTCACTTTATATTTTCACTTACCGATGTGACTGTCAATCTCCACAATCTTCTCAATGCTGTTGGGCTCCATTAGGGGAGAGGTGATCCTCTTCTCCACAGCCAGACACACCCCCTCTGATGTCTGGATACCAATGGCTGTGGAACCCAACTAGGAGAGCAAGGCCAGATCGAAGAAAACAAATTAGCTTGTATGCAGGACACTTGTTTTCAACTTTATTACACAATAACAGATGGAGGCAGTTACCAATTCAGCATGTAATACTCACTTTAATTGCCTCTATGGCATATTCAACCTGGAACAATCTTCCCTCAGGGGAGAATGTGTTCACACCTCTAGAAAATAAATGTTAAAATGGATAATGCTTAACAATTTAATGTTTCTGGACAAAAAATTTTAGTCAACAAAAACTGTAGCAATACAGGTTTAACTTTACACTTTAATTCAGATTTAAGATTTAATTAAAAAGAGAAAAGGTGATGATAACGAAAGTGAAAGCAAACAAACTTTTTTCCTAACAGTTGGCTCCTAGCTGCTTGCTAACTACAAAAACAATAAAGTTAAAAGAGGAGTTTGACAAAACCAGTACTTTCAGAGTTTTCGTAGGCATCAGATTACATAATTGGTTGTGCAGACACTAAACACTAATGTGGTCTGGTTAGTTGTTCATTCCCACTGAGAAGCGCTCAATAAATGACAAAGCAGTTTGTGTTGTACCAACCTGTCATATTCCGATCTGGTCAAAAACATCTTTTACAGTTTACCACAGGACCTGCAAAGAGAAAGGAAGCGGTTATATAAGACTCCTGAACTGCAGAAATGAGCTAAAGCAATTATGAAAAGTAAAGTCGAGTCTTTGATTTGAAGTTTGCCGTGACACCGGGTGATTAGCTAGCTGGAGTTAGCTGCGACACCGAGCAGGCGTGCTAGCTAGCAGGAAGAGTCTGCTACAGAAACAAGTCCACGTAAAACCCTCTTTTAAGTCCAACATCAATATCCCGTCAATATAACAATGTTTAAGATAGCATATATGTGCAAAATTCATGGCACTGTTCTAAATAACTGCACTTACGAGACTCGTTTACCTTCAGCCACAGACCCTTGAATGAGTTCGCTAGTTTCAGGGGAAGCGTCTGGGGTGTAACATCCAAACGTGCTGGTTGTCAACTAGTCGGAAACTATAGTTCCGCGTCAGAAGGGGCGGTAGAAAAACTGACTTTTTAGTGACCAGGAGAAATTGTGCTGCTATGATAACTTAATGTTATTTTCATTTAAAGGTTTTAAAAAAAATTATCGTGAATCTTAACTCTACACACATGACATGGAATGAAATTGTATTTCTTCCGAGACAAATTTAAAACCGGAACTACGAGAGGCTAAAGTACACATATCATTAAGACAGAACACGTATCATAAAAGATCTTTGCATGTAAAAAAAAAAAAAAGAGTGACCAAAGTGTGTTAGTACTATACAAAAAACTGTAAATGTTATAATGTTTTTTGATAATAATAAAAAGGTGTTGGTGCTTTTTGCAATGCATAGGAACTTTTTTAAAAAACGAAATAAGCTACATGATCTAAAACTTAATATTTAGAGCCCTGCATCACTATATGCAAAATAGTAGGAGCAAAAACAGATGAATAAATAAATGGGAGGGGGGTGTCTAGGTATTTTTATTGGCAGAATTTTCTTTATATAGCATGATGTGATAAAGAAACAATCTCTACTAAGGTCTCTTCTGCTGTGTTATAAAGGGATGGGGAAAAGGGGTTAAAATGACGATAAACAGTAACTGGTGGTGTATAAATGATCCAGCTTCCCTTCGTTTGTTGTTGTTGTTGCTGCTGTTTCGTCATTGAACGACTTTAACTTAAATCAGAATCAAAATCGGTTCAGTAGATTTTCACCTACAAGGAATTTGACCTCGTGTTTTGAAACATTACAGTAAACACTAACGAGCAGAATATTTTAAAAAGGAGAAACGATTTTGAAAACTTAAACAGAAAGTTTTACAGGTCAAATAAAATGCAAGTATAACTATAAGGCAATAAAATAATAGCAATATTTACAGTGTTATTTAAGTGTGCCAGAGGAGACAAGACTAAGACCTATCAATAGATTAGAAAAAATAATTACAAATGAAAAATAATTTTAAGTGAACGATGATATATGGTGTATAAAATAGCCTATATTAGTTTTCAAAGTGTCGACATTTTTTTTGTGTGTTTAGTCCCATATGGTCTAGCGGTTAGGATTCCTGGTTTTCACCCAGGCGGCCCGGGTTCGACTCCCGGTATGGGAACTAGCTTTTGAAGTCAAACACAACTGTGATTACGTATCTGATGACCAACTGTTAAGAGAACCATCGATTCATAAACATG